>JAUPFT010000010.1:24231054-24831054 GCA_036936625.1 Parnassius smintheus behrii | reverse complement strand
TAAGATTCAGCCCTAACATACTCCTTAACAACCGCATTTCTACTGCGTTCATTCTACTCTCGTGCTTCTTCTGCCACACCCAACTTTCACTACCATACGTTAAAGTAGGGACCAACAAAGCATTGTGAATTGCCATACGTGCCTTTTTCGACACATTTTGACTCTTCACAATAGAGTGCAGGGCCCCATTTACTCTATTTCCCGCATTCACACAGCTGATAATTCATTTACTTGAACGTATTGGATGGAGGAAACAAAAATAGAAAATATAACGAAATACATTATGACCTTTCCGCTGTTGGGTAAAAAAGAAAGAAAATAGGAATGAAATGTAAATACCTGTAAAGAATCGTTCCAAGGTTTTTCCGTAAACTATAATTGATGTGCTTATTCGTTTGCAGAAAAATAAATTGATTTTTCGGAGACCCCACGTGAGACAGGTTAAGGTATAGTTGTCCATGGGAGAAGTACTCGTTTCTTAAGTCGATGGCGACCAATAAAAATTTTTCTCCCTGAGATTTATTAATTGTAAGTGCAAATAATATATTAATCGGGAACTAAAGCCTCTTAAATGTAAGAGACAAATCTGTTGGTATCATTGTAATACGCGGAATGTATGCAAGCTGTCCAGTTGCGGGCTGTCCTGATGATAGTGGTTAAAATGAGATTGTCTTGAAGTTCTTTGACTTAAACTCTTGTACTATACAGGCTTGGAGGGTTAAAGTTTTTTGATATCATTACGGATATTCCAACTTTTAACTATAGTACGTCTGGCGGCAGACCAGATAGATTTAAAGAGTTTAAAAAATCTTGAGGGCAGTGTACAGTGTGTCCTAAATGTTGCAGACTGTGTCGATGGGCTTGTAGCATTTAATGTCTCCTCGTATTTTTTGTGGTATAATATCATTGATTTCAGTAACCAAGCCATTTTACGGCAGTAAAATTGCTCTGAAATAAAGCCAACTGTTGTTCCTTGCAGGTTGCTGTTCGATTTCGGGTTAAACAGCACTAACAAGGTTGGATAAAGGAAAAAGACCTATATCGGTTATATATTTTATATATTTAAATGGTCAATCTCATCACATACATTACAATTAGGTACCGTAGGTAAATCTTTGTTTTAATGAGCACGAGGGATCTGTGACATAAAATATCTGGCCGCCGAACTTCAGCACGTCAAGCAAGTATAGCAAGACAACAAGCTTCGTGGCTAGCGCCTACTTTACAGTGACCGAGTAAAGCAGGCTACAGTCGAGCGTGTGCTTGATATACTACCATATGCCAGAGGAGTCACTGACAATGTTGGCTACGTCCTGAAACGAGTTTCCATTAAAACATACTACAAGCCGCCGAAGATGATAAGTAAATTTTTACCATCCATCAGGTGTAATATTCTTCTACATTATGCAGAAGTGTACAAACTAATTTGAGAATGTAATTTCTCTTACATAGGACAAACAAAAAGATATATAAAAATCCGTGTGAAAGAAAATATAGCTGACCTGAATCACCGACGCTCCGGGAAGTCTGGAGTCTGGGAACATGTTCATATCGTACTCAACCTCACATCTGATCTGATAAACCACAAATCCTCGCAAAAGAACACTGATTTCTACCATGGTTAATACTTAAGGCTATAAAAATTTAAAAAAAACATCCTAATTTCAATAGAAAAGATAGAAGCGTGCTGCAATCTGCTTAGAATCCTATAATAAACCTTTAACAAAATTAAATCCAAACCTAAGCATACAACTACAAGATTTTAAGATACTGTAAGCTCGTTCTGCACAGATTTGACCGAAAATTAATATTCAAAAGCCGAAGGTAGCCGGGCTAACTATAACATTGGGACGTCAAACATCTCAGTCCCCTTCGTTACAATGGGTGCTATAAAGAACCCGTAAAGTCAGGAATTTAAAAATCTGTTAAAAATCAGTTAACTAGAGGCAATAAAATCTGTATAAATAGTTTATTAAATGTGTTCGCGTAAATATCAGAAATCATTATAGCACTAATAAAGCGCTCTAAGCTGTGAACAATTTGACCTTATCCATTATCAAATAACACTTCGTGGCAGTTTACATTTGTAAAAAGATATTTTCTTTCTCCAAATTAATGCGACTTTAAAAAAAAGATTGTCAAAACTGATCTACTACTGTGAGCTAAAATTCGATTATGCACTCTAGTGGTTGACATTTACTATCTTTCCCTCTGTGATGTCAGTCGTTGTAGACGCTCAGTCCCCTATTGGCTAGCATGTGCCTGCGAAGTCCTAGCATGTGTTTGATAAGTCGGAGTGAATTTTCAGCGCTAGATTTCCTTGCTTAAGCTTATGAGATTCTGGCATTTTGTTCTTCTCGATGGTGCAAGCGCTTGGTGCTAGATTCCCATGCACGAGCTCCTGAGGTTCTGGCATTTTGTTTGAACGTTCCGTGCTCGATTCTCTAGCTTGCGTTTGCGAAGTATACTCCCTTTATCTTGCAAGTCGATCGTTATTTTTTACTGAATATATAACATAATAAATAAATAAATTTATTGGTCAAACAATAATATTATATATTATATGATCAGTGATCGAAGTCACCTGGTAAGCAAAATAATGCCTGTAACAGGTGATTTCGTTCTTCCGTAGAAAAAATAAATAAAAAAGAGCAAATTTAATAAAAGCCACATCGTAAGAAATTTACTTGGTAAAGAAATTTACTTGGTTGAGAGGTATGTTTTCAGATAGTCATATGGCAGCTAGCACTGGGTATTGACCCTTCAATAATTGCTGTATTTGACTTTCATAATATTACGAGAGTATTTATTTTCTCTCACATATTACCTTGCCGTAAGCGAGAAATTGAAATGTTTTGATTTGGCTAAATCTCGTGCTATTAAGTATAGGCGCGCTCCTTTTGGGTTTCGGTATTTTGACAAGTATATGGTGGTGTCTTCTTGAATTTTAAATCCCAGATGTTTAGCACACAGCTTACTTTTATGCTTCATATTGAAGGATTTTGCAGATTTTAATATTTCGTTATTTAATATATTTGAGTCAATTTCAACTACAATAGGTGAGTTTTTTTGTCAGTCGATTTTGGCCTCACTCTGTATATATATTTGATATCTGATACAGAGATGTTGCAATCAACTCTCTTTGAGAGGTTAACAACCATCTCGATAAGGGTTTTTTATTTTCGTTAGTCTTTTTGGGGACATTTTTAATTTTAAGACTAGATTTTCTACTCTCTGTATGCAATTCTTCTAATTAATTCTAGCACAGTAATACGGATTTTGTCCTGCTTTGCTTGAGTTTCCAGTTCGTTAATTCTCTGCCAAAGTAACGTAAGAAAACGACTTCTCAATATTATAATTAGTCTGCTGTATTTTTTCTTTGCTTGCGAGGCAAAAAAGGATGTCATTAGTTTTTGCATTTCCTCTTTAAAGTCATCCATCTGTTCAGCAATCAAGGCTTCCACCTGGACTCTGCATCTCTTATTACGTTGAGAAACAAAGTTTGGTGGTGTAGAACGGGATATATCCGTTTCAGATGCAGATTTGTTTAAAATAATGTTTCTACTAAGTTGTTAGAACCGCTAGGAGATACACATTTTTCACTGGAGAAGGCGGCAACTGCATTGACTCATATTTATTAAATGGGTGTTTGCGGTGGAGTTCTCTTTAGCGGCATCGTGTACCAGGATATTGGAGAGTACAAACAGTTAACGTTAACGCGTGTAAATAATGAGCACAAACTTATTAGCACTATAAGACCGGTGGCAACGTATTCTGGCAGTAATTGATTATTTCATACAAAGATAATTACGAGCTTGAGGTTCGTGACAATAAAAATTGCCGATAGAATTACCTAAATTAACACTTTAATTTTATTTACACAAATTACAACTTAAAACACTAATAATTAAGCACACTAATTCACTTTATTCCGCTCCGAAGCTTCGCTTGTCTTTATTAGTAGGAATATGGTTGAACAATGGTGTTTAATTATAATTCATTCTACATATCCTACCTTAGTAGTGTGCAAATATTAATGGTCAAGTAACCCTATACAACAATTCTTATCGAATTTCAACAACACATTAATTACTTAACATTATTCATTTGATTTACTAAATAATTAATTATGTAACACTGTCAGAAAAAATGCCAATAAGACATATAAGTAAGTGTTACTATGGATCATTGTCAAATATTAATATTCTAATGTCAAAAATTATATAAGTAATATCAATTATAAATGTTACTTATCCAATTGTCATTAATATATTTTAATATTTATATAATTTTTTTTCTACCGGCAATCTAATTAATTTTCTAATTAAAGCTACTATTGTGACTTTACTAATATATACATAGATACATTCTCTCCCATACTTTTTTGTAGGTGATCATGAGTACTTTAATGTAGTAAATAATTTTATATATCATTAATAGTTTTCTTAGCGCACGCCAAATAATGCCAAATTTTACTATTTTAGGTTACATTATTGCAATTTTCTTAAAAAATTAAATTTTTTTTTTTGGAAATAATTTATAGATTTTGTTACCTCCCGATAGTTTAGCTTTCCTAAATGGTTAAAATCGGTCCAGTAATTTCGGAGCTTATTCGGTACCTTCAAACAATAAAACAAACAAAAAATCTTTCTTGTTTATAATATTAGTATATTATATTATTGTAATTATCTTAATGATATCTATTTTATTTGAAAATCAGTTATAGCCAATGTTACTTCCTCATAATTTAGCTTATATATTATCATATATCATATTTAAAATGGTTAAAATCGGTCCATTAGTGTCGGAACTTAATAACAACAACGGAGCTTAATAACAAGCGACAAAAATTTTTATGTATCGATTTTATTTCATTTTAATCATTTACTAAAATTTTGTAGCATTTTTTACGTCCAATTTTGTAAGTCTGCACAGGCGCAGAGTAGCCAGCCTCTCGGTATTTTATAGGATGCATTTCAGATTTTTTTTGCGTCCAAAGCAATATGGGCAACCCTCCGGAAAGCGGGGGAGGGAGGCGGTGAATGCTCATAGCATACCACGCAGCCGGCTGCGTGGTTATGTGGAGACCCACTAAACACCGCCTTTAGGGACTGGCTTAATAATCTAGCTAGAGATCTTTAAGCCATATCGAACGCGACCCCCCTTGGGTGAAAGGTGGGCGCTAGCGGCGAGTATCCGCTGCGAAGAATTGCTGCCTAATTAAGGCAGCTTACGAATGGGATGACTAATTTAATTGAGTTTAGAAGGTGTTGGTGCTCGGTCCTGAGGGGACTGAGAAGCGCGCAGTTTGCGTGCTAAAATTGCGATCTCTCTTACGTCGATATTGCGGATAGCAGTGTATACTGTATCTACGTTAAGAGGGTTCCGCCTGATGTCGGGGCCCTAGTGGGCGAAGGTGAGGAGGCCTGTAGGGTTCCTAAGGGGGCCGATATAGGTCCTGAGGTGACTAAGAGTTGCCCTGAATGGGCATTTTGGATGGGAGAGCCGGAAATGTACGGTCATTGACCGGTGGCGGAGCTTTTTTGGCAGCTTTGTTGCTGAGATTGGGGCGAGGCAGCCTCTGAAGTTGGCCGTATATCCAGTCTGTTCGGAAAGGACACAAGCGGGTGGGTACTCGGTATCACGGGGCCGAGGATACTCTTTGGAGCTGTGCGGGTTTAGGCACTTAACGCACCTGGGGGGGCTGAGCAGTTGGCCGCCACATGCCCGTAGAGTTGGCAGCGGTGGCACTGCGCCGGAAAACCGCGCCTATGCGGGGCTTCGACTTTGACTCTCAACAGGCCGCACACAGTATGTACCTGTCGGAATATGTCTTTCGCCTCCGGCACGTTGGACAAAATGAGGAGGGCAAGCGAGTACCTCTTGCTCCTACTGTTGTGCATCTTGTGCACAGCCTCAACTGGGATGCATTTCAGAGAGTGTACGAAGGAGTTGCACGCTTTAATTCCTCCCTCTCCTTTCCACCATTGGACGACCAGGCGGTCGGCGGGTCTTCACCTGTTTTTGTCGATATTCCACGCATTAGAACCAAACGGTTTACTTGGACATTTTTAATGCGTACAGCAAAGGAGTGAAATAATTTGCCGGAGTCTATCTTTTCGTCCGAATACAATCTGGGCGTCTTCAAGGCAAGAGTGTATTGGCATTTGTTACGCTAAGACAGTGCGATTTAACATCTAAGGCTGCATCACCACTTACCACCAGGTGGAATTGTGTCCTAGCTTTGAATCAATTAGTCTGGCAAATATTTTCATAGCAGTGTGTTTATAATACATTTTCACGTGTTCTGGTATACTCTGCATTAAATAATGTTAAAATATTTCCTGGTACCATGGGCTAAGATATAAGATTTTTTTGATTTTAAATAATTAATATTGTGTAATATTTTTAGTAAAGTTAAGTAGAATGTGGATAATTCTGCTTTTTATTTATAAATAATTTGCTATGCTATTGTGGTAACCTTAGAAGTTAAAGCGTTATTGATTACTTGGTTTTAGGTAAGAAATAACGTATGTTTTTATTAAACTTATTTAAGTAACTACGATTGATCACAAAGAAAACGAAAAGCTAGACTAGTAAATGTTTTTTGCTTTACGTAGTCAAAAACGCAAGCTTCAAAAATATGAGCAGTAAAGCAGTAATAAATCTGATTTCACTGAATTCTTTTAAATACATAATTATAATTTCATAAAGGCTATCCTTATCTAAATACATACTTTTAGTTTATGGCATAAAAATGACCTCGAGTTTAAAAAAAAAAAACTGTAAGCCATTACAGTTTTTTTTTTAAAAACATTGGGGGTCATTGTAGAAGCGTGCTCGTCGCGACCCCTGCCAGCCCTTTTCAGGGCTGCAATTCTACACAGCTGCGCACCCATGCGAACGAGGGTTAGGGCGTCCCCCCAAGGCGACGCACACCAGCTCGTCCCCGTTGGTGTGGAATGCAGCGCGCAAAGCGGCGATGGGGACCGCCACCCGTCACGCACAGCCCGACACGGCGGAAGGTGGAGGACGGAGTGCAGAGTTGGCACGTGGAATGTTAGAGGAGGCATGAGAGATAAGACGAATGAGTTGATCGAAATAATGAAAGAAAGAGAATTAGATGTCGTGTGTATGTCGGAGACCAAACGGAAAGGCAGTGGTATTGAAGAGCTCCCTGGCGGGACGTTAGCTATATGGTCCGGAGTCCCGGAAAGCGAGAACGCCTGCCAAGGAGTGGGAGTGCTGTTGTCGTCCCGGTTGGTCGATCTTATGACTGAATACAAGGTTGTGAACTCAAGACTTCTCTGGGTTCGCTTCAAAATGGGACTGACGAAGTTATTCCTTTTGGCTGTTTATGCGCGGGTAGCTTCGTCGTCCAGGGCTGAGCTGGAGGAGTTTTGGGAGAATGTAAGAGAAGTTCTAGATTTGGTTAAGGGAAACGAAAGAACTGTTGTATGTGGTGATTTGAATGGATGGGTAGGCATCGCTCGACCAGGATACGAGTCGGTGCTTGGAAAGTTTGGAGATAAAAGGGTTAATGATGCTGGCAAGCTTATACTGGCTGTATGCAAGGAAAAGGGTCTTCTTGTGACAAACACTATGTTTAATCACAGGAAGATCCATATGTACACTAGAGAAAGAAAGAATGAGAGAAGTATGATTGATTTGTTCCTGGTGGATGACCGACTGCGAAAACAGGTGATGGATACACGAGTGTTCAGGGGTGCTGACCTGGGAACGGATCTTTATCTAGTAATTACTAGATTTAGGGGTTTGTTCGCGGGTTGGCGCCACCGGACGGCAGTAACAGAACCACAGTCGGTCTGTCGCATCCGAAGCTGGAAGCTTCAGGAAGCGGATACTAGGGACAAATATCACACGAGGGTAGCCGAAAAGCTTGACACCATCGATGGCAGGAAAGAATGTGTGGAGAGAATATGGCAGAACCTTAGGGATGGAATAGTAAGTGCAGCGGAAGAAGTATGTGGTACGACAAAAAGAGGTAGTAGTAAAAGAAGAGATGCATGGTGGAATGACGAAGTGAAAGAAGCTGTAAAAAAGAAGAAAAAAGCATGGTTAGACTACTTAGCCTCTAGTAACGATGAGCATATGAAAAGGAACCAAACGGAACTCGACTTTCGATTAAGAAACAGAAGGGAGGAATCGAGGCTTCTCTCGATCCGGCCTCCTGCAACGCCTACGTTGGGTTCGGGAACAACGTATGTGATCTCCGCAACGGAGTAACACACTAGGGCGATAACCTCGTTCCTTTTCAGCAAGTAGGTTCAGACGGGGATTACGGGTCTTCCGAAGTCGTCCCGGTCCCGACGCCTTAATTCTTCGATGTGGACTGTATAACTTAAGGGATCTTGGGAATGAAACAGCAATTATCTTCAAACCGTTCCGTGAGAGAGTAATCACTTTTCCCTATACTTTTCTTCTTGACTGCTGGTTTTCACTTTTCCCGAAGGATTTTCTTATTTTTCCGAACTAATTCTCGAACTATTTTCCCGAACTATTTTCTTCCCCGAACGAATTGCAATAAAACCCGTTCACTAAGCTACCCCCAGAACTATACGCGAAAGTGAGCCGCGCCATTCGCGTGCCTGCGCAACTTAACAACATGAATTTGTACTATTACTCTCTCACGTTTCACTTAATTTCTTTATTCACATAAATCACACATAAATACAAGTTATCTATTTAGATAGCACAAAACAATATCTACACCATGATATACATTATTTTTCCGTATTACAAAAATCCTTTAATTTATAAAACAAAATATGCCTACTTTACTCACAAATCCAAAATCCAAACTTCTTAAATATTTAACACAGAAAGTTAAAACAATGTTTCCCACTTGAATTTATACATATGTTAACTAATACAATAGTTTAATTTACATTTTCTCTATTTATTTCACTATTTAAAACACTTTTAAATTTCTTATACAAAACTATCATTATTTCACTTATGCACAGGAATTTTCACATAAAAATAACACAGAATTCACCTTTTTAGCACGTACCATCAACCTGAAATGTTTTACAAGTCATTTTTACATAAATTGCTGAAATTATAAACATTTTAAATTTTTACATATTCGGCCTCCTAAGGGCGTGGCCAGCGTGCTTCCGTGAACTCACACTATTTGAAAAACTAACTTTGCACGGCTCTCGACTATCAGAAAAATGAAAGTCTGAAATACACTTAATTTTAACAATATTAAATAAACGAGTGCTTCTACATAATTTTCAAACAGTAGGAAACTATTTCTGATAAGACTCTTATTCGTTATCATGGTTCTTATCAGATAACAATACAAGTGAATGTTTTCATTAATCAATCATAACAAATAGGCATTTGTTTTCGTACAAACATATCATACTTATACAAGACAATACTTATGCAATTAACTTCCGTTAATTCTGTTTATGCACAGAGTGATCATCTCGACCGGGGAACCAATCCGATCCCTAACTTCACTTTAATATTCCTTTGAATTTACATCGTTAGAAAGATGATTTCAACCGGGGAACAAATCCGGTAATATAATTTATATCTTAAATTCCTTATGAATTTATTAAGCGATATTACTTAGGAAAACGAACAAACTAGTCTGGCCTGGGAGTCGAACTCAAGACCTTCTTATCATTAATTCGACATTTCTTTAAGATTTAACTAAGCATTTTCTTATCAGAACATTTAAATTGGACAATAAGTCTTTGAAAAGTTATTCGTCATCGGCTGACTTAATAAACTGAAACATTCTTATAGGCGCGTCGCCAACAATCTCCCCCCCGTGCGTTAGCACCATCATTTGGGAGGCGTCGCGGGTACCAGGACTATTATTCTGGATGTAGGTCTCCTCAAGATACCTGTGCTAGTAATGACGTCAACCACTCTGGTGTGACCGTCTGGTCCCGGTAACGTTCTACTAATTTTGCCTTTCGGCCACGTGTTTCGTGGCAACGAATGATCTATTATCAAAACAATATCGCCTTCTTTAGGTTCCATGAACTTTCCGTTATTACCTGTTCGCGGTATTAAGGTAGGCATGTATTCCTTCAGCCACCTTGTCCAAAAATGGTCGGCTAACCTCTGTGCAGCTTTCCAATTGAGTTGACCCGTCAGATGCCGCTCTAGAAATAATCCAGGTGGTCGATCACCACATGAGCGTCCCAGAAGAAAATGATTGGGTGTCAAACCCTCTTCAGGACTATCCATACTGAATGTTACCAGAGGCCTGGAATTCACTGTGTGCTCTGCTTCTAAAAGTAACGTATGTAGAACCTCCTCTCGTGGGCTCTTTTCTCTGAGCGTAGCGGTCAACGCAATTTTAATCGACCTTACTAACCTCTCCCAGGCGCCACCCATGTGCGGTGCTCCCGGAGGTATAAATTTCCATTTAATATATTTCTTAAATGACTCATTTTTCATGCCCTCATGGCATTCTTCGCATGCTTTCAATAATTCCTTATTCGCAGCTTTGAAATTTGTCCCGTTATCGCTGTATATAACGGCCGGTTTTCCTCTTCTGGCGATAAATCGCCTCAACGCCATTATCATTGACGCTGGTGTCAATGAGGCTGCTAATTCCAGATGTACTGCTCTGGTAGTCAGACACGTGAATAAAACACCCCAACGTTTTTCGTGTCGCCTTCCTATAGTTACACTCATAGGACCGAAATAATCCACAGCTGAGCATGTAAAAGGTGGTTCATGATGAGCTATTCTCTCCAGAGGAATATTTCCTTGTGGCACGTTCTGCGGTTTGGATCTGTATGTCCTGCACCACTGGCAATGATGTGACACACTACGTACTACATTACGTAAGTTCAAGACATAAAATTTCTGGTTCACCTCATTCATCACCGTCTGGTGATTGGCATGTCCAAAATGATGATGAACTTCTCTAATCATCATTTTAACGATTTCGTGTTTACCGTCCAATATGACAGGTTTTCTACTTTCCTCGGTCAAATTAGACTTGAAAGGTAAACGTCCATTTAAACGGAGTAAGTTATCTTCTCCTATTTCCATAGATAATTTACTTAAGCGTGAACTTCTTTCAACACTTTTGCCTGCTTTCAAGCACTTTATTTCCCAATAAAAACACTCGTCTTGAACGAACTTCCAAATTAATAATTCCGCTTTTTCAAGAGCGCTATGTCCAACGCGCCATCGGGTCCTTTAACCGACTTTGCTAAAACTTTGTTGGAACACATAACCGACTTTTCGGCTGCGTCGTCGGGTCCTTTAACCGACTTTCTTAAACTCTTGAATTTTTCTACCGCTTGCAAGGTGCGTGCAGTTGCCCCAAGGAATTTCTTAAAGCTGCTAAATCGTCCGTAGTCGGGTAGACTTAACGGTTCTTGCTTTCTTAACGCATTTACGCCCTTTGGCGATTTTAACAGGCGACTTTCAACCTGCGCTCTATTCGACGGCATGCACTCATTGTCTGTGCGCCATAACAAAGCAGTCTCGTACCTATTATTAGGTATACGACGTACCGTTTTGTTCAAAATACTTAAAGCTCGTTCTTCTGGGTCGTTCACGGGCTTTCTAGCCGACACTCCCAGAGATTCCAAACTAAAATAATCCTTGATCAATTTATCCATATCTTCCTCCTTCTTGGTGGAAATGTGGTTAACGATCTTGATCGGTTTAATACCACCCGATATGTGACCATGTAAAACCCATCCAAGTTTGGTGAGCGATGCTACAGGTAGGTTCTTACCTCCTGAAATTAATTCACGAGTAACTATGAGATGCCAATTGTCCTGACCAATTAATATGGTAGGTTTGGACCTCTCATACATCACCTCATCCTTAATCGGTGTCAAATGAGAACACCGTTGCAATAATTCTCGGCTTACCGACTGCGGAGAAAGGTTAAGTGACTTAATTGTTTGTACACTTATCTCTTCTAAGTCGCTCGAGTAAATGCCTTTTATCTTAACGTTTAAGCGATACGAACTGTCGTCGTTAATTCGCTTACCTCCCACGGCTTCGATACGTAATCCCTCTTTACGTCCGCGAGGCGCTAATTTCTGAGCCATACACTCCTCTATGAGTGTCATGGTCGATCCCTCATCCAGAAGAGCTGTTGTCTTGACCTTTCCTCTAGGTCCATACAACTCGACCGGTATAATCTTTAAGTATGCACATGCCAGTGCATTCACTGTACTAACAGTTGTAATCTGAGCATCTTTACCCCCCTCGTCCCCTTGTGGCGAGGTTTTTTCTTTGGGGTATCGGTGTAGCATTCGATGATGTGACATTCTACATCCCTCTACACCACATTTTTTCGCTTTGCACTCTAACCTCCTATGGTTAGGTGACAAACATTGGAAACATACTTTCGCCTTTTTGACCGCTTCCCATTTCTCGTGAATATGCATGTCCTTAAACTTGTAACAACTCACTATAGAGTGTTCCTTGTTGCATATAACACACTTATGTGTTACCCGACTTGCAGGCTTATCCTGGGTTGTCATAACCACTTGTCGGTTGTGCCCTTTACTATTTCGGCGTTCTAGACGCTCGCTCGACTTACTTCGGCGCATATAGCGCTCGCTCACGGCACATCTGCGTACACCTCCCTTTGCAGTGTGTACAGTTTGCTTCCTGAATTCAGGACGCTTCCTTTTTTCAGGCGCATTTTCATTGTTTAAGGACGCTCCAAATTGTTCACTCAATAAATTTAAAAACTTGGCCATCTTCTGTAACTCTGGCTCCAAAGGATACTGAGCTCGATATTCAAACCATTTAAATTTAATCATAGTTCCGAGCTTCTCCACTATGCGGCTCACTAACTCCGGTGAGTACAAATACTGTGGTTGATTCAACGCTTGTATCGTGGCAACCACGTTCGTAATACGACTTGCAAAAGATCCTATATTCCGGCAATCTTCTGCCAATCTTGGCATACGCTTTACATTCTCGATTTCGGCTAGAATGAGCATCTCAACCCTACCGAATCTTCTTTCGAGAGCGTTCATTATTTCTTCCGGTTCACACAAAGTAAACAACAACGACTTAACCGCTTCCTTAGCGGGTGTCATGATCTTAGTGAAGGATCCGGGGGTGACGCCGTGACTGGCACGCCAGACACGGACCTCGATGACACTGAGGTCATCAGCATGAAAGAGATTGAACGTGCGATTCGAAGTTTGAAATGTGGTAAGGCTGCGGGACTAGACAGAGTTACTGCTGAAATGGTCAAGTACGGTGGGCCTCGCGTCTGGGACAGCTTTCATCTGCTGTGCAATTTGTGCTGGCGGACGGGAGATGTCCCGGATGATTGGCGATCCGCGGTCATTGTGCCTTTATATAAAGGTAAAGGTTCACATTTTGACTGCGGGAGCTATCGGGCGATCAGCTTGACCAGTTTAGCAAGTAAAGTTTATTCGAAGGTTTTGACACGCAGGATGCAAGAGAAATCGGAAAGATTCTTATGGGAGGCACAATGCGGATTTAGACCTGGAAGAGGATGCACGGATCAAATGTTTTATCTCCGCATGATCACGGAGAAGCTTCTGAGTGTTAACCAGAGGATTTTCTGTGCTTTTGTGGATCTGGAGAAAGCATTTGATAAGGTTATAAGGAAGAAAATGTGGAAACTGTTGCCGGGATATGGTGTGGATGGTCGATTGTTAAGGGCTGTGCAGTCACTCTACTATGACTGTAAAGCCTGTGTGCGGGTAGGGCATGACCTGTCACCCATGTTTAGCGTCCAAGCGGGCGTAAAACAGGGTTGTGTCATGTCTTCCTGGCTGTTCATACTGTATCTCGACAGCTGTTTACAGAAGCTGAAAGATAGCTGTTTGGGTGTGAAATTGGGTGACATAAAAGTTAATTGTCTGCTGTATGCTGATGATACAGTGCTTATTGCACCATCAGAAGCAGAACTGCAGGCATTAGTCACGTGTATGAAAGAGGAATGTGAAATTAAAGGTCTCCGTTTGAATGCTAATAAAACTAAGGTTCTGGTATTTGAAAAGGACGAAGAGAGAACGAAATGTGAAATATGGGTAAATCAGGAATGTCTAGAACAGGTAAATGAAATTGTATACTTGGGGAGTGCTTTCAGCCGGGATGGAAGATGTGATTTAGATGTGGATTGGCGTGTCGCTGCCAGAAACAAAGTCAATGGTGCCCTGAATGCATTAATAAAAAGGCAAGGCGTGGTGAAGAGTGCACGCCTTGCAATACATAACGCAGTGTTGGTACCGACTTTGTTATATGGCAGCGAAACCTGGGTATGCCAGAAGAAGCATAAAAGCAAGTTGAATGCAGTGGAGATGCGATCTCTTCGTAAAATGTGTGGCGTTACCATAACCGACCGAAAGCGAAACGAAGAGATTCGCAATATGGCAGGATTGAAAGATGACCTTATCACAAAAATTGATAGGGGCGTACTCCAATGGTTTGGACACGTTGAATGAATGAGTGAAGACCGAATGGTGAAGAAAATATATAGAGCGAAAGTAAATATTAAAAGGTGTCGAGGTAGACCGAGACTAACTTTCGAAGACCATGTGAGCAAATTGCTCGAAGAGGGGAGGGTCAAGAGTACTCGGATACCTAGACGTGCATGTATGAAGAAGTTAATGAACCTGAAAGAAGCGAAAGAGGTATGTAAGGATCGTGACACTTGGCGATCTGTTCTCTCTGGCTACCCCGTTAGGGATTGTGCGTGACGATAAGTAAGTAAGTAAGTAAGTAAGCCATTACCAATTACGATACTACAGTACCGAGAAAGAATATTAAAAGAGATCGTTTTTGTACCAAATTAATCCCGATGGGTTTTTTCTTGGGTTTTCTCTGGAAAGAGGAATCTTTCCAAGCATTGAAAAATAAAAAAATACTTTCAATATGTATTTTGTAGAAAACATTATTGAATAAAATATTCTATATGATTTTCAATTCTATTTTGATATTATAATAAACGCAAGAATTTTCGAACCCGTTAATCGATAAATAAGCATTGTATAAGTAGCTGTTCATCAATAAAGCGATATGATTCTTGTTTTTGTTGCCATCCTTAAATTCGTCTGAAACTATTTGTTAGGGCCGATTTGTCACATGCATTAAGATATTGGATTTTCTTGCTCCGCCATTCTTTTCAAATCTGTGTTGTATGAATATAATATTTGACGCTAAATAAAACGTGTAATTATGGTGGATTTGCCAATAATAGTTTTCTATTTTTTTGTCATTCATGTGTAGTCATGCACTTATTTTTTATTATAATATGCACCACACCGAGTTTTGACCATGGCAGCCAGTCTACACAAAAATAGCCATCTTCGCACGTCGGGATAATATTATGCACGATAATCTGTGAGAGACGTGTGACGTGAGATGTGTGTGCAAACAGGTTCACTCTATATATCTCTACTCTCACAGTTCTAGGGGACGGCAATACGACTACGACTGGAGTGAGATTAGATTACAAAAGGTTTTACTTGCTCCCCGAGGCACGGGTGGAACATTGCCAACTTCGTGACTTCGGGCTGCTGACATTCACTTAGAATTTCGTCAGTAATGCGTGACCGTTTTAAGTGCATAAATATGAATGGCGTAGAAAAACAGTTAGTTTGGCAGTTACTTTGGACATAACGAAGGCCTTCGATCGGGTTTGGTACAAAGTTCTTCTATTGAAGCTTACATCTATGAGCCGAGAGATTTTGCAATTGGATTACCAGTTTTTTCTCAGATCGGAGCATTAAGGTCGTAGTCGACGGTATATGCTCCGATTCTAAGCGTGTGAATGCTTGTGTTCCATAAGGCTGCCAGCTATTGCCAATCCGTTCCTTCTGCCCAATTTTATGTTACGAACCAGCTAACATTCATCGCTACAGCACACAATACAACACGGCCGATGGCTTATACACCAGTCCCGCTAATATTTCTCGGAAATACGTTGTTGAGTCGTATCCTCATAATTTCAGGGCACTCTCCTCGTCGTTATATTTCATCATTACACATCGCTACACAACTTGCTATACACAAAATATACATATGCAAAATAATCCATACCAACTGGAAGATTGATGGTCCACCACTGTGCGATTTTCTATAAGTTTTTTTTTCTATACGTTATTTCTAAAGCTCAGAATATTTGGCTTAATGAGGAATGTCGTCGTTGGTTTTCCAATAGAGATAACTTAAAAACCCACCTTAAAGTATTATATTCTGAACTTTCATATAAATTACATAATATTGAATTTGATATTTTGGATGGGAAAGCCAGAGAACTTGCTTCAATGGCTATTTACGAGAAATATCAAATTCAATCCCATAAGTTAAAACGACTTATATCTTCTTCATCCCGTAAATGTAACAACGACATACATACTGAATATCACCAATTTTATCCCCGTGTTAAAAATCTTTCCGATGTCCAGTTTCCAACGGATACGGATTGTCCCTTTTACACAAAGGCCTAAAGTATAATTTAACACCTTCGGTCTCCCAAAGATCGTTAGAGACTGTAGCCGTTGACGCGGAGGTGGCTGTTGTGATCGGGAGGAAAGATAACATCGTTAAAAGTTTGTTAGCTAAAGAAATTCAGGAGGCACCCGCATCTTCCCATTGCAATCCTGAGTTCCCCATTTTTATGTCACTAAAACATAGAATAAAAGACAATAACCTTATTGTTACTAAGGCCGACAAGGGAAATACTGTTGTCATTATGGAGAGTAGCGGGTATAGCCAGAAGGTTAACGATGTTATCCAAGGTGACGACTTTCAGCTGTTAGAGTCTGATCCAACCAAAAAGTTTACTTCGGATATTAAAGTATGTATACAAAAGTCGTCATATGTTTTTCCCGATCACAACTTGTCTCGGAGCAATCTTGTTCCAATGAATCCTCAAGCACCCACTTTATATGGGTTACCTAAATTACATAAAGAACATGTTCCTATTCGTCCAGTTGTCTCATATATAGGTGCACCAGCTTATCTCCTTGCTAAAAAATTAAACTTCCTCCTTCGGGAGAAATCTGGTTTCAACCCCACTTACAGCCTTAAAAATAGTTTAGAACTTATTTCCAAAATAAAAGATATTCGTATTCCACCTAAATCTATGTTGTTGTCTTTAGACGTTGATAGTCTTTTCACAAACGTCCCATTCCCTGACTGTTTGCGTATACTCTCAAATCTCTTTAAAAAACGTCGTCTGCATCCCGGGGAAACAAATGATCTTCTTAATTTAACCTCTCTCTGTATGAAACAAAATTATTTCCGGTTTAATAACCGTTTCTATCTACAAAAAGAAGGGTTAGCTATGGGGTCCCCTCTAAGTCCACTTATGGCGGACATTTTCATGGATGATTTCGAAAAACAACATATAGTTGTTAACCAAAATATCTTATACTATTATCGAAATGTAGACGACATAATTATTTGCTGGACAGGCACAAGGAGACAACTGGATGTTTTTCTTAATAAAATAAATAGAGTCCACGAAAAAATTAAATTTAAACTTGAATTGGAACAAGATGGCTCCCTTAATTTCCTTGATTTAACAATAACAAGAAAAGAGTCGTTACATGTTTTTCAAATTTATCGAAAGCCAACTCATACCGACACGGTCATCTCCGCATCATCGTGTCATCCATGGCAACATAAATTAGCCGCTTTTTATTGTTACATTAACCGTCTGTCCACTGTTCCATTAAATAAAGAAAATTATTTAAAAGAACTTAATATAATTTATCAAATTGCGGTCTCTAACGGTTTTTCAAAAAGTCTCATTGATAATCTTATTAAAAAGAAACAAAAGCATGTTGTTCGCAATTCTTTGTACGCGGTTCGATCTCAAAGTGTCCGGCGGTATGTCGGTAGTTTGACCTACTTAGGCCCCATATCGGAAAAAATAGCTAATAGTCTTAAGAAAAACGGCATTAACGTGGCATTCTAAACAAACAATTCGCTTAGGAATATTTGTAACAATAAAGATAAGTTAAATATTAGTCAAAAATCGGGTGTTTATAAACTTGTTTGTGACGAATGCCACGCCGTTTACGTGGGTCAGACTGGTCGCAATTTCGGGACGCGCTATAAAGAACATATGGCCGCGTACAGAAATTGCAATCCTGATAAATCCCATTTTGCTAAACATCTCTTGGACACTGGACACAACCTAGCTAGCGACCATTCCTTTGAAGTCTTACATACCTGTAATAAGGGGCTGCGACTGTGTGTGCTGGAGCAGTTGGAGATTTTAAAAAGTAATAATGGTAATTATACACTGCTGAATGAACAAACAAATGTTTCTAATTCACCTTTGTTAAACATCTTTAAGGCCAATCTTTAATAATAATTTTAAGATTAATAATAATAAATAATTATAATAATATCAATAAAACAATTATAATAATAGTATTTAAAATATTAATCATAACAATAATAATAATTAGTAGCAGATTTGTTATCGCACGGCGCGGTCACTCAAAACAATAATAATAATAGTATTTAAAAATAATCATAACAATAATAATAACTGTTGACAGGTTTGTTATCGCACGACGCGGTCACTCGCTACCTTGGTAGGGAGCGATTGTGTCAGCGTGTATAAATAGCAACTGTTTCGACTCGCCGCTCACTTAGCGGTCAGCCGCCGTAGAGTCTATATTACCTGAGGATGCCTCGTGTAGAGGCGAAACACGTGTCGTATTATCGTCGATGGTGTGTCTTGCCTGGAATAGTGGTGTTGAGAGTAGTGGTGCTTGGTCTAGTGGTGACGGAGTTAATGTATGCAATTGAGGGAGGGCGGGAGGTGTGCTTCAATCCAGGTAAGACACATCATTTTATATGTTTAGCGGAAAGTTGCAAAGAAATTGATATTTTTATTTTTTATTATAATGGATTTCCGCAAAGTAACGCCTGATTCTATCAATTATTTTTCACATCTCTCAACAACTTCGTTAAGGAAAACAGATTTCAATTTATTTTTTAATGTTTGTTTACTTATTTTAGTATTATCCTCTCTCAGCCAATCGAGGTCATTAAAAAGTGTGGGGGTCAAATATTTGTTGGTTCTTTTCCCATAGTAGTTTTTTACTGGTGGTCGCACGAGTTTACGCTCTCTAACGCTTCTAGTATTATACCTATTTTGCACTTGTTCTTTAAATTGGTCGTTATAGAACTGTTCAAGAACCAGCAGGTACTTGACCTTCTCATGTACAGGAAGCATTTTACATGCAACAAAAAGTTTTTCATAATTGTCTTTACATGCAATTTTTGTTTGTGGTTTGACAAGGTATTTTAAAAAACGGATTTGCAACGATTTTATACTGTTAAGATAGGTTTTAAATGTACGGCCATACGTATTTAATCCATAAGTTAGTAATGACTCGGCGAGAGCAAAATAAATGACACGCAACGATTTCTTATTCAACGCTGCATTCAGGATATGAAACTTACTTAACACTGCCCTGAGCTTTGTACACACTGCGTCAACCTGTGTTTTCCAATTCATATTATAGTCCACCCACAGACCTAGATACTTAAATCTACTTACATACTCCAGCTTTTGACAAATACAATTTAAATTTTTATCGTGCATACATCATCAGGTGTGCCGCATGCGCGTTTGCCCCCTCTTCTATAAAAAAATCGACTGCTTATTCACTGCGTACACAAGTCGTCGCCATATCAGTTTTATTATTTGCAAAAAAGGTTTTACGTGTGATTGTTTTGCATTATTTCCTGGGTTATGCTATCATTTTTAATATTTTATGTATATTTAGTGTATTTATATTGTTTTGTGAAAGCTTTTTAGCCTCTACTATGTCTTAGGGGGTATAATATATTCGGCGGAATGTTGTTAATTAAATTACCTTAATCGTCACGCTCCGAATAGCTGATTGCAAATTGATGTAACATTTTGCACCTTTGAATTGATTTTTATTATATTTACTTATTACTTAATGTTAATAAATGCCTTACAACAAAATAAATAATTATGAGTCGTCTTTACAGTTTAAACATTTTTAGTTCACTTTAAACATTAACGTTAACTCATAAAAAATGACGTCAATTTGTAATGTATCTCTCTGTGTTTCTCTCTCTCTCTTTCTCTTTTCACTTAATGATAATAGAAGGACTCGGGTATAGAGATGATTAATACTTAATTTAAGTAAGGGATAATCAATGCTTATAAGTGAGGACGTAAATGCGTAGCAAAGGATTCATATTTTTACATCGAAACTCCTTAGGAATTTAAAATTGAAATCCCTTGAGGTGAAATCTTATGTATTTATAACTGCGTCGGTAGTAGTAATATGCCATAAATCACCGTGACATTTCAGGGGCTGACATCGACATGATCGTTAGTTGCGCTCTAGAAAACTGCCGATAACAGAAAAGTTTGTCTTAAAATACAAGGTTCCTAATCCCACCCATAATGTATAAAACGTCAGTATATTATCCACAAAATGTTTAAAATGAAGGTGTCATAAATAAACATGTACACTGTATTTGGTTTCTAAATAAAAGAGCTGTTTTATGCTATACAAAAACCGCGATTTACATTAAAATTGTACTTCAACACAATTGTTGATTTATCCTTGGACATGTCGTGATTGCCTGCCTACAAATGTATTCCAGCTTAAAGAAAGACCTTAGTGGAGTTTATCGAAAAGTTTAGTAGTAAAGCAGGTGTAAATGTGTTTCAGCACTGAGCACCTACTTGCGTCACTAATATTTTATATCTATTAGTTTTATGGCGAATATCCGTTACAGTTATTGCGACCATAATAGATTTAATTGCACCTCATCTTGCTATTATTTTAAGAACTAGTATTCAGTCAATTAACTTTGACAATGTAAATAATGCTATATTGAAACTAGTTCATTGGTTTAACGCTAATAATTTGCTCTTAAATGGCTAACAACTCAACTCTTACCCATTTAAGAGCATATTGATAGTTTATCAATATGCTCTTAAATGGGTAAGAGTTGAGTCTTGTGGATAGCACTATTTTCTTGGTATTACTATTGATGCGAAGCTTCAATGAGGCCCCCACATATCTAAATTAGCAGGCAGACTTAGTTCTGCAGCATATGCTGTAAGAAAGATTAGGAGACTCACTAATGTTGAGACAGCTGGATTAGTTTATTTTAGTTACTTTCATAGCGTAATGTCTTATGGAATCTCACTACGGGGTAATGCGACATTGAAGTCATATTTGTTTTGCAAAAGAGAGCCGTGCGGGCAATTTACAACTTAAATTGTAAATAGTCCTTTAAAGAAATTTAAAAAAAAATGAACATATTACTTTTGGCATCGCAATAAATTTGAGAAAATGTAATGTATGTACATAAAACGTAAATAGTTTTCCTAAGAAAAAAGATGTTTATACTTTAAACACTGGGAACAAACAAAAACTTGTAATACCAGTTACTAGACTCCACAGAATTAGTAATTCATTTATGGGGCAATGTACTCAGATTGTTAACGCTTGCTGTAAATTTTACAGTAGGCGAGAAAACCGGGCTTGATCCCCGCCGGCATCAATGAAATTTTTCAATACAATTTTAAGTGCTGATTTACCAAGTGCTCGGTGGTGAAGGAAAACATCACGAGGAAATCTGCATGTCTGAGAAATAAGAAAAAAAAATTTTGGAATTCATGTGAAGTTCAGCAACACGCATTGGGGCAGCGCGGCGGACAATTCCTTGCCCTAAAACCCCCTCAGAAATGAGTGGAGGCCTGTGCCCAGGAGTGAGACCTATATATACGCTGTAACTAAGATGACTCAACTTTGAAATATTTAACGCACGCGCTCTAAGGACTGACAAGAAGATCAAGCTGGAAGATGAGAAAGACAAATTGCACTGGGGTATTATATAATCGAAAGAGAGGAAGAGGACACGGTGATCCTCGGCGCTGGCAACTTGTTCTATCACCTGGAGGGCAACCATCTTTCTAAAGGAGGTTTTGGCTTTATCATTCACAAGTGTCTCGATAACAACGTTTAAAAGGTTGTGAGTGCGTCGACGAGGGTTGCGTATCTTACACTCAGAATCACCAAACAGTATTCGTTGAACGTCACACAGTTTACGTACCAATCACGGCACATCCTGGTGAGGATATGAAGGAAATAGATGAGGATATCTCTAAAGCAATGCATTCCTCCAAAATCTACTATACTCGAACTACATCCCTAATAATAAAGCACGGTCCTGAGCTACCTGCATCCATCAATTTCCTGCATGTCTTACCATGTTGTCACTCCATCTAGTGGGGGTCGATGGGTGCGTTACAATGCACGTTGGTGGAATTTGGCGGCTATAAATAATCCTAAGTAATAATAATGAAAATGCATAGGAATGCATTATATCTCTTCTTATCTTTGCAGCACCACTAATTTGAATTGATAAGAAAGAACTCGGTCATTAACGATTTGAGCCGCTAATCGCAAGTAGTGGCACTAGGGTGCCCAGATACAGAGATGATGACAATATTCCATGGGAGGCCAAACTTGAGCTTTGTTAAGTCGTAAGTGGTGTGCCGGTATAAAAAAGTAAGCACTGCTGACCATGCGAGCGAGATTTTAGGGGCCACTTTAGCCTTCCCTATAAAATTACCGCGGACCTGTACGTAATTTGATGTATCGAAGTAATTTTCGCAACTTACCATTAATATGCAGAAAAAACATTGTACGTGATAGCACTCAGTCTTTTTTTAGCCAGCATTAAGAGGTTTGTAGTTGGGGCATAAACCGTCTGCTACGAACTTGATGTTCCAATATATAGAAAAACTGACGATCTAATTTTGCAATTTCTCTGGAAGCATATAGGTAGGAAGCTTCTTAAGAAGCTCTTTGTTTTAAACCCGAAAGCCTTTGTTATGTCCAAAGTAACCGCTGAGATCTCTTAGATTCTACTGCCACCGCGTATCTATGAGTTAGGTAAATAAAGAAAAATCACGAGCAGAGCGACCCAAATTTAAATTTAAAGTCAAATTTCTTTATTTGCCATAAATAGGCTAAGTATTTGCTTAAAGATACGTTTAGAAATAAGATACAGAATGCAAGCTTTTTAGAATTTCCAAGTACAGGTGGTAGTAGGTTCTAAAATATCAAGTTAGTCAATGTAATTTATATAATTCACATAGTCATAATTTACAATGTAAATGT
Organism: Parnassius smintheus behrii; assembly: GCA_036936625.1. Taxonomy (NCBI): domain Eukaryota; kingdom Metazoa; phylum Arthropoda; class Insecta; order Lepidoptera; family Papilionidae; genus Parnassius; species Parnassius smintheus. Next base: position 24,807,892 of record JAUPFT010000010.1, on the reverse strand, counting down.
CATAATCTAAATTATAATTATGTTATTATGACGAAATTTGGTTAGCAATTTGTATTTTTTTTAATTTAATACACGGTCAATATAGAAACTTAACTAAAAATAGTAATTAAAATTATTATTTTAAGTTAAGTTTTTATTACATTCACAATTAATACTATTTATACACCATATAAAAACTATAATATAGAAAAACTAAAACAAAAAAATTTATAGTTAAAAAGTCCTGCTTCCCGTGGTATAGTTCCAAGAACTCTGGCTGCGTTACCTCGCTGAATAGCTTTTTTTTTTTTTTTATAGGATAGGGTGACAAACGAGCACACAGTCCACCTGATGGTAAGTGGTTACTGTGGCCCATAGACATCTACATTTATCCTCGATTACGAATCAAAATGCAGATACGTTGTCACCCGTGAGGACTAAGATGGAATGCCTCGTTTCCAGTAAAAAGGGTCTCCGGTTCTCTACACTCACCATACGAAATACAGCAGCATTAAGCTACTATTTCACGCTGGTATTCTGTGAGAGCTATACTTAACCTTGGAGTGAGGAAAGAACCAGCCTTCTTATCACCAGCAGCAACGACCAGTCGTGGATACAGGAATTTCACTGCACGTGGACCCTACGGATCGATAGTCTCTATAGCAAATGGCACAAATATGTAGTCATTTCTCAAAGACTCATGTTTGCGCCATTTACTAAATTCGGCTGCCTCTGATGCCGCCCCGGCTCTATAAGAGGTACCCTTGAGAAAATCCGTTGAGTCCAAACTCATCGACGCTGCTACCAAAGGGGCACTGGTGAGGTTGACAAATTGCCACTCTTAGCCGGATTCCTACGGCGATGCACAAGCTTTCCCCTACAAGCAATTTGCCGAGATTACTTGATGGTAGAGCATGTAATCAGTGATTAGATTCCTTAGCTGAAACAGCTAGAAGGCTAGCCTGATCTTGTTGACTGTGGAAATTTTAAAATAAATTTTTCTGGACACTCTGTACCAACGGAATATCCCACTGTTTTTGTTGGTTAACTTCCAGTGGAACGTTTTCGCCGGGACAGAGCGTTAGCCATGTTTGCCTTGCCTCCGAAGCTGGGCACAGGTCTACTTTATTATTTAAAATTATGTTACATAAATCATTGATACTACGCACGGAAGTAAGGAAAGCAGGCAATGCGACGCTAGAAATGTTTCTTACACCAATACCACCAAATTTGATAGGTAAAGTGGCTTGATTCCAGGCTATTGCATTTAGTCTCAAATTTAGAATTTCTCCAAAGCAATTTTAATATTACTAAAAATATCTTTTAAAATATCGGAATATTTCCAGACTGAACTTGAGTGTAATAAGTATGTAAATTTAGGTACAAGGACACAATATTTTAAAATAGTAAGGGCAATATAGGGATTCAAGATATATAAATTATCAACGTGATTTAAAATTGATCAAATTTTGTTTTTACAACAGGTTTAATACTATCGAAAAACAATAGAGCACCGAGCAGGTAAAGCGATTCAGTATTGACAGTTTTTATTCCTGGAGAAATCTGATTGAAAATTTTAATTCAGGTATCACTGATAGAATTAGATAAATTATTGGAAATAAATATTTCACATTTATTGGTATTGGTTCAAGGCCAATATTTTTAAAATTTTGAAAAATATGAGTAAGATCACTGAGGATATCATCTGCTTTAACTCGAAGTGTACCTTCGTACAGATACCAGATATTCAACTTGGATTTTGAATTTGAAATAATAGGTTGAATTCCCAAACTGAAAAGAGCTGGACCTAACGGATCATTTTAAAGGTTTCATCATGTCTATAGCATGATTTAAAGTTCTGAGACAAAATTAGTAATACACATAGAAATTACGTCTGCCATGTATAATTATGCATTTTATATTTAATTTTATCATTTTGAAATCGCTCAATATTTATTTATTTATTTATTATATGGATGTCGATGCATGCTATAGCCACGGCTAGTTAGCACTCCTGCTTATAGCGTGATTCTATTTTATAGAAGTTACCAAGCCATGGCTGAGATCTGCCTCCGATCGGCATTAAAGATGATGGAATAAAAATTCACCCTGAGTATTGCCCATACGAGTATGCACTTCAGTGTTCTTTCTTTAAAGTTGTTCACAGAAGCTTTTACGTGGTAGAGCCATGCTGTAGCTATATTGTGGTTGCAGCAGGAATGGTTCGGCTTGACCGGGGTAGGACTACGCTCTCACATAATACTAGCGTAAAATACTAAAACACTTTTTGTACTGGAAACGAGGCATTCCATCTCAGTTTTCAAGACTGGCAATTGCAACTGGATTTTTAATTGAAGATAAATGTAGACGTCAATGGGCCACAGCATCCACCTAGCATCACGTGGATTGTGTGCTCGTTTGTCAATCTTATACTATAAAAAAGCTACATTGATCACAAAAATAAAGTTGACTGAACCGAAATCTATGTTTTTATTCTACTCTTATCATAATAAAAATAACAATAAAATAATCTATTGGATCTCAGTTTTGGTAAATATCATTGCAATGAGTCTATTTAAATACAATCGGACGAAACAGTTTTATGCTGTAACAGTAAATGATTCAATTTTCTTTACACAAGACTAGAGTCCACTTAAGTATTATGAACGTAATAGACGAGAGGGAATAGTTTTTCTTTCTGGAGCTGCTTTTAAGATAATGAGAGGAAACGAGTTCCTATACCTACAAATGCATTACAACAATATGGCCCGACGTCAATTGACTAGGAACGGTTTACACTAGATACCTATGATTGTTCGTATTAAGACTGATATAAATGACTGCATCAAATATGTATTAAGATAAATGATTGAAACATGTGCGACGCGTTATTGTTTTACTTGTAGATATTATATTGTATCACTTCGTCAGGTATTTTCGTCACCCACAGCATAGAGCTTAAAGACAAAAGTATTTAAACGCAGCAGCGGATAGACTACTGTTTACTGCCGGTAATTAATAATTAGAAAACTATATTAACCCACATCAATGTGATAATAAAAACTAAATAGAAAGGAAGAGTGGGCAATACGCAGTCTAAAAGCCGCGTATATTTCAGTAGTATAGTATAGTATATGCGCATCGGTCGCGCATGCCTTATATATCTTCGGTTCCGATGATTACGTGACATTCTAGAATCATCTTCTTTCCCCTCCCACCCCACCACCCCGATGTGTCGATAGGAGGGTATGAGTGATATCGTTTTTGGAAAGGAATAAACGACTTGGCACCTACCGTCAAAATATAAATAATAGTTTTAGTTTTAGGGAAGAGCGAGTGCATTGTACCGCATGCTATAGTAGTCGCTTTTACGTAAGCGTAGAAGCAATCGCATATACAGTCCACTTTAGTTAATAGCTCGCGTAATAGGTTTAAGGTTCGACCGGGGAATTAGACTTCGGCAGCCTTAGACACGTGGCTCCACCATTTTATGGTCCTTCGAGCAGGATCTCGCTCACACGAGGTGAGGCGGGTTTCCTGGAGCTCGACTGCTTCCAGGCAAAGCGGTTTCTACTAGCGGTGTGGATCCAACAACGAGCGCGGCGGGAAGAGAGGTGTGGTTCCAATGACTAGCGCGGCGGGAAGAGACCTGCGCGTCGGTCGCGCGTGTGCCTTATATATCTTCGGTTCCGATGATTACGTGACATTCTAGAATCATCTTCTTTCCCCTCCCACCCCACCACCCCGATGTGTCGATAGGAGGGTATGAGTGATATCGTTTTTGGAAAGGAATAAACGACTTGGCACCTACCGTCAAAATATAAATAATACGAATGGTTTTCCGCGCAACCAGTATAAAATTATTATATAGTATTTATAATAATTTTACATATGACGGACGAAAAATGTTTTTATCGGAATTGTGAAGTCATCCTCAATGAGAAATGAAAAATCATCGTTTCTCTAATATCCGAAAGAAATCTAAAGTATTCAGTACTCTGCATCCTATTACCTCTACCTATGTGCTTCTATTTAACTTATTTTAACAGAATTACTAGTTTTGACGTTTTGCTTAATTCAGAATTAAGCAAGGAAGTCGATTCATGGAGACTTAGTATAAAGAGTTAGAAAATGTTAGGGAATTAAAATTGAAATTTCAAGCGTTCGTTTAAATTATGCAAATTTTTTCAGCTCCGGAAGTGGAGTTATTCATAAAATAGTGTTTTTACGACGCTATCACGAGACTTATAAGCTGTTACAATATAACTAAATAAAATTTATTACTCATCCTTTAAAAATTATAAGTTTTGTTATTAACCGACTTTCTACTCGTAATGATAAACGACAAACCCAAAGATAATTAGGTAATCAATAAAGCCAGACTCATAAATCTCTGCCAATCAATTAACCTTGAACACTGAACTGAAGCTCAAGAAAGCATTGGTACCTTCAAACAAAATTTTCCACTAAGATTTATGTTCTTAAAAAATATACCTCTGGTAGTGCAAAATTATAAACTCTGAATTTATCTGTTAAACAAGGAAACTTTATAATTTACTTATAGGTATACGTATCTATTTATAGGTAGAAAATTGCTCCGAGTTTTATAGAAACTTTGTAATACCTAAATTTTTAATAGAAATATTAATTTTAAGGGGATTACATAATTAAGACATTTTTCCTATATATAAACAGGGGATCTGTATTAATTTTTCTTTAATATTATTCATTTCATGTTTGGGTTGTCTGGAAGAGAATGTTATGTAGCAGTAAGTCTGCCTTCTGTTTCACCTCGATATTTGTTTATTTTTGTTATAATACATGGTTGACACTAAGGAGTTTTATATAAACATGCTTTTTTGTTCGTCTGTATGATCGATACAAATTTTGCAAACGAATTTAAACTAACAACTCAATTAGCTTTAGACTAGAAACTAAATATAGTTCAGAACTGGTGTCGGACTAAAAAGCAGGAAATAGTTATTAAAAGAAAAATAAATATACCACTTTTTTAAAACTGGATAGAAAACAAAAAATAAATGAAAACAGATATCGGCGTGTTACGACAAGTTCCGAGCTACTTGCTGTTTTATTTTGACACCTCTTAAAAAAAGGAAGCACAGTTAAAGGATGTTTTAGTTGACGCCCTGGTTTTCTATAGTTATTGTTGAGTGTGGTTGGCATGGGCCATGAGGACATTCCTCTCTGAACGGGTTCCCGCGTTTTCGTGGCGGGGGCAGGGTTCTTATAGCCATGGCTTAGTCAGTTATCACGGTGAACAAACAGGAACCCACTTGGTTGGCCCAATGTGTAGGACCGGCCCGAGATGACCGCTCCGGATGAGCATTGGTGGACTGTGGCGGGAGGGGTGTTCTATCCCCCTTCCGGTCGCAGATCGAGGCGGAGCAGCGAGGGAAGATATGGTGGTATGACGATGCGCCACTCGCTCTATCCTCCGCAACTCTAGCGGGGCCATATCGATGATGTCGTGATGAGAGTCGTGTGTGTATGTGTGTGGTGGTGGAGTTGCGGGGAGAGAGAAGTATCGGTTTTGCGAGGTGCCACTTTTCCTACCCTCCGTAGCTGAAAGTTGATTGGGGACGGAGCCATAGACCTGACCCGCCGATTGGATAAGGAAATCTGATGCTTCCGGGTGCTCAATTTTTCTGGCCCCATAGCTTCCGCTTATCGGGCTCGAAAGTGTCCATTGCGCAGAGGGAGTTAGAGGCCGCGGAGGAAGTCGTGCCTTGGTGCGCCTTACCTGAGAAGGAAGGGGGGGGGAGATGTCCTACACTGAGGAGGCGCTGCCATGGAATGCCCGACGCCGGTGGAGTTGCGGATGTCTGTGAAAATGTTCCCGTCACCATGGAGTTTTTTTAGTCGGTGCGAGTCCAACATAACCCGTCTTGCCCCTTCAAGGTAGGTACGCGAGGGAATTTTTCCCATGGAATAAAAGTTCTTTACGCGCGACTAGAGGTTAACTCAGGACATTTTCGGATTGAAATAACGTGCAATAAAATCTATACCATTGTGGTATGTCTGTCCGTTTACTTAGTTTTTACATTTATAACTGACTATTGTATTTTGTGAGTGTGTTAAATGCTTTTTTGGAGGTTGTAATTATCCTTTATGACGTAATTAATTTTTTATAATGAATGTTTCATGAATAAATCATAAAATAATAAATAAATAACTTGAGACGTGTCAAGGGTCACTCGGATGGAACGAAGTTACTTTACACACACACACACACACACACACACACACACACACACATACACGCACGCACGCACGCACGCACGCACGCACGCACGCACGCACGCACGCACGCACGCACGTACGCACGAACGCACGCACGCACGCATATATATATATATATATATATATATATATATATATATATATATATATATATATATATATATATATATATATATATATATATATATATATATATATATATATATATATATATATATATATATATATAACACGTAATATAATTAACGCACTTTGAGAAAGTAGTTTGTTCTAGGTAATTTTTTATCCCAAAAATAATTAAAACTACGTAAATTACAGTCACACTAAATCTGTACAGTCAAAACAAACTGAAAGTGACTTTTAAGAGTGCGGTTTTATTTGTATTATTACTAATTCTGTCATTCAATAAAAATAAACAAAAATGAACTTTATTTCAAGCACGAGTCTTTGCGTTCGTGGATTTGTACTGAGACCACAACATTCTTCCGGAATTAGTATAACTAATTTGATAAATAATCAGTGCATAAAAATGTTTAACTAAACATTCAGTGTATACAACAACAACTTTAACTTACGTACAACTTTGGGTCTTAATTTTTTCCGTCTAACCCGCTTTCGCAACGCGCGATAAGGAACTTCGTTCCAATAATACCAATAGCAACAAATACGTGACAGAAATAAGTATTAATGTAAATTAATATTGATAAGATTTACTTCAATACGGGCTGTATTTCTTCTCTCTATAAAGGTTTTATTTTAATCGCGCCTTAATTTACAACATATTATTTTACACAATTATTAAATACACAGATCACAACATGGTATTAACATTCACAAAAAATAGTATGATATAAAAATAAATAGGTTACTGAGCTAAGTCTTTCAGTCCAATAAATTAAGTTAGTTAGCTGACTTTACAAATAAACTGGCAAAGTTTTCAGTTTTCACTTGTTCACTTTTTGGCGGTTAAAGCAACTGATTGATCTATTTATAACAGCAGCTGGTTGCGCCAAAACGCACATTTTGTTGACTAAATATATAAGCTAGTAGTATTTCCGTCCTCTTCACTTCCACTTGCTTCCTACACTGACATGTCCTATAGGAGGCTAGATATGGTGGGTTTATTTGCGCGACCATGTGAGACGCGCTGGCCTGGCTGGTGAAAGGTTAAAAACGCGCCACCGGCCTTCCAGAGTTGCCGAGGTGCCGCGGCCACGCCGAGCAGTTGAAGTTCGACTCTAGATGTGATTACAACTGTAGCAGTCGGCTCACAGAACATTTAAAAGTGACCGCTAGCACAAGCGTATTTATCGTCGTGCACTAGTGCGAATAATTCGTCGTTGTGCACCACCGCAATTGCAACGCAGTGTCATTAACCTCGAGACCTAAGACCAAAGGCAGTCAGGAGGAGATCAACGCCCAAGTGAAAGAGAAACGCTCTCATTTGTTTTTCTTATCCCACAGCAACTCATGCTCCTGCCTCTGTCAGATGATATAGTAAATTAGGCCCTAGCACTTGGCATTACCCAAAATCAGCCACGTGCCACTTCCGCTATCTTGTTTTAGTTATAGAGAACCGTGTTAAACACAGTCCACTATAGTTAATCTCGCATACAAATTTTCGGGGCTATTATTCCCGGAAGCGAATCCGGGACCCCGTGGCTTATCCATTTTTTGGTTCCTTAGCTCCAGATACGAAGGCCAACATTTTCACCTTAACCATTTAGCTACCATCCGTTTCCGGATTCGAACCTAAGAACCTTTTATACAATATTAAATATTTTAAACATTAATCCAAGATTAAACACACTTATTCTATATTCAACGAGTAAGAACTGATCATAATTGTTTATTGTACACATTTTATAACAGTAATGTTAGGTTTTCCAGAAGCTAAGAAGCGAACGGCGTCAGTCAATATTATTTAATTGTTGTTTATTTATTCATATGATATCATATTATGAATCCAATAAATGTCAGTAATTATTTAAGTAATTAGTCGGTACTTAATTATTCGATAAGCTTGTGAAGTAGATATGATACTTACTTAATACACATATATCGTAGGAACTAACGGTCCTGTTTTTTGGGTAGATAGTGAAATAAAATATATCAACTACCTTACAAACTAGTTAAAACATAACCTACCCATCTTATTGTCTGTAATAATCTAATGCCATCAAAAACATAATCTGTAACAAAAAACAAGTCTCGTAACTCTGTTCTTCCACCGTAAAAAAGTTGTGAGATCCATCTTATACCAAGTCGGATAATTTATTCAGTCCCTATTTAAGGGTCCTTCAGTTTTAAGTTATTACGTAATTAGCTAACCTAAGAACATATTATAGTCGCCATATCAATATTAAAAGATTTTTAATAGTGATATGGCCACTATACGACGTTCAGGCTTCTACTTTCATCCACAACAAAGTTATATGGGGGTAGAAAATGGCCTGAACTGCTTCGAGAAAAGGATGATACGGCCGTGCCGCTTTTTTGCTCGACTTGGCAGGGGCACTGCCGTGCCCCCAGACAAGCCTTAACGTTACACGCAATTTTTTATGATATGATTGGCAAAGTATACTGTCTAGTAAAAAGTAAATACTCTCATAAATGCTAGTCTTGTGTTTTGTGGTGGTGACCTCTGAATTTATTTGAAAAAGTTTATATTGGTTCAAACTTTAGGCAACGTTGATACGGGTGTAGTGTTTACAACTCACTTCGGATTTACCCATATCGTAAATGTCACCAAAGTTTTGTGGTTGAAATGACAGCGCAAACTAGTTTTCAACCGACTTCAAAAAAAGGAGGAAGTTCTTAGTTCGACAGTATTTTTATGTGTGTTACCTCAGAACTTCCTTTTTAGGTAAACCGATTTTGATGATTTTTATTTACTTAAAAGCCGGTGCTTTTCATGTGATCCCATATGAATTTTATCAAGATCTGACGAGTAGTTTTCTAGGTATCCTTTTTAAACGCGCATTTAATTCGACTAGGTACTTTAATAAATTCCGTGTAGTGGCGGTTGAGAATATCCACCACCCCATATCTTATCGTGGGTGTCGTAAGAGGCAACAGAAGGAGATGGGTAGCAGCATCTTCCTAATAACAACAACAATATAATAAAAGACTGCGGTTGCCAACCCGTTAGCCAAGCGTGGCAACTATGGCAAATATCCCCCCATGAATAACGACGCAAGAAAACGGCCCTCAGTCCCTGGCGGCCCCCTACGACGACTCGACCTGGCAACATGTAACGCACGAACCTTGAGGACTGAAGAGAAGATACTGGAGTTAGCAGAAGAGGTAGACAAGTAGCGCCGACATATTATTGGATTATCTGAGGTCCGAAGAGAGGGAGAGGACACGGTAATCCTCACGTCCGGCAATCACCGAGAGGGCAACCATCTGTCCCAAGGAGGTGTCGGATTTATCGTCCACAAGTCTCTCATAAACAACGTTGTAAAGATTGGGAGTGTGTCGAAGAGGGTCGCGTACTTGATATTCCGAATCACCAAACGGTATTCGCTGAAGGTCATACAGGTTTACGCACCAACCTCGGCGCCTCCCGATGAGGAGGTGGAGGAAATGTGTGAGGATATTTCTAGAGCCATGCATACCTCGAAAACCCACTTCACGGTGTTGATGGGAGACTTTAACGCAAAACTAGGCACAAAAGAAAGCGGTGAGCTGAAGTTAGAGAAATTTGCAGTAGGGCAACGGAACCGTAAGGGCCAAGAGCTGGCAGACTAGATGGAGAAAGAGGGACTCCTTATGTTGAACTCTTTCTTCCAGAAGCGGCCTCACAGGAAGTGAACTTAGTCGAGCCCCGACGGTTCGACAAAAATGAGATTGCCTTAATTTTGACGACCATACGTCTACTGTTCAGTGATGTTTCAGTGATCGCAAGGGTGAAAACTGGCAGCGATCACCGAATGCTTAGAGACACACTGAACCAAAACGTTAAGTTGAAGAGGTCTCGTCTGATGTAATCAACGCTCCGTCCCCCTCGTGGTCTAATCCAGAATCCCAAAACCTTTCAGCTCAAGTTACGTAACCGCTTTCAGTGCCTAGAAGATTGAATTGCAGTGGACGATATGAATGACAAGCTCGTAGAAACTGTCCATGCGGTCGGAGCTAAGTTCTGCAAGACCCGCCGCAGAAGAACACAAAAACTCTCCAATCACACTCTTAATCTCAGGGATGTTAGATAGGCGATGAATCTGAAGTTGTCAGCGGATTTGACAGCATACAGGCAACTGAACAGACAGATCTCCAAATGCATGCGACAGGACTTTTGAATTGAATTGAATGAAGCGATTGAGCGGAACCAGGGCTCCAAAGTCTTTATCAGAGATCTGTCTGCCAGTGAGAGCCAACTGTCAAAGCTTAAGACTGAGTGTGGCAGCATCGTTTCCGGGACACCTGAGATTCTGAGTGAGATTGTGAGGTTCTATGGGCACACATCATCGTTGAGGCCACACGAAAGTGTGAGTAACGATCCAAGAGCAAGTCTTATCCGACACTATTCCGATGATATCCCGGACGTCAGTCTGAGCGAGATTAGAATGGCTCTCCAACACCTTAAAAACAGAAAGTCCCCGGGCGAGGATGGAATTACAGCGGATCTTTTGAAAGCGGGTGGAAAACCGGTACATGAAGTCCTTCAGAGGCTCTTTAATTCCATCCTCCATGGTGGCACTACTCCAGAGGCTTGTGGCAGAAGTGTGGTTGTGTTGTTCTTCAAGAAATGTGACAACGCCCTCTTGAAGAATTATAGATCGATATTCCCTCTGAGCCGCATCTACGTGCTTTTTTCGAGAGTCATTACGAATCGTCTCGCACGCAGACTCAACGACATCCAGCCTCCCGAACAAACCTGTTTCCGGAAAGAGTTTAGTACTATCCGCCACTCTGCCTGGCGTATGTGGACTGGACATGAGAAATCCTTTTATTCCGTCAAAATTTGGGCGGTGCTACAGTCTCTTTAGCAGTGCCAAGTTGACTATCGGTATATCGAAGTGCTGAATTGTTTGTTCCTAGGGCTACGATGGCTATCCGAGTACAGAACCAGAGTAAGAAACTTATCCAATAGTAGAGAGGTGTAAGACAGGGTGACGTTATTTCCCCGAAACTCTTTACCACTGTATTGGAAGACATTTTCTAGCTACTGGACTGGAAAGGATACGGTATTAACAACAAAGGCGAGTACATCAATCACCTTCGATTTGCCGACGATATAGTCCTTATAGCAGAATCGCTGGAGGACTTGAGCACTATGATCAATGACCTAAATAGTGCCTCCCAACGGATAGGTCTTAAGATGAACATGGACAATACAAAGATCATGTTTAATGTCCATGTCACACCTATTCCGGTAGTTATTAGAAGCACTAAGCTCGAAGGTAGTGACGAGTACTTTTACCTGGGACAAATAATTCGACTAGCTAAGTCCAACTTCGTTCGAGAGGTCAAACTACTCAGCTAGGTAGCGTTCGGAAAATTACGACACATCTTCTTGTCAGGTATACCTCAAAACATGAAAACTAAGTTGTACAACCAGTGCGTGTTGCCAGTGATGACCTACGGAACCGAGACGTGATCCTTTACTGCAGGCCGTATGAGGACGCTCAAAGTCGCTCAGCGAGCTATGGAGCGGGCTTTGCTCGGAGTTTCTCTGCGTGATAAACTTAGAAATGAGGATATCCGCAGTAAAACCAGAGTGACCGACATAGCCGAACGGATTAGTAAGCTGAAGTTGGCAATGGGGTGGCTACATAGCTCGAAGAACCGACGACCGTTGGGGAAAAAAGATTCTTGAGTGGCAGCCTCGTACCGGTAGGCGAAGTTTAGGGCGACCCCCCACTAGATGGAGTGACGACCTGGTAAGACATGCAGGAAGTCGATAGATGCAGGTGGCTCAGGACCGTGCTTTGTGGCATACCTTGGGGGAGGCCTATGTTCAGCAATGGACTTGTGAATGGCTGTAATGATGATGATGATGATGATGATGATGACATTAATAATGTTCTTATTTTGTTTATATTGAAGTCAGTTGTACAAAATTTTAATTTTACCACTTGTTTTTTTATGAGATGAAGAAAGAAGGTATATTGAATATAGACTAATGTAATAATTAGATATAGTAAAATTAAAATTGGTTAAAAAGAACTAACAATATACTGAATGGGTACCACGTATAAGCAATAAATGAAACCACATACTTGTTATCATCTTTGCTGACGATATACAAAAACGGAACGAAATCAGTCTAGAAATTAGGTAAAAAGTAGCGTTTTAAATTTGAGCTAATTTGTACTCTCTGTAGAATTAGGTCACGAGGTCAATGTTTCAATAAACTTGAATACTTGAACATTAAAAAGAAACATTGCCACGCAGTGAAAACTATCACAATGTGAGACTATGTTCATCGATAGCGATGTCTTTTGGCGGCGTCCTTCAAAGGTGACGGCGCATTTGCGCGCACGCCTATGTCGTAGAGTATTGTTATTTTCTCCATTTTGGAAGTTGGAAGTTTCGCTTTCAGTTCACCGCAAATTTTCCAAGATAGTGTGTGCGCATTGCTTCACTGTTCCATTACCTCTAGTGGCCTCATATCATGTATATAGGAATCTCTTATATACTGCGTAAAGCAATTGCCTATCCGTCTTTCAAGCGAGTATTGCCTTACTTACTTACTTACTTATCTTCACGCACAATCCCTAACGGGGTAGCCAGAGAGAACAGATCGCCAAGTGTCACGATCCTTACATACCTCTTTCGCTTATTTCATGTTCAATAACTTCTTCATACATGCACGTCTAGGTATCCGAGTACTCTTGACCTTACCTTCTTCGAGTAATTTGCTCACATGGTCTTCGAAAGTTAGTCTCGGTCTACCTCGACACCTTTTAATATTTAATTTCGCGCTATATATTTTCTTCAACATTCGGTCTTCACTCATACGCTCAACGTGCCCAAACCATCGGAGTACGCCCCTATCAATTTTTGTGATAAGGTCATCTTTCAATCCTGCCATATTGCGAATCTCTTCGTTTCGCTTTCGGTCGGCTATGGTAACGCCGCACATTTTACGAAGTGATCGCATCTCCACTGCATTCAACTTGCTTTTATGCTTCTTCTGGCATACCCAGGTTTCACTGCCATATAAAAAAGTCGGCACCAATACTGCGTTATGTATTGCAAGGCGTGCACTCTTCACTACGCCTTGCCTTTTGACTAACGCATTCAGGGCACCATTGACTTTGTTCCCGGCAGCGACACGCCTGTCCACATCTAAATCACATCTTCGATCCCGGCTGAAAGCACTCCCCAAGTATACAATTTCATTAACCTGTTCTAGACATTCCTAATTTACCCACATTTCACATTTCGTTCTCTCTTCGTCCTTTTCAAATACCAGAACCTTAGTTTTATTAGAATTCAAACGGAGACCTTTAATTTCACATTCCTCTATCATACACGTGACTTATGCCTGCAGTTCTGCTTCTGATGGTGCGATAAGCACTGCATCATCAGCATACAGCAGACAATTAACTTTAATGTCATCCGATTTCACACCCAAACAGCTATTTTTCAGCTTCTGTAAAAAGCTGTCGAGATGCAGTATGAACAGCCAGGAAGACATGACACAACCCTGTTTTACGCCCGCTTGGACGCTAAACATGGGTGACAGATCATACCCTACCCGCATACACTACAGTAATAGTAAAGTGACTGCACAGCCCTTAACAATCGACCATCCACACCATATTCCGGCAACAGTTCCCACATTTTCTTCCTTATAACCTTATCAAATGCGGACGGGAGGTGTTTTGGATGATTGGCGATCCGCAGTCATTGTGCTTTTATATAAAGGTAAAGGTTCACATTTTGACTGCGGGTGCTATCGGACAGTCAGCTTGACCAGTTTATCAAGTAAAGTTTACTCGAAGGTTTTGACACGTAGGATGCAAGAGAAATCGGAAAGATTTTTATAAGAGGCACAACGCGGATTTAGAGGATGCACGGATCAAATGTTTTCTCTCCGCATGATCACGGAGAAGCTTCTGACTGTTAACCAGAAGATTTTCTGTGCTTTTGTGGATCTGGAGTATCCAAGTGTAATAATTAAGTCCTCATATAATTACAATATGCTAAAGCAGCAAAAGAAGAAAAAAATCTTAGCATCTTTATATTTCATCATCTTCATCATTATATCGATTAAGTAATAAATTAAACAAACACCTTTTCCAAATAAATCCACAAAAAAGGTCACAATTTTCATTTAAGTCTTTTAAGGTTATAAAATTAATAAGCTGAGATCCGCTTAATAAAATAACATGATGCATCTTACTTAGTTTGTACCATGCGTTATCCTCGTCATCAATAACACCACTACTTCCAACACCACTGCACTAGAAAAACCACACCTTCATTAATATGACACGCGTTTTTTCTCTAAACGAGGCATTATTAGGTGAAATAGAATGTGGTGAATGACCGCTAACTTAGCGTAGTAGTGTTAACGCCTGATTTAATTATCTTAACATTGTGTGGAACTCCGCCTCTAAGGAATGCTTCAAAGTACCGTCCTAAGCTACCTACATCCATCCACTTCCTGCATGTCTTACCAGGTCGTAACTCCATCTAGTGCACGAAGTGCACGGTACAAGGCTGCACTGTAGTTTTGTGGTATATCTGACAAGAAGATGTGTCGTAATCTCTCGAATGCTGCCGAGCCTAGTTGAATCCGTTGATCGATCTCTCGGTCAATGTTGTAATTACCCAGTTGGACTATTTGAACCAGGTAAATATACTCGCCAACAACTTCGAGCGTAGTGCTCCCAATAACTACTGGCATAGGTGTGACATGGACGTTTCACAGTACCTTTAGCTTTACCTTTGTTTTGTCCATGTTCATCTTGAGCCCTATCCGTTTGGGAACACTATTGATTCAATGAGCAGCATAAGGTCCTCGGACTTTATCATCTCAAATCGAAGGTAAGTGATGTACGCTGTAGTGATGTAAGCGATATCGCCATTGTCGTTAATACCGTATCTTTCCACTCCAGTAGCTTGGAAACGTCTTCCAAAGCAGAGGTCGGGGGTATCGGCGATATAATTCACCCTGTCTTACACCTCTCTGCAGTTGGATAGGTTTTGTACTATAGTTCTGTACTTAAATTATTCTAACAATCTTTATTGTATGCACTTCTTGATTACGATCATTTCAAGAACGTAACAATTGGAGAGCATACCTTGACAATTGTTTATTAATATTGTATACCTTACCATATTTATTTAAAAAAGTAAAGGCCAAATTTGTTGGCAGATATGAGAATATATGCAAATGATTCCTTGTGTATAAAGTGACAGGTGTTTATCATCTTGATTCGTTCTCACGCTCGACACATATAATTCACATGTCAATCAATTCCAATTAACCAGCGAGCTCCTATACGGTTCTTTTATTTGTATGTTTGATGGAACATTATTTTTTATATTAAAATTCAACATAATTGGAAACTAATTTTCACTAATAGATTTCGCCTTTTTCCATTACGTACCGTCTATTTTAATCTATTTAATCCCTTGAACGAAATGTGTTTTTACGGTATTTATTTGTGCATTAATTATTCGTATTCATTGTGGTCGAACTTTGTTTTAGCTGTATGATGGTTACAATACGAATGAATGAGCTCAATTAGGAGGGACTAACATCGTAAAACAAGAGCGTAATGCTACTTTGCTTTGTGTGGTGAGTTAGAGAACCAGAGACACTATACTGAGGACGTGCCATCGACTTCTTGTATATATAACCAGTTCGTTACGCTATTGTAAGGAGCATAGAATACTATAATACATACATAATAGAACGGGTAAGTGGGCGGAGCCCGTGTAGCCACTAAAATGCCACTAACGCGTCAATTCACACGTATAAATGTCAATAAGAGATATGTTTTGACGTTACAGTCGTTTCCAAATTTCGCATGAAAATTATTTAGAAAATGCCAAATTGCACGCTATTTACAGATAAATATGTATTAAAATCCGTCTGTCAATACACCGAATCAGAATAAAAATAAAATACATAGAATAAATGACTTTTGTTTAGACCACAGGATAGAGAATTTCGTATAGATTATATAATGCCAAGCTATTTTAATTATCGAACAATTCTATTATAATTATCCAACAAATTCACAATTAAGATTTAAAAACATAACTTCGTTACTCATATAATATGAAGTAGTATATAGCTGCTTATAATCAATAAATGTTGGTTAAGGTATATTTATAGAGATACGTTGAGAAATTTTAACTGATATATTTAGTATTTTTCTCACCTTCGTGTTCAATTTGTTTTTGCGCATTTAGTTGATATATATACATATATATATATATATATATATATATATATATATATATATATATATATATATATATATATATAAAAAATATTAAAATAAAAATAAAAAAGCCTTCTATTTCTTGCATTCCATAGTACAATTTCATTAACAGTGTGCATGCAAAATATATTAGAAACAAATTAAAATTAGTGTGGTTATGATTAACAAATATTTAGATTGTAATAACAATATAATCAAATCTGTTCAATTTTTGTAATTTCATTTAAAAATATATAAGTAAAATTAGTTAGTTGTTGATTTAATTTGAAGTTAATGTTGTAATTAACATAACATAGTAACAATATTTAATTTTATGTTTTTTTTAGCAAGAATCCTCTCCATGAGAGGTATAGGCCTCCTCCAGAGAAGCCCAGTACTCTCTATTCTCTGCCGCTCGTAACCATTGAGTACCTGCTACTTTTATGATATCGTCTACCCAGCGTGTATTTGGTCTTCCTCTCTTTCTCTGTCCTAGTGGGCCTGTCCATTGTGTTTTCTCTCTTGTCCATCTAATACCGCTCAGCCTCGCTACGTGTCCAGCCCCTCGCCATTTAAGCTTTTGTGAGTAATTGAGAGCGTCAACGGCTTGAGTTTTCTGTCTTATATGAGTGTGGCGGATCTTTTGGATTTTTTCAGAATGCTCCTCTCCATACTCCTTTGGCTGGATTGATGGAGTAGACTTATCGGTCTGTAATTATTTATGTTATTAGGGTCTCCTTTTTTGTAAAGCAATATAATGTTTGACTCTGACCATTGACGGGGTGTATATGAACTGTTCAATATCTGATTAAACAGTAGAGTTAGTGGTTTTGCTAGGAACTCACATCCAGTTGTTATGATTTCATTGGCGATACCGTCGGGGCCTGGGCTTTTCTCCGTTTTTAGTAATTTAACCACTTTAATCACTTCAGATTCTTCTATGCTTGCTCTAGCCTCTCCTTTATTTGTATCTGGTAATTCATATGTATATTGAATCGGTGTGCTGTATAGTTTTTTTTAGAATTTTGTTGCTATTTTCAGTATTTCTGTTCCATTTTGGGTATTTTTTGTTTTGTCTTTCAACTCTTCAATCCATAGTTTATGTGTACTCAGTTCCTTGAATGCTTTCTTGACACTGTTTGTAGTATTAAGGTGTTTTTCGAAGGTTCTTGTGCGGTACGCCTTGTAGTCTAAGTAGATACATTTACTAATGAGTTTGTAGAGTGCTTTTAGTTCATTTTCCATGGCTCTTGATTTTGGTTTTGTCTTTTGTAATTCTTGTCTTCTGTAAATTAACGCCTTTGTGCGTGCTGATAGTGCCTGGTTTTTCTCTGAATTTGTACGGTGTGAAACCTCGTAAGCTTTTTCTAGGCTGGTGTCTATTGCGTTTATAATATTATCGTAGTGATTTTGAAAGTTGTCCTCGTCTCTCCAGTCCTTAAGTAAGTTTGTTGTGCAGCTATTCAGCACTTGTTTGTAGGCTTCTATTTCTTCTTCGTTTTTTAATAAGGATCTGGAGCTTTGGCCGAACATACACCAACTTTTTGTTATGGGAAGAATGTTAAGTGTCGCTCTCACAGGTCTATGATCCGAGGGGTAATTGATGTTTAAAGACTGTATATTGCATATGTTTTTATGTAAAGTTGTCAAGATATAGTCTATTTCATTTTTTATTTTGCCATTAGGAGATCTCCAAGTCCATTTTTGTTTACTATTTTTTTTTGAAGAAGGTGTTTATGATAGACAGATTATTCTCGTGCGCAAAATCTATGATCCTGTCTCCTCTACTGTTTCTGTCTCCGTAGCCGTGGTTGCCAGTAGCGGCTTCATTAGGATTGGTTTGTCCTATTTTTTATCTGAGAGTTGTACAGCTTTGTTGACAGTACTGTAGAAAAATTCCAACTCCTCGTCGCTCCACGCCTCCGTTGGAGCGTAAACTTGAATAATACTTAATTTTAAGTTATTGATATTCATCCTTAACAACCCTACTCTTTCTGATAGTCCTGTGAAGCTTATGATGTATCGTTTTAGATTTTTTTTGACAATAAATCCTACTCCATACAGTCCAGGCGTTTCTCCAATGTAGTATAAAGTAAACTCGTCGTGTTCTTCAATCCTGTATCCAAGTTTTCTAATTTCTGATAGACCAATAATATCAAACTTTATATTTTTCAAACACTCAGTTAATTCCAATAATCGTGAGTATGTCGACAAAATTTTTATTTTTATTTTTTTATTTTTATTATATGTATATTATTAGGTAGCATTACTCAAAAGTTTACTTACACTAATTTCTTTAGACAAAAATAAAACAGAAATAATAACAAAACCATCAAAAAACGAAAGTTTTATAAAAATCAGACACGTGACATTGGAAAAAGAAACATGAAACGTCAAACGTGACATAAATTTTGACAAATAGTACAAATTTATTTTCCATGTACAATATTTTTGAGGGTCCTAATTAAACCTTGGCCTAATTTTGGTGACGTAACTAAACTGACTATTTGTAAAATAAAAGTTTACCCGTTTTTAATCTTTGTATCGTAATTTTTGCATCATTTTGCAACACAACTAGGCATATTTATGACAGGCAAATTTATCCTGCGTGCGTACCACTGTCGATCTAGTCTCGTTGACCCGATACTGTTATTTTAGGGCCAGCGTACTGGTTAGATTTAGTTGCCCGGTCGGCCCGGTCCTTACGTTTGTAATATATGTATAAGTCAATGGAAAGTCACCATTTATCATTCATTGGGCAAAATTATTCCCGCTTTTGATATACAGGTAATTTTGGACAGTATTGTTACACTATCACCATCTTATGGGAAAAGATATTAGGCAGTACTGGGGTACAAAAGCAATTACCAATGGTTTAAAACTGCTGGGAAAATATCTAACATGAGTTATATAGAAGCTATATAGAGACCGTTAGAATTATCACTTAGAATATATACATGGATTCATGAATATATGTAATAAAATGAAATAAAAATACTCAGACTGGAATGCCATCAACATCTTGTTGTACAGAATTTTCTGGTAGAAGTCATGCGGTGTAGAGAGGCAGAAACAATTACTGTAGACTTAAAATTGTTAGAAAGTATATCTAGCATAAGTTATTTAAAATGCTATGTACAGGCCATAAGAGCTATCACTTAGATGGTAGACAGGTCTTCAATTGAGATATAAGATGTTATCATTACAGAAAATACATTAAAATAGACTAGAACTCAGAAGACATCACTGCAGACTTTAATCATTAGAGCTATCGCTTAGAGGAAACACATGGTTAACTATTCAGGCCTTAGAGCTATCACTAAGAGGTTAAACAGGTTTCGAATTAACATTTAAAGCGCTATCACTATGAAATAAACTATTATAAGATACTGGGATTTAGAAACAATCAAATAAAAATAAATAATGGTATAATTTTTATTAAATACTTAATATTATAAGTGCAACATAATGAAAAAGTTATTTTAAATCATAGATGAAAAAGTATCAGAAAGTCTCATATGGGTTTGGCAAAAGAAGTCCAAAAATTGTCAACAAAGTAGAACCCCCACATGATCACCGGATATCAAGATAGCAACATATATAGCACCATACCAAACATTTAAAAATTGAGGCAGCAGATCCGGAAATTATATACCATGAGATTACAACTAAACTTTCATTAGTTATAAAAATTCTGCTTACGGAAAGAAATAAGTGCTACAAATAAACTTAACTTATGGTTTTATTTAGGTTATGTAAACCCAAAAAATTGGCAGAACAAGTAAGAAATAATAACTGAATTCTGGGACAAAATTATCCGGTGTCTCAGGTGAGAGTTAGTACTAGTCCTTAAAATTGTTAATGCCTAAACGAATGAGATTTACGGATGCATTTTAAAATCTAAAGACAGTATATTATTACATATTATTATGTAGACACTTTGATTTGATGAGACATTCTGGGGCTTTTATAGACTGTAACGAATGGATGGATAATATGACATGAATGTATAAAAAAATGTGATATTAGAACTGTTTTACCTTGACATTGAATATCAAAAGGTTACAGGTTTAAATATGCTTAAAATGCATTTTAGTCTCTTTAGAAATGCTGTCATAAAATACGGAGTACTACAACTTGTAAAAGAACGTCTCGGACAAGGATCTTCGTATAATTATGGTTGAACTTCACTTAAGGTAAGTTCTTTTAACCGTTTATTTATACAGTACACTTCGGTCTTTAATTTATAAAGATCACCAGCAGATTAGTAATAGATTACTTGTAAATGAAAGTTAAAAAAATCCCTTTTTACCAATGCGAATTTCATGCTCGTTATCGTCATCTTTTTTAAGTTCAATTCATGTTTACCGTCACAGTGGTACTTTTAATGAACTGCTAAATAATGTTCTATTTAATAAGAGACTTGTTCATACAAATGAGCAGGCAGATGTTTGGTTTGGCAGGTGGATAGATAAGCGCTGAGCTATAATTCACACATTGCGAAAGCTGCTTCATATTATAAAGCAGTGATATTTGGGTTGGGAATCTTTGGATGAATGATCTGTAATCAGATTCTCACACTAACTACTCCGTATGTCATGAGATAACATCGTGTGCAGATGCTATGGAAATTTAGTGAAAGATTGAAAATTATCTGAAAATTATATTAAATTAGCAGATGCTATGGAAATTTAGTGAAAGATTGAAAATTATCTGAAAATTATATTAAATTATTTACACCCCCATAAACACTAATAAATTCTTTATACAAAAAAATAACGTATAATAAACATACCTATTCTCAAAAGTGACTTTTGCTACTTCTTCATAGTTATACAGGTGTTAGGTTAATTATAATCAATACTAGTTTTTACATTGATCAGGGATTGCAATAAGAGACAAGACATCTTACCCTACCTTTACATTTTATTTTTAAATAAACGTTTCACTATTACGATTTTCCCTGTGCCGACTACCGTTTTTTTCTGAGTCTTCGACTTTTGCAATTTTAATATGCATATACCATACCCAGAATAATTATTAGACTATTCAAATACTTGTGAGTTAATAAAGTTAAAATTATTTTTTAGAGAGGGGGCAAACAAGTATGTGGCTCATCTGATGGTAAATGACTACCGCCGACCATAAACAACTGCAACACCAGGGAAATTGTATATGCATTGCCGGCCTTTTAAAAAAAACAGGCTCTTTTCTTGGAGGTCCATAAGTCGTATCTTTCCGAAAAACCGCCGGTGGTGGGCAAATCCAAAAGGAAGTTGTGCGAGGAAGAATACTTCTTGTAAATCGCACAGTGGTGGATTGCCAATTATCCAGATGGTATTGATGATATTTCGAGTTTTGTCGCGATGTGCGATGGTGAAATTTCGTGGCTGGAATGAGTCCGACTAATTCCTCTGAGCACTCTCCGTGGTATATACGATAGATTACACAAAGAAATGCAACATCCCTTTGCACCGCCAGTGACTCACATGGGATGAGAAAAGAGAGCGCCGAAAAGCGAGCTGATCAGAAAGAGCTCGGTCGCCGGCGATTCGCACCGTTCTGCGCTGGATGCGATGAAACGGAAGAAACTGGCACTGAGGAGCCCAGGCCCAGAGATAAGAACAGCATTCTTCTTTTATTTGTGTTTTTTTTTTCATAGAATATGAGTGACAGACGAGCAAATTAACATTTAGTCAAAAGAAGTCTTCTTTTGACTTTTGAGGACTAAAGTGCCTCACAGTATGTAATTATACGGACTCTCTATTCCCTTTAGACCCGAACGCAGCAGTGCGAAAACTGCTATTCGGTGGCAAACATAGTTAAGTTTGTACCCAAACGAACCCCTTAGCAGAAATCAGTTCTACCACCTACTAAAGACGTTTTCCTTAAACGTCATAGTACCTGACGTTTTGCACCTTGCACGCTGTTGAACGCCACCTGTCTAGACATTTAAATCTACATAAACAGACACTACAAATATGGCGTAAAATAGATGGTTACCCGTCATCGATTGGAAACCATAAGATTTTTCTACGTTCCATTTCCTGGTGGTCTCGTACGATATCCATGGATGAAATGAAGAGTTATAGATCCACTTACGAAATAGTATAAAAATAAGTGCTAAGTAATCTTAATATTTAACTATATTTTACCTTTATATTACTGGGTACATATTATTTCTAACATAATTTTATAAGTAGCCATTTAAATAAAAAATAATAAAATGTTGTTGAATAAAGGAATACTTCTTTGTATTTTTATCTGTAATGCGCTGATAGCAATAAACTATTGTAGCTTCTCCGATAAAATATAGCACAGCTCTCGTAACGGATATGTCTAGTCAGTATCCTTTTAGTAGTAAGCAAGCGGAAGAAAAGTAGTTTTTGTTGTTCTATGAAAAACATTAAGAATACACAAAATATTGGCATTTGACTCAACATTTTATTACTGTAGCACCTTTAATATAACATAAAAATTAAAGATAGAAATTCGTTCCTCTATATTACATTCGATATAGACATTAGTAGATATATATGTATGGACCAGATGATTAATAGGGCACTATTCATAACGCACGGGTAATACAAATTATGCTCAATATGAGTAAGCAATGTGATAAAAACTATTGAAATGATTAAATTAACCGGGCTTTATGTACAAAGTACGTTACTTATTGGGCAGAGTAATAAAAAAATAGGTTAGGTTTGGTTAGGTTGTGTTTTTGAACGCAATGGGAATAAAGTTTTTCATCAAAGCTAAATTTTCTTTGTAATGCAAAGGAAGGAATACCAAACGCTGTTATTTAACATTGGTAACTGCTTTTATCCTCGTTAATTTCAGATTGGTTACATTATTAAACGATTGTCTTAAATTGATTAACATGTATAGGCTAAGTTAGATTATGATCTCCTTCCCCTCCCCCCACCTACTCCAAACGGGTTCCCACCTTGTCGTGGCGTTGAGACTTATTAGCCGTAGCTTGCTCACCCACGGTGAACAAATAAGAACTGAAGTGAGTTTTGCAAAGCACAAGGAGACAGGGGGGCCCTTGTCTCCTTGTGCTTTGCAAAGCCCACTTCGAATATGTGTTGGTGGGCTACAACGAGAGGGGTGTCCTTCTTCCTAACGCTGTAGCCGAGGTGCATTTGTGTTTATATTATTTATCATAATAATCTGCTATAATAACACTTTACACAACCCATTATTTACTTTTGTAGAGATAAATATTACGATAAATGGTAAAAGCAACGTTTTTTTATTTATCTTATTTTTTATTTGTTATTAAGTAATAAAAACATTTTAGCAAGAAAATATTTAGAGCAAGTAGATGAGTTTATATATTTTGACTGCGTATTTAGCAGGGATGGGAGATATGATAAGGATATAGAACGACGAGTGAATGCAGGAAATAGGGTAAATGGGGCCTTGCACTCTATTGTGAAGAGTCAAAATGTGTCGAAAAAGGCACGTATGGCAATTCACAATGCTGTGTTGGTCCCTACTTTAACGTATGGTAGTGAAAGTTGGGTGTGGCAGAAGAAGCACGAGAGTAGAATAAACGCAGTAGAAATGCGGTCGTAAAGAGGATATAGTAAGTCAGTTCAAATTCTAATTTCGTCCCCACTTCCCCGCGCGTCGTATGCTATGTACCAACATGTTTGTAATCACTAATACTGTAAGTAGATAGGTCGTTAGATACTTATTTCATTAGGTTTATCATATTTATGCCTGTTTCTTAACGCCAACCCAGTCGCTTCTTATTTTTATCACGGTTATTTCCCATTTTAATTTTACGTCGTCTTGTTGCGTAATGTGTATTCTGATCGTAAGCGACACAACTTCTCCCTTCAAAAGCCTAAGCGATACTAACGGGGCTACAGGAATCAAGCTTCAGGGCGCCGATAGTTTAGGTAATTTCTTTTTACAGTGAAAATAATGGTATTTTAAAAAAGTAAATAACATAAGCACTGCTTTATAGTTAGTTCAGTTAGTATGCAAAGTTTCACGATGTTATTAAAAGTATTTTATGAATAACAGCAGTTTATTGTTCAGTTTGGAGGTAACTTTGGATTTTTTTTCTATCGAGAATATTTTACGGAATCGTGTTTTCGTATAACATAATCTTTAACATCAATTCTCTACTTTACCATATATTTATTTCAAAATTAATGCTACAATACTTTCGGCATAATGGAGGATCTTGCTAAGCCATTTCGGGTTATATTTCCCCTTAAGGAGTATGTTAGGGCTGAATCTGAATGACTGGGTAAGAAATTGTGTAATAAGAGAAGAGTATGGTTTGCAAGATGATGTTGTGACCAGGATTAAGAAAGGAATGCTTCGGTGGTTTGGTCATGTGGAAAGAATGAACGAGGAAAGAGTGACAAAGAAAATTTATGTTACAGAAGTGAATGGCAGAGTAGGAAAGGGACGTCCTAGGCAAAAATTTATCGACCAAATTGGCGATTTATTGGAAATGGGCCAAATTAGGAGTACCCTTAACCGACGAGCATGTATGCGTAGGTGTATGGATGTGAAGGAGGCGAGAGAGGTGTGTCAGGATCGTGCCAAATGGAAGTCTGTAGTCTCTGCCTACCCCTCGGACACCCAGGCGTGAGTGTTTATGTTTATGTTATGTTTAAAAATATTTTACTACAGTAGATGAATATAAGATATAATATGTATATTAAGTAACAATAAAAAAAATTAATAGAGTCAAAAATACAATCTTAGTTTAAAATTTCGCTTAAGATATGTGACGTCGTTTAAAGAACCTTATTTTTGTACTACAAAGTATCCACTTATTGGAATAACGAGCACCTCACAAAAGCGTGCTTAACCCGGCGTGAATGAGGTGACAAATTGTTACACCAGCTATGAGGCGGGTATGAGATACCCAAAATTTTGATGTTCAATTTTTTATTCTATAATTATGTAATTAGCACTTATGCTTAAGATATATTAATAATATTACTCATTCAGCAAGATAAGTAAGTAAAATACAAGCATTAAGTACAAAAAGCGTTATTTTTTATTGAAATTACAAAGTATCTAAATTTTCTTTAAAAAATTACAAGTTAAAGTAGTTAACTTCTTTTCGCATAAAAATCTAAAAAACATCCCACTTCTTTAGTCAATCAACATAACAAAAGAGTCTTCTAGTTATTACAAATAAAAAAGGCACTGAAAAGTCTTGTGAGATCATGTAACAGAGCACCAAAGTTACACCTACAAATCAGCACAATTTCCGCACAGAAAAATCGCGTGTTCCATACATATTGGCTTCTCACATTTTGTCCAGCAATGTTTTGTTTTTCTGTCTTTTTTCTGAGTACACTCACCACATCTTACATATTTACCAGCCATTTGTTTTGGAAATGGTGGTGAGGGTTCCCCTAAATGATCGGCAATCCTCTTTCGTGTTTCCCTTGGAAGATGTACGTTCTGTTGCCTGTTCCAAAGACTATCATTTATTAGATTCAAACCTAAATTACGAATGTAGTCTCGGCGCTTCATGCGTGTTTTGTCAGTCGTGTTATTTTCTCTGTAGATTACGATACCATTTATGGCAGCCAAATTGAGTATACCATAAAAAATCGTCATGGGCCAACGTTTGCTATTGCGTGTAACATCATAAGTGGCACTCAGTTCATCTGCGACATCGACTCCGGCTTTAGTTTTATTATAATAAGTAATCATTTCCGGTTTTCTTTTATCCCCTGTCGATTCGTCTATATTTTTGTCATGGTGTAAAGTTGACATAACCAGCACAACTTTATTTTTTTTAGGTACATAGGACACCAAAGTAATATCGTTTTGGAACCCGAATCGAGAGCTATTGACTTCTGTTCCCTTTTTGAAGATCTCAGGTACACTTGTCTTGTTTTTACGGACTGCGCCGACAGAAGTTAATGAATGGTCTTTCAAGAGATGAATCATAAGTGGATAACTAGTAAACCAGTTATCGAATGTCAAGTTCCTGTTCGTTTTTGTTATTGGCTCCACTAAACGGCTCACAATGTCAAACGCTTTGTTACTCAGTTGGTAAGGTCCTGGTGGTTGTTTTCCTGCGTATATTTCCAGTTTGAGAATGTAAAACTTCTCCGCATCTACAAGAGCTTGAATTTTTATCGCATATTTGGCTGGTTTGTTGGGAATGTATACGCGAAAAGGACATCGCCCTCGGAAAGATAACAACATCTCATCAATAGTAAGATTCTCGGAAGGCACATAATGTTTTTGAATATTTACAACAAAATTTTCAAAAATGTCCCTTATTGCAGCTAGATTGTCACTCTTTTTTCTTTGGTCCCGAGTATTTTTATCATCGAATCTCAAACAATTTTGAAGGAAGTAAAACCTCTGCAGTGACATTGTAGTCCGAAAGATTTCAACTCCTGTACCATCTGTAAGCCACAAATCGTTCAGGTTTTGTCTATTTGAGCGATTTAGGCCAGCTATATACAAAAGTCCTATAAATGCCTTCAAATCCTCCAAAGTTACATCTTTCATGTGATACTGCTCATTATTTTTTGGATGTTTTTCCCTTTTATCCTTTATTTGAATATTTGTGCATGTTAGTACGGTATTCAACATACTGTCTGTTATAAAGAGACTCCAAGTTTCAATCTCAGTTTTAGCAAGTTTTGCAGTACCTTTTACACCTGTAGCATTACTAATTATATTCTCAGATCGAACTCGAACGCTTTGTCTAGGACAATCTTTTGACCATTTTGTGCCATCTTTGGATGTATAAGAAATTCCACGTACCTCAGCCGACTGACTATTAGACGCCAGCACAGATTCCGACTCTTCCAAATTATCCAAAATACGCTCTTGTTCGAAATCACTTTCTTCACTTCTCTGAGAAACGTTATCAATTTCTTCTTCGCTCTCGGAGTCACAGGAGCTAGCACTTGAGCAGTTTTCTAATAGTTCTTGTAGCCGACGTTCATTTCCTTCGTAAGACATCTTAAAAAATCTAAAAATAAATCATAAAATACTATAAATAACTATAAATCAAAAACTTACTGTCAACACAAAAATGTAACACCGACAACGAGGTCAGGTGTGACGTACCCCAGCCACGTGTACACATGTGTATCTACCGTCGCCGCCGGCGCAACACTAAACTCGATACTGTACCCCGCCCCTCGCATCCTTACCTCCAGCTACTGAAACGACAGGACTCGCATGGCAACAGTAACATTAAATAATCTGCGTTTAAAAACTTCTCGGGTATCACATACCCAACCTCACTCACGCCGGGTTAAGCACCTGCTCTTTTTGCTTTGAATTTTTGTTAGCTCTTAAAATATTCGTTGTTTGAAGTTTACTTGTTCATAACTCTATAATTACATATTTTTCGTTTTATTTAGAAAAAAGTTCCTTTGGAGAATTGTTGTCCAGCTCAATACATAATTGAATAATAATCTTGTTTACTACATACCGGGAAATTGGGAATATTTATTTTATAATTGAGAGCAGTTTTCCTTATGCCTTTATTTAAGACAGCAGTTTCAAAGTTAGTGAATAGATTAGTGGTACAAGTGTGCATAAATTTATAATTATTTACGAAAGTATAAAATAACTTCTACAGCAGCTGGCCTTAGTTTTTACCAAAGTATGAACTCTATCAAGGTGTTTCATTTTACATTACCAAATACTGTTATCAACGTAATTTTTAATTAAAAATTAAAATAAATGTGGCTAAGGAACCATAAATATTATTGTAAATAGAATTTACGTGGAAAGCTGTGATTCCACTTTTTGGTATTAATTTATTTAAACATTTATGTACGGCATAAAATAACATAAGATCGTCGATAAGAGAAATATGTGTTGTTACGATTGTTCGCCGAAAAATTGCGGATTTAGATGGAAATTTTAACAGAAGTGACAGGTGGCTAGCCCATTTTGTACGCAATAACAATGGGTTTGTTATTGTTTAGGCAATGGGCCAGCATATTACACACATAATTTTACAAACATTATTTTATGCTATTAGTCCCACATATACATGAAACCTATAACCTATAAATCCCAGGCCAACATGCGAATGTTTCGGTTAGTTAATCATCATCATCATATACATACCCCTCACAAGTCGACTGCTGAACATAGGCCTCCTCCAAGGAATGCCTTTGTGGCACGATTTGTGTGTGATAACGACCATGATCCATTCAGTTGTCGGTTCTTCGAGTTATATGGTCGGCCCATTACCACGTCAAACTACTAATCCATTGGGTTACTCTGGTTCTACTGCGTATATCCTCACTTCTAAGTTAATCAGGCCTATAAACGCGTTAAGCTTGCTGTGCGACTTTGAACTTTCTCATACGTCCAGCAGTGAAGGACCACGTCTCAGATCCATAAATCATCATTGGCAGCATGCACTGCTTGCATAATCTTGTTTTCACGTTTTGGGGTATTCCTGACAAGAAGATGTGTCATAATCTCCCGAACGCTGCCCAGCCGAGTTAAATCCGTAGAATTTCGGTCAAAATTGGAAATACCTTGTAGGACTATATGCCCTAGGTAAACATAATCGTCCACAACTTCGAGCTTAGTGCTCCTTACAACTACCGGCATGGATTGCACATAGACGTTACACACAACGTTGGAAGACTATATCGTCGGCAAGTAGAAGGTGAATGATGTATCCGCCATTGATGTTGATACCGTTTTATTCCCAGTCCAATAACTTGAAAACGTCTTCCAATGCCACAGTGTGGAGTTTTGTGAATTTAACACAACTCACACCTCTCTGCAGTTAGGTTTCATACCCTGGTTGGATAGATATAACTTTTAAATTATCATATTATTATAGATATGTATGGATTATTATAAAGACTATTAAAGTTTGTCTATTTGAATATTTAGATTGGATCACCAGCTTTCTTACAGATCGGAGCATCAAGGTCGTTGTAGACGGTGCAAGCTCCGATTGCAAGCCTATTAATGCTGGTGTTCCACAGGGCTGCGTGCTATCGCCAACGCTGTTTCTTCTGCATATCAATGATATGTTGCATACCCGTAACATTCATTGCTATGCAGACGACAGCACCGGTGATGCTCTTTACATCGGCCGAGCCAATATTTCTCGGGAAAACGTCTCCGAGTGCCGGGACAAACTTGTGTCTGAAGACGAGTCTTTGCTGAACAGAGTCTCGGATTGGGGACGACTAAATCTAGTCCAGTTTAACCCCCAGAAGACACAAGTTTGCGCGTTAACAGCTAAAAAGAACCCCTTTGTCGTATCCCCTCAGTTTTAAGGCACTCCCCTTGTTGCCTCAGCCAGTATCGGAATCCTCGGCGTCGACATATCGAGTGACGTGCAGTTTCGTGGTCACTTGGAAGGGAAGGCCAAATGTTGGAAAGGCCAAAAATGGCCTCTAAAAAGCTTGGCGTTCTCAGCAGAGCGGGACAGTATTTCATGCCGGCACACCGCCTGCAACTTTACAAGGCGCAGGTTCGGCCGCACATGAAATACTGTTCCCATCTCTGGGCTGGGGCTCCCCAGTACCAGCTCCTTCCACTTGACCGCATTTAGCGCAGAGCGGCTCGAATCGTCGACGACCGAGTGCTTTCCGATCGGCTCGATTCACTGGCGCTGCGAAGAGATGTTGCATCTCTTTGCGTATTTTATCGCATCTATCACGGGGAGTGCTCTGAGGAATTGTTCGGATTAATCCCAGCCGCCAAATTTCGTGAACGCACTACACGGCAAACGTCCCGATACCATCCACACCATCTGAATGCTTGGCGGTCCACCACTGTACGTTTCACAAGGAGTTTTCTTCCACGTACAACCTCTCTGTGGAATAGTTTACCACCGGCGATTTTTCCGGACCGATACGACCTGGGGACCTTCAAGAAAAGAGCTTACTCCTTTCTAAAGGGCCGGCAACGCACCCGCTATTCTCCTGGTGTTGCGGTTGATCATGGGCGGTGGTAGTCACTTAACATCAGGTGAGCCG
Source organism: Parnassius smintheus behrii (assembly GCA_036936625.1). NCBI lineage: Eukaryota > Metazoa > Arthropoda > Insecta > Lepidoptera > Papilionidae > Parnassius > Parnassius smintheus. Next base: position 24,777,279 of record JAUPFT010000010.1, on the reverse strand, counting down.
CATGCTCGTTTGCCCCCTCTTCTATAAAAAAAAATATTTTAGGTTACATTTTTAACGAAAATTATTATAACAGAATAATTTTTCAAGTACCATGCTGTTAGTGCAGCAATTAAAATCCAAATTTAACGGGATTAATAAAATTTATGCTTCATGCATGTGCGACCAAATAAAGAATTGCTGAATAATATCCTTTACGTTTGGTTTAACAATAATAACTTTGGTTTAAAATGTGTTATTTAAAAGTACTTGTTATTCGTTTAACATGTTATTGTTATTATTTAAATAAATAAAATTAATATCAGAGAAATTCTGCTAATCAAAACTATGAAATAAGCTGGTTACAGATTACTGCATACAGTTAAGCTTAGCGGCCGTGTATTTTACTTCAGTTAAAATAGCCAGACCACTTTAACAGCCATGCGATCGTTTAAAGAATGTGAAATATTGACTTGCCGAAACCATTTTTTAACGTTACTTCATATTAATATTACTTCTTATTAATATAACACTATGACGTTCTCTAGTATCATAGACGCCAGTTTATACCCATAAATACACAAGTACAAACATTGAGAACCGAAACAATTACTTGAAGGTCATACAAATACTTGTTCCGCGGCTACCGCAACTGATTTTTAAGCCAGTGTGCCACAGAGTAATTTTAAATTAAAATAATTATGTTTAGTTTTTGTTTTGCTTAGTGTAATTATTACTACACTAAAGCTTTCAACTCGTCTCAAAATTTAACCTATGCGAGGAAACAGAGCTTGATTGTGATTGCAATTTAATTTACCGATTATTGACGAGCTCGGTGAAAAAGGGAATAATCGTGAAGAAACCTTCAAGTTTAGAAATTTTAAAAAGGAATTTATTTAGAAGAAATCTGGCGTCTGCCAATACGCAATGATACAGAGATACAGTCAAAACGTTTTAATTCAATTGAGGTTTGCATAAACCTCATATGAAAGACAAAATAATTATTACTCAGACATTCTCAAAGAAGAACCGACAAGAAACTTTGGGCTGTTTTAATTAAGCTATGTTACAATATCGATTAAAACTTATTGAAATCAATACAATGTCAAATTTTTTAAAAAACTGAAAACTTTTTGGGACGTTTTTCAGGTGGGTAAATATCTAAGAGTAAAAATTTATGAGTTTGCGTCCCCGACATGCAAATCTTATTAGTATTATCTGTAGCTTTTGGATGGGTAAAATCTTATAAGTTCGCGCCACAGACATGCTGTAATAAATGTATATTAATTACTAATTAAACTAATTTGTTTTTATATTTTAAACTGGGCTTGCGCAGCCCATCATATTTTCTGATTATATAATAAGAAACCAAATAGAGATGTATGTAATTATTACTCAAGTTGGCGTGAAAACCAGACTAATTATTTTAATTTAAAAATTATGAAATTTTAATTTTTGATACTACATTGGTATCATTTCATATTTCTAACTGTTTACTTCTATCGGCAGTCCCCAATGACAGACAATTTTTTTTAAGTAGGTTTCTCCACCGAAGTGTTGTACGAGTATTTATATTTTTTGGGATTTTATCGTAAAATTTTATGCATTTACCCATTTTTCTTTACTTTTAAAGCCTCCTGAAAATATAAAGGTAGCATAAGCCTAAGAAGGTCTGCAATCTTGTACAATAACTGATCAACAGCAAGAGTCCAAAGAAGGGGTGACAAAATACCTCCTTGTGGGCAGCCTCTTATAGTTGTAACCTCAATCGAAGTTTGAAACAGCCCTATTTTTTCTGTTTGTGAGCATTGACTTCACCCACCTGATAGTTGTGGGGTCAACATTTTTAGATATCAGGCCCCCAACCAGCATGAGTAATTAGCATCACAACCCACCACCACCACACCGCTACTCGCTTTAACTCGCCAGCAAGATCTAAGTTATCTTCGAGGAGATAAGAAGTTGAGCGAGTGATTGCTCTGGCCCCTGTGCAGCCTTTGCGATTTATGAAGGCTGTAACCAGGTCGTTGTTGCAGTACTCTGGAATAGCTAAGAGTTTATTTTTTTAATTGTAAATTATACAAGCTCTAGCCTGTCCAAAGCTAGTGCCTAAGCCTGTGTTAGTGCCGTAGATTTTGCGCTACTTTTCTTCCGCTACCAGCTTCTAGAATTATCTGGGCTGGTAATTGAGAGACTCCTTCTCAGATCGATTGCGTTTTTTCGCCGTCGGAACTGGGGAAGGCTTGGGCAAAAGAATTTCAGTCCAGGACTTCTGGCAGAGAGAGAAGGCCTCTTCGACTCCTGTCTTAGATGTTATCAGCCTCCATTACGTTGCTTTCGTACTGCACCACTAAGCTTGTAAGGCCTAGCGAATTTTTTTCTCTCTTTCCTGGTTCGTTTCCGATTGTGGTTCGGCTGCCGAGGTGCCCTTCATTTCACGGCCCATCCCAGAATGGGGCATTGTGTTGCAGGGTGTTGGTGAGCCTAAAAGAGCCTCTTCCAAAGCTGTAGAGAGTTGCATTAAAGGAGAGTTCAGTTTAAAATGTTGATCTTTTCCGCCCATTTTTTCCAAGATTAGCTAGGGAAATGAAACAGTCGTCCCGGACAGAGCCCGTTATGTTGAGTGAAGGGCTAAAATTCTACCCGAATTGCTCTGGAATCGAGTAGGCAACATTTGCGACTGGACTTTCCCCCAGCAATGCATCTGTCGGTACGGTATGCTTAACACCTTGGATTGGGTTAGGATAGGAAAAAGCGGGTGAGATAAAAAGAAAAGAAAAAGAGTATTGGCAGAGTGTTTCTGTTTTATCTGTTTCTTATTGAACCAGAACAAATAACAGGCGGCAAACACGTGAAGGAAGAACTCCTCAGACTTGCCCTGGGGATCAACATAAAATACTTCCTCCCCCAGAGCCATTTTCCAAACTTCTCGCTTGTCAAGAGAGCAGAATAGGTGTTAATCTAGTCCTACCAATAATGTAAAAATATAAGAATTAGGAGTAGATTAACCCCCGCTCTATGTTGGTTATATATTTCCAGAAAAGATAAAATTTCGGGGAAAAATAGGAATTAACCATAAGGTTAAGAACGTAATTTCTATCTATTTCCAAAAGGAATACAAATCAATTTTTTCGACATCTTATATAATATGGACGGATTTATAGTAATAAAACTTTAAGGCCATACATAACGCCTTAATATTTTATTAAACAAACTCAAACATAATATGTTATAAATTGATTAATGTCTCAGGTCTCGGTCTCGGGTCGGATCAGAATGATCGGAATGATTCGTTAAGGTTTTCTGTCAAGAAACTGTCATAACAACCCCCGTGCTTCGTAAATCGTTAACGAAATTCGGTCTAAAGGATATTATAATTATTGGATTAATTTATATTGGGAAGGGAAGAATTTCGATTAGGTATATTCTATAGTTCTCGGCCTCCATTTCGCGAGATTAATTTACTTTACCCTATAAATGAAAAAAAATTGGTCATACCCGGTTGAGCATTAAGTATTTTGAAATATATTTCCTTTTAATTTTTAACGAAATTTTTTATTTAAAAAGGGTTTACTCGCAGTTCAAATACGAAGCAAAATATGCATGTTTCAAACAGTTTTTTGATTCTCGTAAATCACGTCGACACTTCCGCAAGCGGCATCCACATGATCGTTAGTCTTATGGTATCCGCCTTCTGATAATTCACAAAAAAATGTGGAAAAATTGCTTCGCAATATGTAAAGTGTACACCACATATGTGAAAATAGAGTATAATGTAATATTATCTCTTTTTTAATCTTTTTTTACATCGATTGCTGTCTTGTAACCTTTTTAGAGCGATGTCAGAAGGATTCTGATTGTTTTTATTTTATGTTTTTATATGTTCATTAAATTTCTTTGCTGGTTATTTGATAATGGCGATACGACTTTGCAATTTTAGTATGTTCCTATTTTTTTTTTAAATATATTTATGAAAAATAATATTGATAGATAAATTAGATACATAGATATTAGCTCAAAATATTAGCTCTAAAAAGATAAAATTTTCTTTCTTGTTGGTTCCAAAATAAAGTTCTTACTTTTTTGCATAATTTACTAACATAACATTTCTAAATAAATCCTTTACAACCCTCATTCGTGTTAAAAATATAGAAGAGGGAGCAAACGGGTATGCGATTCACATGTAAAATATATAATCAATAAAAAAGAATTTAAAATAAATTTTTAAAAATAAATCTAAAATGTGTTAGCCATTTTAAAGAAATCAAAATTAAATTAAAGAACGAAAACAGCTCATTTTTGGATAAACGATAAGTGGCATTTCATTCTGTGTTGTAACATTTCACGTTTACAGCATGTCTGCTATCATGCTGTCTGCCAACTAAATGAAAATTAATTCGGACATTCGAAAACGTCGGTATATATGAGGAATTTAATATTATATTAAATCAACTACATATATTTATATCCTGCCTATTTTACGTAGTTACTCCAGTACATTTTTCCACTAGATACTAATTCGACAATAACTTTTTAACAGATTAAAGAGTCATATTTTCTTAATATTTATTAATAAATTAGTTTCTGATTTTCTTGGTAAAGTAAAAATTACGGCCTATATACATACGCCTCACAGCTGGGAACAGGCCTCCTCTCACTTCTGGGAGGGGTTTAGGGCAAGGAAGTGTCCGCTTCGCTGCCCCAATGCGTGTTGGCGGACTTCACATATTATCTTCGATATATTTTTTTATTTATGTTTTTATTTTACAGACATTCAGATTTCTTCACGATGTTTTTCTTCACCGCCGCGCATGTTGTAAATCAGCACTAAAAATTGCAATTAACAATTTCTTTGGTGCCGGCGGGGATGGAACCCGGGTTCCATGCATACTGTGAAATTTACAGCGATTGCAAAGCCTTTGAGCTACCACGGCCTAAACTTTTTTATTATTATCTAAACTTTTCGAAATACTTAAACACTTATCGATTATTAGATAACAAATAAGGCAAATCAAACTCATGTCTTCTTGGAGGAGTCCTTGGCTATTTTTTTAACCTAAGGCTAGTTTATCAAAATTATGCGCTGTAGTATGTTGTGAGCAAATCATTTTTAATACAAATCCAGTGGTAATTATATTTTAATACTTAAAATCGTATTTCAAAACCCTTGAATTTCAGATTAGAGTAATTTCTTTATAGATTAAATTAATGATTGATTTAGAAGTTCACATGCCAATTAGCCCTATTGTGACGTTGACACGGGTGGTTTGAATGTACCCATATCCGTTAATGTCACAATTTTAATTTGTAAGACTGAATAATATACCAGAATATACACAAATCAAAAACAGTATATTTGACCTTTCTGCTGCTACTGAAATAACGTGGTTTAATGATAATAAAAAAATCAAGTCCTTCCCTTAAGTGTACAAGAGGGATTCAAGTTCATTTCCATTGCTGTACTGCATACATTTTTTAAATAAACGCATTTTTTTTTGTAATGCAGTCATATCGTAAATGTAAAAATTTATCATAAATATAATAATCAATATAAGGGCCTACTCAAACTTAATGAGAAACGTGAACCGAAGAATGAATGTTTATATTTAGCTACTTTATATTAGCTCTCATTGTTGAAAACAGAAATTGTCGAATTATTATAATGTGCGTGCACACGTGTGTGTGTACAGCTATCGTATGTTCGTACATTAGTTAACTCTTTTCAAACTTAATGTTTCAACAAAGTTATGTTGTAACAAAGATGTTTCGTCTCCAAACTGACTTTATACTACTTTTATTGTATAATTCCACCAAAAGGTAAAAACCACGATAAGTTAAAAATTAAAGTATTTGCCAACTCCCACTGCTAGGCAATTCAAGTCTAACTTCTGAGAGGTTATGAAGTAATTAGGCCTTAGTGCTGCTGTGCGCTCTGGAACGGAGGTTTTCACATAGTCATTGCCTTCACCAACGAGAACGTGGTAAAACGTGCTAATTTACCACGTTCTAGATAGCAAATATTTTGAAATTAATATTGTTCAATTAAAAATTTCGTTGGTGCTGCCGGAGACAGAATTCGTGATACTCGCGTGCTACAAAATATTAAGGAGAGCCTTGAGTTTCTACGGCTTACAGTCGCAAGTATAAACCAAAAACAAACTTCAAGAATTAGTATACATTCTCATCAACATAACCTGTTTTTTATAATTGATAACGTACTGATTAATATATTATATTATTTATAAGTTAATTTATTTAAATTCATATACATATCTATACGTAATTTGTGAGCTACATACTACATGAGCTAATACAGCTTACGCATAATGTGAATGGAATAAGATTATCCCTTTTATCGTGAAGTCGTTTAAGATACATCATTTGCACGTAGACAATCAACCACACCATAATAAATTACATGCGGGAAATACAAACACTTGATTCGTGTGGAATGCGAGCCCACGCCCTGCAGAGCCATACAGATAGCAGATAGATATTTAAACGGTGATTCTCACCACCATCCTTCACAGTTAGCTATCGTTGGTTTGTGTCATAGATCACGAGGGATCTGTGACAGTAAACACCTGGTTGCCGAGCTGCAACACGTCAAGCAAGTTATGCATCAATTAAAACCCGCGTTAAAGAACATATAGCTGATGTGAAGAATCGATGCTCCGTGAAATCTGCAGTCTGTGAACACATACAGGATCGCCCCCGCCACTACATCAGATTTGATAGACCACAAATCCTCGCTAAAGAACATCGATTCCTTCCAAGGATGGTTCGCAAAGCTATTGAAATCAAAAAACATCCTAGTTTCAACAGAGAAGATGGCTGGGTGCTACCAACTGCTTGGGATTCTATAATAAATATAATTAAATCCCAACTCAAGCATACAACTGCAAGACTTCAAGATACCATAAGTTCATACTGTGTAGATCGGAAGAAAAGCTAAATTTTAATCTAAGGTAACCGCGGTTAACTATGACATCTGGACGTTGAACATCTCAGTCCCCCCGTGACCATAGGTGCTGTAAAAAGCTCGAAACGTCGGGTATTTAAAAAAGTAAATATACGCGAAAAAAACATAAAAACTAGTATTGTTTAAATTATTTGCTCATTCTTAACCCGCACTCTACACCTTTCAAAGATTGCAAAAAAAACTGTCTATAAATAGATTGAACAGCCACGGGGAAGTTACACACCTCTGTAAATCCCGTTGATCCTGACACAAGCAATTAAGTCCTTATATGGAGACCTTTATGCCTGCATACAACCAGCGCACAACCCAAATGAGTACAGTTTTTTCCATAACACGGTGCTGTACATTTCTTTTTCAAGTCCATAAACGCACAAAACCTTTCTGATTTTTGGCCAAAAACTTCTCCGCAATCTTGCGCATGGAAAATAATTGATCTGTACGACCTACTCCCTTTCTAAATCCTGCTCACACATCCCAACATTTTCCATCAGTTTCTTTCATAACTCTTTCAATTAACACTTTAGCATACAGTTTACTCACAATACTAAGCAAGCTGATACCAAAGTAGTTTTAAAGTCCTGCTGTGACACTTTTCTTTTATATATTAGGACTATAACTACAGACAGATGAAAATCAATTGAAGCGACAGTAGCTATGGCAGGGCGCGGATCGCGAACTCAAAAGGTCGTGGGTTCGAATCCGCCATTTGACTACTGTCGTGAACCACTCCTAACACAAGCATTTTCAAGCTTACCAGGAGTGGTTAAAAGGAATATTAGTAATGTTAATTAATAAGATTACTAATATAAAAAAAAAACTCTCATCATTCATACCGCCAGAATTACCAGCTATGGTTTCTGGTAAATCTAGCCATGCTCTCTTCTTTACTTCAAATTCCATCCATACTTCATCATCCTCATAAGCACAACCAAATATTTTTTCAGTAACGCAGTGGTGGATACAGATGTACGATACCGCCAACGCTTGAATATACCATTAATTCGACAAAAGACCAAGTAATGATCCGTCCCTAACGTCTACCCGCGGTAAACCCTTGTATCTACTGCGCTCCTAATTCTCTCATCCACAGTTATGAAATCCATCACGTTTCTATAATTACCTATTTCTCACGTGTTGTGAATCTTTTTATTAAGAAAGAAAGTGTTGGTCACAAAATGATTCTTTTACACACTTACGGCGAGGAGGCCTTCACCATTCTCATTTATACTTTCATCAGCAAATGTTCCCAATATACTTTGATAACCAGACCTTTTCATCCCAACCCTTCCATCAAAGTCTTCTAACATAATAATATTTTCTTTTTGTTTACAATACATCATTACCATCCTTACTAAGTACCAAAACTTCTATTGGATATAAATTAGACTTAGACATGTCTAGGTCGTACGCTCCTAGCACAAACAGCTTCTTTAAGCTTACTTTCATTCGTATATATAGCAGCCTCAGGCTTACACTTTCGTTATCTTTCACACATTTACCGATTCTTTCTAAAAGGACGATACCGACACGCTGGTATGACTCCACCACTTGGACTCGTCTACACCAGACCATTACGCGGTGTACGTGCCGTGTGCAGTGGCATCTTTTCCCTTTCGTTTAGTCTCATTTACACATAACGCATCTATTCCTCTATCACTATTTTACCATTTATTGTCACACATACATTCAGCGACAGATCGTGATGGATGGCGAACTTCGTTGCCGGTTTTACTCCACTGTACTATTTTTAAAGGTAAATATAGAATTTACGCAATCACGTCAAGGGAATATCTATTTTTTAAAGCCGAATACTATTCACTATGATCCGAAAAGGAATTTTTCAAGTGTTTGCTGGGTCTTTTGGAACAAGAGATTTGAATCTTTCTTAAAAATACAGCAATTTTAATAAAACAAAAATCATCATTCATCATTCATTACAGCCCACTGGTGAACATAGATCTCCCTCAAGGAATGTCAAAAATCACGGTTCTGATCCATCTAGATCCATGGACTTTCTGCATATCGTACCGGGTCGTTACTCCTCACTATAGTTGGGGGCGACCCTACACTTTGCTTACTGGTTTGAGGTTGCCATTCGAGAAAATTTCTTACAATTTTTATATACAATACCAAAATATATATAAAAAATCTTAATTTAGTGCTTCATAAAGAAAAACTTATTGTATCCTACACACACTTAAACTTCTTTTTGTCCCTTTTCCCAGAGTGAGTAATAATTCGGGATTTACTTAATATACTATGTAGTACGGTCCTATTATAATTTGTACGTAATTTATTCGAGTATGAAACTAAGCCCAACAAAATCTACGTTTTAATTTCGCATCAGTAAACATTCGCGCACCGTCACAAAAATTAATTAAAAGGAAAATCATGGCGTATTAACATAAAAAGAAACAAAAAATTCTAAACATTTTCGTAATGATTTGGTAGAAGTTTGTTTTTGAAGTTTACTATCGTTAATTTATTGAATGTGTGTGTGTTGGTTCCTATCCGAACCGAAACTTTGGTGTTTTACCACGCATGCCGGAAATACTTTGATATACCTTATAGTATTGTTTAAAGTCATATGAAATTCCGTTGAACAATGATCTATGACAGCATACGAAAATCAGGCTCGTCGTTTCATTCCGTGGTTGGAATAAAAGGTAACTATGAGAAATGCCTGAAATATCTTACAATTTCTAATAAATGGGGATATAATCGTCCCGTTCACGTGATAGGCCGGTAAAAAAAAAACACCACACCCACCGTACTCCACCAACACGCATACGAAGTGGGCTGGACTAGCCTCGGAGTGGCCTTCTCGGACCAACCTTTTTTCTACGGCCATTTTTATTTTTTATTTTTTTTTATTTATAGGAAAAGGGTGACAAGCGAGCACACAGTCCACCTGATGGTAAGTGATTGATGTGGCCCATAGACATCTACATCTATCCTCGTTTGCGAATCAAAATGCAGATGCGTTGTCAGCCTTGAGGACTAAGATGGAATGCCTCTTTTCCAGTAAAATGGGTCTCCGGTTCTCTACATTCACCATACGAAACACAGCAGCATTAAGCTACTATTTGACGCTGGTATTCTGTGAGAGCGTGGTCGTGGTGACAATTAATATAGCTGCAGCATGGCTCTACCACGTAAAAAAGGATACCACGTAAAAAAGGATACCACGAGGATGTGTCGTCATTTCACGTGGGTAACCAAGCCAAGGATACTATAAAACTCCTGCCATGACACGGTAGGATCCCGTTTGAGGGAATTGTTTTAAAGCTAACAGTTTTGGTGGCGGCCGCTGTTTTTCATACATGGGCCTATCTGCAGCCACCTTCACCAAGAATCTACAAACACCACTGTAGCATGTTGCATTCAAATGCTCCACTTATTAGCACTTTTGTTAACGTTCATAAATTTAAGTGATTTTATTAAATTTAATATAAAAAATTCTATATTTAGTATGTTCTTATTTTCTGCGCGTATCTTACGTTATTTTAGTCCAACTACGTTCTTTCTTAATTTGTAAGAAGGAAATTACAAGTATGTAAATTCAAACTTTTTATACTCCTTAAAAAATTTTGTAAGATGAGCTCTCCTATGAGTGCTCATCTGACAAAATTTTGTGAAAATACCATGATTACCGAAATTTAGTTTTGATAAAATCATATGAAGCATATTTATGTTATTTAAAGCTTAAAGTAGCAACATTTTTATAGAACAAGGATGACAAACAAAATGATGGTAAGTGGATGCTATAGCCCTAATACAAGGACTTACACCTATCGTTGCTCAAAAATCTGATTGTATGCCTGTACAAAGATCTCCGCTTCTCTACACTCATCATAAGAAACGCAGCAACATTAAGCTGCTACTTGACAGGGTAAGAGTATGGCTTAAAAACCTGGCGTAGAAAATACATTATATTTTACGTGATGAAAGTATTCAAATAAATAATGTACGCAATTTTGTAAATGTAAGAAACTGTACCGAAAAGCGAGAGGATTTTTTCATATTATCGGTAGGCGAATAGGGTTCGGCTTACGATAAGGTTGATGTCGCTTACGGAAGTGTCATGGTGATATATTGAGCGAAAGAAAAACCTACGCAAGCTAATAATTTATTTCATAAGATTTTTAAAATAATATATGTGGAAGATAAAAATTATCTGTTGGTTTCTATGCTGTAATTATTCATTTTCAAACTTTAATAATTTTTTTTCGGATATCATCATCTCTAGAAACTTAATAATTATAACAGTCATTTAAAAAAACACGACTGCGTAATATTTAGACTATATCACTCTCTCGACTGAGACAAATCTAACGACACCACATAATTATGTTTAAAACCGTCGAGCCCGTTAGGTTACAGAACGTGACAAAAAATGACATACTTACATACATACACTCCAAAATCATTATCCTCTTTCTGGGGCTGTCGCGTAAAAGCAGTAAACAGTGACTGAAAATTAGGGGGACTATACAACTTACCAATAAAGAAATAATCTTCATTTATCGTATAACTGAATACCATTTTCCCCAATATTTGTAAATGTTATGGAACACCGAATTGCTCTCCAGTATCGAATTTGCAGCCACATCATGTCTTTGAAAGTTCCTTTATTTTTCAGACAAACAGGTTTCACTTAAAATTGCATAAAACATTATTAACTTATCCGTGCAGTTTTTACCACCAGGAAAGTACCTTGTAATATGTGGTTTTTATTTTATAGGAATTGTTCTTTCTAATTTAATTGGAGCTTCGTTCATAATTTGACACCCTGTGGCATCTGGTATCTATGACGAGATCTGCAATATCAATGTCCATATTTGGTATTTTTGTGCTATTAAACAACACCTTACTATGTTACTATCACTATACGAGTGTAGCCGCGAGCAAAAGATAGAGAACAAAATGCGTACCATAATCATGGATATTTTGTGCCAGCATGTTGCTATTATGAGCAGAAAATATAGGAAGCCTAAGATGGAAAAAGAAATCATTGTTAAGGATATATGTCCACTTCGCCCAGCTTATCATCTTGTCACGACGATGCTGGAGGGAAACAACGCAGAACCCTACACGTGTTTATGTATTTGCAAAGTCATGTTATCTAACTACCGATACGCTGGCAGACAGCCAATTTCTTTAACTTACCCTCGTAAATTTAAGATACTGTCCCAAAAACTCGATAGATTATAAAAAATGAAAGTGATGAAAAACAGTAGAAGTAAAAAATATTTGCTCTATATTATTATGTCCTCCTACATATAATATATTATGTCCTCTCAGCCCTTAGAATATGAATATCTAAAGAAATCATAGCCAAATAGTTTAAAATGTATGTTTATTAGTTACTCCGCCACGAAGTCGTCATTATGTATGACGACTAATAGGTTAATAAATCAGCTCGACCGGGAAAGGGCCACACCTCCACAGAATTCTAACGTAATATAGAAGCTACTGCGTTTCTTAAATCGAGGAAGACCGGAGACCATTTTTACTAGAAACAAGGTATTCAATCATTTTCCTCAGGGTTGACAACGTATCTGCATTTTGATTCTTAATTGAATACAAATAAAGATCTATGGGCCACAGCAGCTACTTGCCGTCAAGTGGTCTGTGTGCTAGTTTGTCACCATTATACATAAATGGAAAACTATTTAAGTGAATTTTAATTTGTCTTTTTCTTCAACCTGATTTTTCATAACAAACACACTTCATTTCTTATTTATTTCTTTGGTTTACAAACTTACTGAGCCCAAGTTAGTCTGGAAATCAGATATTTATAAAAAATGGATCTTCAAATAGCTATAGAATATCTTTTTAAATTTAACTTTGAATTCAAGTTACTTTACCTATAAAATATGGTGATGCTGGTGTAAGAAAACCTTTTAGCGTTGTATGCCTGCTTTTTTGCTTTCATGCATAGTGCGGTAAGTTCTACTTGATTATTTAAAGTCATGTTACAAAATTTTATATAATAAAGTGACCTGTGCTTCGTTGCTGTGTTTGTGCTTTGTCTGCCGTGTAGTGGCGGTTAAGAATATCCAATACCCCATATTTTCCCGTGGGTTTCCTAAAAGGCGACAGAATACACGGTGATTCTCTAATCCGGCAACTTGTTTTATCAATGGGAGGGCGACCATATATCCAAAGGAGTTGTTGGATTTATCGTCCACAAGTCTCTCGTCAACAAAGTTGTAAAGATTGGGAGTGTGTCGACGAGGGTTGCGTACTGGGGTGGAGCGAAAATTTTTTTCACCTTGTCATAATGTAATAGTTCGCAAAAGGTGCCTTTAGGAATCAAATTAATTCATGCTAAATATTATTTGGATTGATTCAGAGTAACTGCCTCCTCAAGGTGATTGAAATTTTATAAAAGATGATTTTCGACCCAGGATTGACGCTATGTATATATGCTATAGTCAAATAAATTGTAACATTTTGTTTTATTTTTGAATTAAAAATATAGTATATTTTAATTATACATCAGTAAAAAACGAAGTTTTACATAAAACTACATCAAATAAAGGTCATGAGGACGCACGCGGGAAGTATTTCTGTCGCGCGTACGGGAGGTGATTTGTCGCGCATTTATCGTGTCACTGCCAGTATCCTAATACTTTTCAATGTGAAATGTCGCACTTTATCTATTTTTCAACATTTTTTGGTTGTTTCAAGCATGGAAAAACATTTAGTGCATTCAAGTGTCCCTTTTTGGTGATATCCAAGATATTAAAGAGATCACTTTACCTACGTATGCGGATGTGATGAAGTATTGTGGCACCTGGACTTGAAAGTATCTGCAAAACTGTGTCTATTCCGACTCTAACTTGAAAAGAGTTTTACAAATGTTAAAAACCTACCACTTAAAATGTAAAAATTTACTCAAGTCTATTAAGAAGCTCTTTTCAGAAAAATTGGATAATTTTTAAGAAAAGGTAATAAATATTACAGAATAATGACTGTTAAAGAGCACATCTTCATAATTTAGGAGCCAGGTTCTTTCTACATGGGTTATATAGTACCTAGCACTTTTTCGGCGTAAGCAGTAGAATCAGCAAGCACAGGGTTCTTAACAAAGGAAAGTATTTCCCTAGAACATCTTATAGAAAAAGGTTGTGATGAGACTAATGTAAAATCTGAAAAGAACGGTGGTATTATAAAACTCCTTGAAAAACGGCTATAAGGGATCCAACGGATTATTTGTTCACTGCATATGAACGAGCTGCCATTTGTTTTTACATATTAATGGAGGCACTTCGGGATCCAAGCCTTACACTGATCAGTTGGAAAAATCATCAAAGCAGAATCACTCCCAAAAATCCTCCAGATTTAAGCACAGATCAATAATACTTGCACGAGATCGCCTACGCGGTACAATTAAGTTCTTTTCCAGATGATGTAGCAAACAGGTCTCTATGTATGAACTTCAACATCACATTCTTTTTTACACAATCTCATGCTAAATTAAACCCTACATTTGCATTTAGCAACAGAGAAACAATCGTAGAATTTGATTGCTCTGGCTACATTCGTCGTAAAAGTTTACGCCACAGCTTGGTTCTCGATTAAGATCATCATGTACAGATGGAACTCGTCATTAATTTAAAATTAAATTAGCGTTCAGGTATCTGCCAGAATTCTTAAAAAAGTGATCGACCCCATCATTCAACGCAATAGCTAGTTCGCACATCCTGAGAATTTTGCTACTTGCAATGATTACAGATGATAAAAAGCACAGCAAATAGTGAAATGGCAGTCAGGCGTATATTAGAAGCACAGAGTATATAGCAATCCTGTGCACCAAGGCTATTCAAAATAGCTTATTTTTACGTCTCCCATGTCATACCCAGACTGTTGAGCGAGCTGTGAAGTTGACGACAGAAGCCGCCATTTCCCATTATAAAGTTTCATCACTAATAGGGCCATAAAAGCCAAATTGGAATCCCGTAAGAAAATGCCAAAATTAAAGAGAGGTCAATTTGCGGATTCAATTTGGCTGGGCCGCGTTCGGGAAATTAAGACACATCTTCTTGTTAGGTATACCCCAAAATCTGAAAACTAGATTGCACATCCAGTGTATGTTGCCAGTGATGACTTTCGGATCTGAAACGTGGTCCTTCACTGCTGGCCGTGTAAAGACGATCAACGTCGCTCAGTGAGCTATGGAGAGGGCTATGCTCGGGATTTCTTTGCGTGATAAACTTAGAAATGAGGATATCCGCAGTAGAACCAGAGTGAACGACATAGCCAAACGACGTAGTAAGCTGAAGTAGCAATGGGGCGGCCATATAGCTCGAAGAACCGACAATCGATATGGAAAAAAGGTTCTCGAGTGGCAGCCTTGTACCGGTAGGCGTGGTAGGCGTAGTGTAGGGCGACCTACCACTAAATGGAGTGACGACCTGGTAAGACATGCAGAAAGTCGATGAATGCAGATGGCTCAGAACCGTGCTTTGTGGCATTCCTTGGGCAGACCTATGTTCAGCAGTGGACTTGTGAAGGGCTGTAATGATGATGATGATTATGTGCTTTGTTGTAGAGGCGGGGCAGACATGCAAACGCTCTGTCCTGGCGGAAATATTCCTTGTTTCATAATTTCCACAATAACCAAGGTCAGGTCCACCTCCTAGCTGTTTCGACTGAGGAACCTAGTGTGGAGGCATACCGAACCTGGTATCTTCAACGCGCCGCAACGAGAGAGCACTACTCACTGAACCTACGGCGCGACCATATCTAGGTCAAGCGGTCACGCCTCAGCGGGTTACGCCCTTCAGTCCGTAGCTGCATCCGACGCAGAACGCATGCCACTCTTGCGCAGGTCCGGCCTAACGCTTTCGCTTCCTTTAATTGCAGTCTGATTGTGTATTTCAAGTTCTGTTTATATATTTTGTTCTGTGCTAACTCTTCCTTTCTTTTGCTGTCACTGTGTATGCTATCCGCCTTTCTAAACTCTCTTGTGCTTGTGGACAATAAACGTTTTTTGTGTTATATGTGGTGATTTTTATTTACATACATCACTACACTGGTGACCCGCGTTTGAACATAAAAACAGTTTATAAAGTGTACTTTGGACTTAAAATGTGTGACCATGTCAAAATCAACATCACAAGATGGCGGAGTTAGTGGCGCGGCTTCAACCGACACTTTTCGTGTCGGCGTTCGCATACCTCCTTTTTGGGCTGAGAAACCAGCCATTTGGTTCGCACAAGTGGAAGGACACTTTTCGTTGTCCGGTATATCTGATGACAAAACCAAATTTTACTATGTCATATCTCAACTGGATCACCGTTACGTAGCAGAAGTAAAGGATATAATTGTATCACCTCCAACTACAGGAAAGTATGAACACCTTAAAAGCGAGCTTATTAAAAGGTTATCGACGTCAAGAGAGAGGGAAGTTAAGCAGTTGTTAACACACGAGGAACGGGGTGATCGTTGCCCATCCCAGTTCTTAAGGCACTTGCGTCATTTAGCAGGGTTTGAGGTACCGAACGAGTCTCTAAAACTCTCTGGACGAGTCGCCTCCCTACACACGTATAGACCGCAATAGCATCACAATCGCGAGCGGATTTAAATAGCTTAGCTGATTTAGCAGATGCCGTGATCGATATTGTCTCCTCTACGCCACAAATCGGAGCCACAGCTGTAGCAACTGGATCGCAGATTGACGAAATGGCTATACAAATTGCGCAACTTACCAGGCAAGTAGAAGCACTTACATTAAATAAAAATAGATCACGCTCGTGTTCCAAAAGTAGAAGCAGTCACCGACAGCACAGCCAAACCCGATCAAATTCCAACTACAGGCGTTTCCCTAAATGTTGGTATCATTGGAAGTACGGAGACTCTGCAAACCATTGCGTCAAGCCATGTGACCATGTGTTGGAAAACTTAAAGGGCAGTCGTTAATGGCGACATACGGCAGCCCTTCACAGCCAAGTCGCCTCTTTGTTACAGACCGTAGAAGTAAAATGCAATTTTTAGTCGACACTGGGAACGACATTTGCGTTTTTCCTAAAACGGCACTCAAACGAAGGCAACCAAAGACGGACTACCAACTTTTTGCAGCCAACGGTACTAGCATAGCTACTTACGGTTATGCACATCTAGAGCTGGACTTGGGATTGCGTCGCGAATTCTCCATGGTGGCGTTATGAAACTCATCATCGGGGTAGATTTTTTATCGCATTTTAACTTAATAGTCGACGTTCGACATCAACGGCTGATTGATAATACAACATCATTAATCACCACCGCAACAACAACATCTTCGCCTGCCATTATTTATTCAGTGAAGACCATGACAGGTGACGCTAAATACCATGAAATACTTTGAGATTATCCAGAGATAACACGACCATCCGATACTCAGCAAGTTCCCGCACATACTACCGTTCATCACATCAGAACTACACCGGGTCCACCCGTATTTTGTAATCCAAGACGGTTAGCACCCAATAAGTTAAAAATAGCAAAACAGGAATTTGCAGCCATGATAAAGCGCGGTACAGCAAGACCTCCAAAAGAAGGATAACGGATGGTGACCATGCGAAGACTACCGTATGCTTAATACACGCACAGTACCAGACAGATACCCGATACGTCATATCCATGATTTTGCACACAATCTCTCTGGTTCCCGTATCTTCTCCACCATAGATCTGGTAAAAGCTTACAACCAAATAAGGGTTGCTGAAGAAGATATATGTAAAACGGCAATATCAACACCATTTGGACTATATGAGTTCCCCTTCATGACGTACGGACTCCAAAACTCTGGCCAGACGTTCGTACAGACATACAAAGGTTTGTCGATGAAATGACGCGAGACCTGGAATTTTGTTATGCTTACCTGGACGACTTCCTAGTGTTCTCGCCAGACGAAGAAACTAATAAGAACCACCTGCACCAAATATTTGATAGACTCAAGAAATACGGTATGGTAATAAACATGAACAAATGTGTATTTGAGGCAACACAAGTAACCTTTCTGGGCTACACTGTCTCAACGCATGGTGTGAAGCCACTGGACTCTAAGGTCGAAGCTATCCAGAGCTTTCCCATACTGAAAAACGTAAAAGAGCTTAGACGCTTCCTAGGGATGATTAATTTCTACCGGTGGTTGATCCCAGGTGCTGCTGAAATCCAAGCACCCTTACATGCACTCCTGACCGGAACAGTCAAAGGATCGTATCCAATCGTTCTTTCCGATGACAACCTTGAGGCTTTTAAGAAGTGCAAACAAAGCCTCTGCCAAGCAGCACTACTAGCACACCCAGACCTGCAAGCACGTCTAGCATCAGTCACAGACGCCTCAGACTCGGCCATTGGAGCGGTGTTGCAACAAAGAAAGGATGGCAATTGGCAACCTCTCGCATTTTTTTCGAGTAAGCTAAGCTGCACAAAAGATATATTCCCCATACGATCGAGAACTACTGGCGATATACGAGTCAATAAAATATTTTCGTTACATGTTAGAAGCAAGACACTTTACAGTGTATACAGATCACAAACCACTATGCTTTGCTTTCCACACAAGAAAAGAGAATTGTACTCCCAGGCAATTTAGACACCTGGATTACATTTCACAATTTACGACGGACATACAGCATATAGCAGGAAAGGACAACGTACTAGCCGATACACCTTCACAAGTCGAAGACATAACTCAAGGAGTCACCTTAACTTTGCTTGCCAAATCACAAGAGTGCGACCCAGAGTTGAAAGAACTGCTAAGAGGAGAAACCTCTTTGGTACTAAAAAAAATATCAATACCTGGAACAGATAACTACCTGTATTGCGACGTCAGTACAGAGAAAGTACGACCATACGTACCCAGAGACCTAAGACACCGCGTTTATGAAAGCCTGCATGCCCTTAGCCACCCTGGCGCTAATGCATCATCTCGGCTAGTGTCACAACGTTACGTTTAGCCGAGCGTTCGCAAAGACTGTCGAGATTGGACAAAGACATGTTATGCTTGTCAGCGTGCGAAAATAACATGGCACGTCTCTTCACCAATAGGCACATTCGTCATCCCACAGGCCAGATTTATGCACGTCCATATAGACTTAGTTGGACCACTATCTCATGGAAAAAGGTACTGCCTCACCGCAATTGACTGATTTACTCGATGGCCTGAAGCAATACCTATTGAGGACATAACAGCCGAAACGGTCGCGAAAGCCTTCTTATCTGGATGGATTGCACGATTCGGATGCCCCGTCGAAGTTGTCACCGATAGAGGAAGACAATTCGAATCAGCACTATTTAAATATCTGGCAGAAATATCTGGCTTCCAACACAAGCGCACAACAGCCTACCACCCGGCATGTAATGGCATGATAGAGAGATTTTACCGACAGCTGAAAGCAGCCATTATATGCCACGGAAATGAAAGCTGGACTGAGTCACTCCCGCTAGTCTTGTTGGGTATACGATGCGCCCACAAAGCAGACCTCGAGGCAACATCCGCAGAATTATTATACGGCGAAACGCTCAGACTACCCGGAGAAATATTCAGTGCAAATACGAACATAACTACCGATGTATCTGACTTCACAGCGCGTCTTAGAGAATTTGCAATAAAATTACAACCTCAGCCAGCCTCACGACACTGTGATGAAAGAATATTCATTTTTAAAGACCTCCTTACAGCGACACACGTATTCCTTAGAGAGGATGCCTGTCGTAAAGCCTTGCTACCAGCTTACAGAGGCCCGTATAAAGTCTTAGAGAGAGGTAATAAGACATACACAGTTTTAATAAAGGGCAAGAAGGTAACTGTTACCATAGATAGGTTAAAGCCGGCTTATTTACTCAAAGACATGACAGTTACAAGGCAAACAGCGCCTACATTGTTATTAACGCGAAAATGCGAAAATTCACCCCCGGACAAAACACCACCAGATGAAGTAATACAACGTACAAAATCAGGAAGGGCAGTAAGATTCCCTGATTATTATCGCCCGTAACGCGGTCTCTGGAGGGGGGTGATGTGGAGGTATACCGAACCTGGTATCTTCAACGCGCCGCAACGAGAGAGCACTACTCACTGAACCTATGGCGCGACCATATCTAGGTCAAGCGGCCACGCCTCGATCAGTTTGCGCGCGAGCGGGTTACGCCCTTCAGTCCATAGCTGCATCCGACGCAGAACGCACGCCACTCTTGCGCAGGTCCGGCCTAACGCTTTCGCTCGCTTAAATTGCAGTCTGATTGTGTATTTCAAGTTCTGTTTATATATTTTGTTCTGTGCTAACTCTTCCTTTCTTTTGCTGTCACTGTGTATGCTATCCGCCTTTCTAAACTCTCTTGTGCTTGTGGACAATAAACGTTTTGTGTGTTATATGTGGTGATTTTTATTTACATACATCACTACACTAGTAACTGGCTACACGCTTTACCGTAAAGTAATCTCGGTGCATGACTTGAATGGGAAAAGCTTGCGCATCATTCACGGAATTTCATGAAACAAAGGTGCTAGTAGGCTTACCCACCACGTTTCTTTGAAACACGTTATTTGAAGAGCTCTTTCTCTGTAAATGTTCCCTCAGCATAAGAGCCTTGTGGAATACTTAAAAATTATGGCAAGAGTTTCGAAGGTATTACATTGATCTCTTGGGAGAGAGGTAAAGCCCCAATGGATATTTAAGTAAATGTGTAATTATTAAAATAGAAGTTGCTAATTTGTATAGTACCACTTACAGTTGCAAGAATATGTATTATGTTTTAAAATAAGTGCTATTTATATTTCATTAAATGAACCCAATTTCAGTTAGTCCTGGGAAGCTATGAAAAACGTGTAATATTTCACTGAAAATGCGAGCTGCTCACTTTCCTAAATATTTCCTTTTCTAAATGAAAAAAAAAATGTTACAACCACAAGTAAAATACGAGGCATATATTAAAATGATATAATTTTTTTTTTGTTAATAAATATTTTATTTTTAATTTGCTTCAAGTAATGTATATACCATGCGATTGCCGTGTAAAATTTTATATATTACATATGACGAAATACCTAACAGCTTATAATACTGGAACTACTACCGTTCAAACCGTTTACCAGCAGTGCGTAGACATCATTAGTGCTTGACTACAGGAATAGGCAAGAAGGTGATACGAATCTAGATGAATGGTATTAATTAATTTTTTTGGTATTAATTAAAATGTTGTATTAGTTTATGTTAATAAAAACAAATTAAAAATTTTGAAAAAAAAACCACGACGGATACAAAAGTCTTAATCGAAAAATAATTAAATAATATTTAAAATAAAAACCTTCAACTGAAAAGAAAGTAAATAATAAAAAGCGTTTTAAAAAGGTATAACTTAAAACTCAATAAAATCTGTCAGGGCTGTCATTGCCATCTTTTCTTTCCAATTCATATAAATTGGTTGGGTCACAGAGTCCCAGGTTCGTTTCCGGGAATAATTATCCCAAAAATATTGGGTGCGAGAATAACGATAGATGTTCTTGGTTAAATAAAACGGTGGACTGAATATGTGTAGTTAGTTATAACCAAACACAAAATGGGGGTGGTAGCACAAGTTGGGTTTTGGACAATATACTTGCTTTAATCTATACTATATTAGCCGGCACAGAAAACATGAGCTGCCAAGGATGGAGGAGGAAACAGCTCAAGATTTAAAGGAACAGGCACTTAACGGGGTTCTCTTACTAAGGCCTTGAGGCTGGTAGAACTAAGTTGCAACTGCCGTCGGCCGTCCCCACCTCCATCTAAGCACAACTCGCACTCTATTGGGCGAACAAGTGACGCCACTGATATAAGCCTCCCCCCTGATGTCTGAGCAGGAAGGAAGCGGATGTGAAGAGAGAGTGTACCGGCTAATTTTGACTAACTAAATAAAATGCGAGCGTATTCGTATTCCGCGCAACCATTCCCCTCGGCATGAAGGGTTCTCTTTAAAGCTAAGACTACTAAACTAAAGCTTAAGACCTAATATGAATTACTGATCTAACCTAGAAAAATTATTCGGAAACTATTGGTTACGTAAAGGACAGAGACGTATAAGAGGATCCTCGATCCTCGTTACTCCATCCGATCCAGGAAAAACCTCTTCGACGATCCCTAATGGCCAATGAAGAGCCGGCGCGTTCTCTTTAGTGAGAATAACTACAGTTCCGACTGTTAATCGGTCAGTTGCTGCATACCATTTCTGCAGCGACTGCAACGCATGGAAATATTCCGTCCTTCAACGCTTCGAAAATGACTGCACAAGCCTGTCTAATAAGTTTTGGCGTGAAAGAACCTTGAGATTATTATCGTCTATATCTATAGCTGGTAAGTACGTCAAAGGTGTAAGATTCAAAAATGTGCTGGAGTTAGAGCAAGTGGCTCCGAGTGGTCGCACGCACTCGATTTTTGCGAGTACAGTACTTTATTCTTCAAAAGATAACATTTGATCGCCGATTACGCAATATATAGACTCTTTAGACTTTTAATATTTATCTCCCAATTTCCCCCAAAATTACTTGCGACGGGGAAGTTTTAGCAACCACTCGATGGGGTTCTCCGCTAAGACGGGAGAAAACTCCGAATTATAATATGTAGAGGCTAAAAACTCGTGTAACTCTGATAAAATACGTTTTACTCCCACATAGTTTTTAGGGTTATCGGAAACATTCTAGACCTACCACTTTGCCTGGCGTATGTGGACTATGAGAAAGCCTTTGTTCCGTCGAAATTTGGGTGGTGCTACAGTCCCTTCAGCGGTGCCAAGTTGACTGTCGGTATATCGAAGTGCTGAAGTGTTTGTACAGTAGGGCTACGATGGCTATCCGAGTACAGAACCAGAGTTCGAAACCTATCCAACTGTAGAGAGGTGTAAGACAGGGTGACGTTATATCCCCGAAACTCTTCACCGCTGCGTTGGAAGATGTTTTCAAGTTACTGGACTGGAAAGGATACCGTATTAACATCAATGGCGAGTACATCACTCACCTTCGATTTGCCGACGATATAGTCCATATGGCTGAATTCCTGAAGTACCTTAGCACTGTGCTCAATGACCTCAATGGTGTCCCAACGGATAGGTCTTAAGATGAACATGGACAAAACAAAGATCATGTTTAATGTCCATATCACACCTATGCCGGTAGTTGTTGGGAGCACTATGCTCGAAGTTGTTGAAGAGTACGTTTACCTGGGACAAATAATCCGACTAGGTAAGTCCAACTTCAACCGAGAGGTCAATCGACGGATTCAACTCAGCTGGGCAGCGTTCGGTAAATTTCGACACATCTTCTCGTCAGGTATACCTCAACCTCTGAAAACTAAAGTGTACAACCAGTGCGTGTTGCCAGTGATGACTTACGGATCAGAGACGTGGTCCTTCACTGCTGGCCGTATGAGGACGCTCAAGGTCGCTCAGTGAGCTATGGAGAGGGCTATGCTCGGAGTTTCTCTGCGTGATAGACTCAGAAATGAGGATATCCGCAGTAAAACTAGAGTGACTGACATAGCCCAACAGATTAGTAAGCTGAAGTGGCAATGGGCCGGCCATATAGCTCGATAACCGATGGAGAAGAAAGGTTCTCGAGTGGCAGCCTTGTGCCGGTAGTCGTAGTGTAGGGTGACCCCCCACTAGATCGAGTGACGAGCTGATAAGACATGCAGGAAATCGATGGATGCAGGTGGCTCAGGACCGTGCTTTGTGGCGTTACTTCGGGGAGGCCTATGTTTAGCAGTGGACTTGTGAAGGGCTCTAATGATGATGATGATGAGAACACTCTACTTACAGGGCCGCAGCGAGAAAGAAACCTTTTAAATGTACCCATAAAACTAGCCGTGTTTAGATCACCGGTGAGTAGCTAAACATACAAAAATATCAAAAACTTAATGTGTTGTAAAAAATTAATAAACCAACGTTTTTAATGCTTTTTTTTAAATGTTTATTTGTGTAGATTATTAATAAAAATATACAAATTTCGTTTCACGTCTTTCAAAAAAGTTATGAACCATTATATTCGACGAAGTGCGTTTATGATCATATTTAAAGTCATGAAACTATATAAAATCTTGAGGTGAGATAATTTCCATATTTTTTTTTACACAAATCCGCCGTAAATATGAAGATTTTCAAAAAAAATCATTGAAGTCGGAAGATTTTTCAATTTCCTAGAGCCCAAAAACGAGGTGACCGCGATAGTATAAAAATATCATAATTTTCAGTGAAGAATAGGAATTATGAAAAAAATTAATTAAATATATATTATATCATTTAAATAAAGATATTTGTGTGATTACACAAACTAAACCTGATAAATAATAAAAAACTAACTAAACTACATACAACCGTAAACGATACTCTATGATAAACTACACAAAAATGCGTATTGTGGAAACGCGAGCTCCACCCCATCTAGAGGCATCTCTTTACATCTTCACTTGCTATTCCATTAACAAGTTTACAGAAATAAAAATGAATAGTCATTATACTAGTATAGTTTCGTAGTTGTAGGAACTTTTTAATATAGTAAATAACCTAATTTATGGAGGTATGCTGTGAAAAATAAAAAGTAAGAGAGGTTTTCCGATTACAATGATAAGAAAATTGCTTTTCGTAACTATTTAAGAAATAATCATCTTTCTAAGATAATGCATTTACTTTCACATGTGTGATAACATTTACATAAACCCCATTTCCTGCCTTACGCCGCCTAATACACTATGATATATGAAGTACGGGTGACATTTTAGCACTTGCAAGGGTTCTGCGAAAGCTACTAATTAATTAGAGGGAACTTTACTAAATGGGAAAGACATTTCGAGAATAATTATTCTAATTCCTATGAGTATTTTCAATATATTTTTCTCTAATCTCTAATTATTACTACCAAAGCTAATATTTTATAAACTTTAAGATTTTGATTATGTGAATTAATTACGTAAAACTTATTTTTCAGCAGCTATGTAAAAATAATTCAATTTCAAACATACATTTATGTCGAGATTAGAAATACAACACATTGGAAAATTCCTTTATTATATTCATGCTCATATTTTAGCAACCATTTTTGGCGACACTATGTAGTACGTATTTGAAAAATTGAATCATAGTATTTTCCTTCTTCTGAATAAATCTTAAGCATTTTATTTTAGTAACAGTGATAAATAGATCAAAGTTTCTGCGTTCTTCATTGTGTTTAGGATTACTTTTATTTTAGAAACAGTTTATATTTTATTTTTTAAAAGAACTAAAGTGGCAAACGAATTTACGGTTACCCACCTAGTTACTGCAGTAACATAGACACTTGCAGCCAACTTTAAACAAAGAAGGCTACATATACGATGTCACACCTGCGGACTAAGACGGAATGTCGTACAGCCTGTATTTTTTTAGGCTCTATATCCTTCACACTGGAACACAGCACTGCTATTTGGCGGTAGAACTAGGTAAATACCATATCAAAGTAATTTTATTTCTTATCTGAGTCAGAAATGAAGGAGCTGATCTTAGTTGAAAATTAAAAAAGTCAATTCAACACGGTGCTCAAACCTGTTGACGGATTTTTTTCATAATATTTTTTTTAGATAATGAAAAAAAAATCCGTCAACAGATAACAATAGGGAGTACGCAGGCAACCTTATAATAAGTGAAGAATCGTAATGCTGATGCGTTGTCACCTCTGAAGACTGGGTTCGCATGGTAAAAGAGACAATTTTTTGTTCGTTTTTCCACTTTCGATTTTATTATCCAGTAATAAAAGTATTGAGGGACTTTATCTATGTGTGTACGTATATTTATGTGTCAAATTTCACCTAAATCCGTTTAATTATATGTATATGTTTAGCCATGTATGTCTTCAGAAATTTTGTAATAGCATAGAATTATGTTTTAAAAATTAATTAAGCTTTCATACAACATGGTCAGGGCTTATCCATTGATTCTAACTAATCAAACTATCAATTTCTTGTAGGTATGTTCGTTGATCTTGATATGATGATTGATGAATTAATTTTAGGGACATACATAGAACTCATACTCCCCGTTATATGCACAATAGATTGGCTGTCAACTTTATTTTGTACGAAGATAGGTGTTACCGGGAGCACACATACAAGCAATTACGCCTTATTATCATTACTACAAACCCAATTAGCTGTGTTGACAAACTGAGTGAATTTATACATTTTAAACTTTTGATTAATGTTTTTGACACATCAATAATTCTTTATGTTTGTTTCTAATGTTCACAAAATATAAATAGTTTCGATTTACTGGTTTTTGGATATGTCTCCTTTATTTAAATTCCATTTCTCGCTGATCTTTCGACACATATTTATTGCACAATTAGCCATTTTTTAAATAATTCATATGCAGCGACGCTTGTAATAAAAATTGAAAAACGATTGATTTTGTTGACATTTATACGCGTGAATTGAGATGTTAGTGGCTACAGGGACTCCGCCCACTCCTCCGTTCTATTAGGTATGTATAATAGTATGCTATGGGCACAAAGTAATTAGAAATACACATTTAATCGACTGTTTATTTAAATAATATAAACTTTATTTAAGAAATACATTTTTTATTTTAGTCTTTGTTAATTTACTAATCTATACTCGCAGTTAATGCTGAATATTTGTTGGAGGAGAATCCATCCATTAAAAGTAAAGAAAATGATGCAAATCCACTTTACATACCGGCTCATATACTCAGTTTAATACCAAAAACTAAAAATAGAAACGGTGAGTTATTACTGAACTTAGTTGGAACAAGTAAAAGTAAAATACATTGAGAGAATGAAGGCGCAGTCATAATTGATAATGGAAAAATTCCTGGAAGAAATATTGTTGATTTAATAAATGATTCAGTAAGACCCTGAAACAGAAATTATCCGAAAGGGTGGAATAGATTTGCTAAAGCGTTAAAAGATATTAAAGTACCACTTAATTATATTGGAAATCCAAAGAGATGTGAGTTTATTAACCAGCTTCAAGCAAAAGATCTGAACAAACCCTCTGAGATTGAAGTTCAAGAGTTTTCTACACCGAGGGGTGGAGATACAAAATCTATAACTAAAATAGAGTTTTCTACAACGAGCAGTGGAGATAAAATATCTATTACCAAAATACGTAAAAAGCTTGATTGGGAAAAATTGATCCCGTAGTGTCACATGTCGGGTTATAAATATTATTTTAAAATTAATGTGTCTACTTGTGTATATAATTCTATGCAAATATTTTCCCATTAATAGAAAATTTCCAACTAACGTAATAATATGCCTAATGTTTTGATTATCATATAATAACGATTTACCGTTATTAACGGGTTTTCGTTCTTCGTATTGTGCATGTTGACGGTACAGGCTCGATGAGCCGCCATATATAATCCTATTTTTTATTCGTGCGGGCTATAGCTGTTTTAATGACGTAGGCATCCATTAAGAAAATATTTTGAATCTATATTTGGTCTAAGAGGGTAAAATATGGTGTTATAATTATTCCGACACTGTTTATTTTACTTAGCAATTCATATTTGTATGGGGATAAACATATACATGATTTGTGTAACTTGAAACAAAATTCTTTTGGATGATTGGATTCTTATGTTAATCAAAACATTAGGCATATTATTACGTTAGTTAGAACTTTTCTATTAATAGAAAAATATTTGCATAGAATTATATACACAAGTAGACTCATTACTTTTAAAATAACATTTATAACCCGACATGTGACACTACGGGATCCATTTTTCCCAATCAAGCTTTTTACGTAATTTGGTAATAGATTTTTTATCTCCACTGCTCGGTGTAGAAAACTCTATTTTAGTTATAGATTTTGTATCTCCACCCCTCGGCGTAGAAAACTCTTGAACTTCAATCTCAGAGGGTTTGTTCAGATCTTTTGCTTGAAGCTGGTTAATAAACTCACATCTCTTTGGATTTCCAATATAATTAAGTGGTACCTTAATATTTTTTAATGCTTTGCAAGTCTATCCCAACTCTTTCAGATAATTTCTTTTTTAGGGTCTTACTGAATCAAAACAAACCAACGTACTCTCCCAGAAGGAACGCTATGATGGGAACTAAGCTGTAGTCCACAGCGAAATAACTGGCGAACTAGTAAAAGAGGGATTGGCCCCTTGTTCGTGCGTTAGCACAAACATCGACCGAACTATGTAAACGCACTACAGAACAATAACACATCCAGCCACAGTCAATGTACATCACACGGTTTAGGTAACAGAAATAGAAATAGAAATAGAAATAGAAACTTTTTTATTCAATGTAGATTATAAAAATACTTATTGAAAGTCACTTTTTTAATTTACCACAACGTCGATTAATAGACACACTAGCTTTAAAAGCCTCTTCGTGAGCGCCACCACAAGTGTATGGCCACACGAACGATTGCACGATCAGCACGTCTACTACCCGCTGAGCGTGTCATGGGTACACCGCAGACCTCTTGAGAATAGGGTTCAACGTTACGCGGTTTTCGGCCGCAGCCTTGAGAGTCTCCTAAGATCCTCCCTCCAGCTACCACCCGCTATCGGTCGGCACATATGTACATATGCACACATGAGGTCGACACAGCCAATACAACGGTAGATATAGCCAAGAGGCAGTTATATGATGATAGTCATAATTTGCTATCAGAAAGGGTTTGTGCCACTGACGTTGAGGAAATTATTTTGTATTTTTCGATTAATTTCAATCATTTAAAGATGGGAAATTTAAGGACCCAATTTGAACAATGCTACTTAGGTGTGAGTTAAAATGAGACGCAGAGAGCGCCATTAAGAAGAGCGACCCGTCAAATAACCGCACGGCGTAATGCTGCAATACACAACAAGCATCAATAATACTATCATCGGGCTTACACCATCCTAATGTCCTCCATACAATCCCAGCATACATCACCACCCGCATACCTCCATCGACTAGAACCACAAGATGCGTTGAATCAGGCACGGCACACCCGGAGATCCATCACCAGACGCAGTACCGCAAGTAGCAGTAAGGATCAATGCAACTATCATATAGATGGCACCTCCTCACAACACACCCACAGGATCCCTATTGACTTTGAAAACAAAACGGTATGATTGTGAACTAAAAATAACACCAACGTGTCATATTAGCGCGCCACTAAGACGCCAGTAGCCAAAAATCTCTCTTATTCTAGCGCTATTGCACTAAGAAATGGAGTTGAATAAGTTGTTACTTCAAAAAGTGCTACCAAACACTCATTCGAATCCGAAAGATAGCCAATGTATCATACCGGGTGTGCGATGTCCATGGGCAAACCGTATTGCTGCAACAAACATGCTTACCTCCTTCACTAAGGTGATATGCCTATGACATCCAAGTCCAAGTTTACCTTGGTCTCGGATACTGTGACGCTGTCTATACGCCACTATAATAATAATGAGTAATTTTCAAGTCCCATTTTTACAAATATATTGCATTTACATATTTGAGATCTTCTATAATAATGCTTTTGTATCATAGACTTTACTATTATATGTATAAAATATATGGGAGGTATATTCCCATAGTCCAGGACGTGAGTCTGAGCGAGATTAGAATGGCTTTTCAGCATCTTAAAACCAGCAAGATCCCAGGCGAGAATGAAATTAAAGCGGAGCTTTTGAAAGCGGGTGTAAGTACAGCACTCACCTTCGGTTTGCTGACCATATAGGCCTTATGGCTGAATCGCTGAAGGACCTAAGCATTGTACTCAATGACCACAATAGTCCTCCTACTCCAAACGGATAGGTGTTAAGATGAATATGGACAATAAAAGACGATGTGTAACGTCCATGTCACACCTATGCCGGGTGTTGTTGGGAACACTAAGCTCGAAGTTGTTGACCAGTATATTTACCTGGGACTAATAGGCCGACTAGGTTAGTCCAACTGTAACCGAAAGGTCAATCAACAGATTCAACTAAGCGGGGCAGTGTTAGGGAAATTACGGCACATCTCGTCAGGTTTACCTCAAAACACGAAACACGTTTGTAAAACCAGTGCGTATTGCCAGTGATGACTTACAGATCTGAGACTTGAGCTTTCACAGCTGGCCGTACGAGGAAGCTCACGGTCGCTAAACGAGCTATGGAGAGGTCTATACTCGGGATTTCTCAATTTTATAATCTTAGAAATGAAGATGCGGTATTAACATCAATGGCACGTACATCACTCAGCTTCGATTCGCTGACGATATAGTCCTTATGGCGGAATCATTGGAGGACCTAAGCACTGTGCTTAATAACCCGAATAATGTCTCCCAATGGATAAGTTTTAGGATGAACATGAACAAAACAAAGGTCGTGTTTAATGTCCATGTCACACCTATGCTGGTAGTTGTTAGGAGCATAAAAGCTCGAAGTTATTGACGAATACATTTTCCTGGGATAAATAGTCCCAGAAAAATGTATTCGGATCGGATTCAACTCGGCTGGGCAGCGTTCGGGAAATTACGACCATCTTCTCGTCAGGTATACCTTAAAACCTGAAAATTATATTGTACAACCAGTACGTGTTGCCAATGATGACTTATGGATCTGAGACGTGGTCCTTCACTCCTGGCCATATGAGGACGCTCAAGGTCACTCAGCGAGCTATGGTAGGGGCTATGCTCGGGGTTTCTCTGCGTGATAATTTTAGAAATGAGGATACCCGCAGTAGAACTAGAGTGACCGACAGATCCCAACGGGTTAGTAAGCTGAAGTGGCAATGGGCCCGCCATATAGCTCAAAAATCCGACAACCGATGGGGAAAAAAGGTTCTCGAGCAGTCTCGTACCAGTAGGCGTAGTGTAGGGCGACCCTACACTAGATGGAGTGGCTTAGGACCGTGCTTTGTGGAATTTTTTGGGGGAGGTCTATATTCAGCAGTGGACTTGTGAGAAATCATTACATACACTATAATGATGATGATGATGATGAATATATTGGACTTCAGTCCACAACTCTACTATTGTAATAATAATAATTATATGTCATTGGCAAAGTGGTGAAACGCAACCTTCGGAACATCTCCGCCGCCTGGATAGATTACAGAAAGGCATTTGACTCGGTGACCCATACATGGCTAAAGAGGGTCCTCAAGCTGTACAAGATTTTTTTTATAAAGAATATTAACTCATAATCATCAGGTCAGCGCAAAGAACGCTTCCCTATCCTTAATACCTCTTAGAAAGTGGAGGCCTGTGCCCAGCTGTGCAACATAATATAAAGGCTCTAACTACTGCTACCACTACGACCAAGTCTGACAACTCTAGTAAATTAAGAAGCTAATGTATTAAGTTTTATTATTTGCCTTCACCTGTATATGTGCTCAAACTCTAGAATATAAGCTCTTTTAAAGTGCGAGTAAACTTTTTGTAAATAATATTATTTTTAACACAAGATATGATATGCCCAAATCCTTTGGTCGTAATATATTTCTTGCATATTTGAGTAACGTATTGAATCAGTTTAATATATTATTCCGCTTTTAAACACAAAATGCACCGTAAATAACACACAGAATATGTAAACCGTATCCAATCAATCAAAACAGTTTTTTTTATTATTGCATCCGTATAGTATTTCATACCACTCACTGCAGAGGCGCAATTTCATATGGCTAATAAAGTATGAGAATGCAGCTAACTGAATTTGTATATTTGCCCCTAAAAATTTTAAGACTCTTTTTACTTCTTTTGCAAGTGTAATCTCCTGACTCAGTAAAAACTTGGCCGCAGTAGATATCACGACATAAAAACTTTGTTATTTTTTCAATCCTGTTTAAATTAATATCAAACAATTTTTTATAACTCAAGGTATTTACATGATACTATAATAGAACTAAAAAATCACCACCTAGCGATGATAAAATATGATGTTTATGAAGAATCTAATATGTCGTGCTCGCGTAAAAAAAAGAAATCATTACATACACCGTTATTAAATCACCAACTATAAGCGTGTGCACCGCCTCAAAGCATCGAAACCCCGAGTATAGCCATCTCCATAGCTCGTTTAGCGACCTTGAGATTACTCGTACGGGCAGGTGTGAAGGCCCAAGTCTTAGATCCGTAAGTCATCACTAGCAATACGCACTGGTTTTAAAAACTTCTTTTCGTTTTTGCGGTATACCTGACGAGACGTGTCGTGATTTCCCGAACACTGTCCCGCTTAGTTGAATCCGTTGATTGTCCTCTCGGTTACATTTGGACTAACCTAGTCGGACTATTTGTCCCAGGTAAATATACTGGTCAACAATTTTGAGTTTAGTGTTCCCAAAAACAAGCGGCATAGGTGTGACATGGACGTTACACATCGTCTTTGATTGTCCATGTTCATCTTAAGACCAATCCGTTGAGAGTAGTAGGACTATTGAGGTCATTGAGTATAGTGCTTAGGTCCTTCAACGATTCTGCTATAAAGACAATATGGTCAGTAAAGCGAAGGTGTTAATACCGTTAATACCGTATCTTTATCAGTCCATTAGCTTAAAAACATCTTCCAATGCAGCGGTGAAGAGTTTTGGGGATATAACATCAGCCTGTTTTACACCTCTTTTCAAATGGATAGGTATCGTACTCTCGTTCTGTATTCGGATAGCCATCGTTCCTCAACTGTACAAGCACGTCAGTCAACTTGGCACCGCTGAAGAGACCGGCAGCACCGCCCAAATTTCGACAGAATCAAAGGCTTTCTCATAGTCCACATACGCAAGACAAAGTTACAGAGTCTACTCTTTGGACTTCTGTACAATTTTGCCAAGGGTGTGTATGTGGTCAATGGTGTTCAAACCTTTTTGAAAACCGGCTTGTACGCAAGCTGGAATCCGTCGAGTTTGCATAAGAGACGATTCGTAATAACTCTCGAAAACAGCACGTAGACGCGGCTCAGAAAAGGAAAATTGGTCTGCAGTCAGTCAGTAAGTATGTCAGAGACTGCAAAACACTACACATAAAATATATATTCACAAAATGTTCTTCAAGAGAGCATTGTCGCCTTTATTGAAGAAAAAGATAACCGCACTTCTATTCCCATTCTTCCACTCCCATATTTTGCTCCCACACCATGTAAGACAGAATTGAAGAGCTTCTGAAGTACTTCAAGTACTGGTTTTTCAACCGCTTTCTGAAGCTCCACTGTCATTCGATCCTTGCGATTTTTAAGGTGCTGGAGAACCATTCTAATCTCACTCATACTGTCGTCTGGGAAATCATCGGAATAGTGTCGAAAAAGACGTATCTTGGATCGTTAGGTCTAATCTATCGTTAGCTACCCATAGAACCCCTAAATCTCACTCAAAGTCTCTCGTTTCTCGGAAAAAACGCTGCTACATTTGGTTATTTCTTCAATACGAGCTTTATTGAAGTTACGTAAGTCCTACCGCATGCATTTGGAGATCTGTCTATTCAGTTGCCTGTATGCTGTCAAACCTGCTGAAGATTTCAGCTTCATTTGCCGTCTAACAACCATGATAAGATTTTGTATTTTTCTGCATCAGATTTTGTAGAACTAAGCTCCAACCGTATGGGCAGTTTTCACGAACTTGTCAGTTATACCGTCTACTTTATTGCAATGTTCTAGGCACTGAAAACGATTTTGTAACTCGAGTTAAAAGTTTTCGGAACTATAGACGATAGCACGAGGGGCACGAATGCTAATTTCATTAGACGGTACCTCTCTAACTTAATGCTTAGGTTCAGTGTGCATCTCACTATTTGGTGATCACTACCAGTTTTCCGCCCGCGATCATTGAGGCATTACTGAACAGTTGGCGTCTGGTCGTCAAAATGATTCAATCTCATTTTTTGTCAAACCGTCGGGACTCGACCAGGTCCACTTTCTTTGAAGCCGCTACTTGAAGAAAGAGTTCATCATAAAGACTCCCTCTTTCTCTACGAATTCGACCAGCTGCTGGTCCCTTGGGTTCCGTTGCCGAATTCTAAATTTGTCTACCTTTAGCGCACCGTTTTATCTTGTGCCTCGTTTTGCGTTAGCATATTTCCATTAACACCGTATAGTGAGTTTTGGGGGTATTTATGGCTTTAGATATATCCTCATGTATTTCTGTGGTGTGCAAAATATTAATTGATATAGATTACTTTATAAATAGCAGTAAAATAGTTAATTGTAATATTTAAATAAAAATTATTTCTGTATATACATATATATCTCATAATTACGGATATACGATACTACAGAAATTATTATATTTACATAAGTATCAGCAGTGGCTATTGTTTAATGCAGCGGTCGGTGCAAGGGCGACTCAAGAATAGCAAACCGGTTCACCGCTGGCCGCCCTTGCTTCGATAGTTCGCACCGCACCAGTATGTTTGTGTATGCCATACTGTTCGTTCGTATACTGTTAATTTATGATAAGAAATTGTTATTGTAATTAATTCGTTCGCTTGAGACTCTTAGTTTGTGTGCTATCTTTCGATACTTTATACATATAACTATCGCTCTATTCTCCTTCTGTGTGTTGTAAAAGACTTGTAACTTGTGTAAATAATAGTTATTTAAACTGAAAGACTATTGCATTTTATTTTACTTACACAAGTAGCATAACAACTATACAATTGAGCTATATTTTCTTCGCCTCCTCATCGTAATGTGCTGAGGTTCGCGCGTAAGCCTGTATGACCTTTAGTAAAGGTAAGGAAGGTATGCAACCCTCGTCGACACATTCACAATCTTTACAACTTTGTTAACGAGAGACTTCTGGTTTAAAATCCGACACCTTTTTGGGACCGATGGTTGTCCTCCCGGTGATAAAACAAGTTGCCAGATTCGAGTATTACTGTGTCGTCCCCCTCTATTCTGACCTCGGATAATCCTATAATATTCCAGCGCAAAATATCTATCTCTTCTTCTTGCAGCATGATCTTCTCGTGAGTCTTCAGGGTACGTGCTTTATGTATATGTTGCCAGGTAGAGTTGTCTTAGGTGGCCATCGAACCTCCACCTGAGATTCTTAGCTCCCTCTGCCACGCCGTTTCTATGATCGTCACCGTAGTCAGGAATATCGTGGCTGCCTGAGACTGGGGCCGTCTCTTCGTAACTCTAATTATGAGGGGTATATTGCCATAGTAGCCACGTCAGCCGAGCGGATTAGCAACCGCAATGTTTTATTGTTATTTTGCTGTTATCAGACAGATGCCGCTGCCCATCTTCTGTATCGCCATTCCGAAAGCCAAAGCAAAAAAAAAAGCCAAAGACAATAATTAAAAAGCTGAAGGTACTCCGGGCTAACATTGATATCGGGACGTCAGACACCTCAGTCCCCCGTGACCATGGGTGCTGGAAAGCACCCGAAAAGTCGGGTATTAAAAATAAAATAAATAAAACGCGATAAAATCCGTAAATGAAACGCGATAAAGGCCATGTCGAAGGGGGAATTTTGCCATGGTTATCACGCTTGGCAAGGTGGCGGGTTGGCCAGAACCTGTTTCAATTATACTCTGTCGCCTCTTACGAAACTTACGGGACGATATAGGGCACTGTACTTTAATAAAAGGTGTTAATACCCTAAGTTGATATCGATACTTTTCAAAAAATGCTAAACTTTCAATTCAATAAAGCACAAACAGAACTGGCTATCACTTTGCTTTTTATATATCAACCATAGAGTAAAATTGTGAAAATTTATTATATTTCTTTTATAACAAGTGCTAACATTTTTATGAGGTTTATTTCAGTATATGTACGTTTAGCAAATCGAATCGATAACAACTGCTACAACGTTCGTTCTAAGATAAATTTTGGTCGATGTCTTTTAATTTTCGAACTCCATATTCTAACCTTATTCGTTAAGTCCTTTTCTTAATTTTTCTCATCCGTACGATGTTTTTTTCTAATGCGTGATAATCTGGCTGTTCTTTTTAGATGATTTAAATGTTCTCCTCCGCAATCATTTTTAATAACCCCGAAATCGTTTTAAAAGGGGTTCAATGTTGTTTTAACTGATGCGCGCCACAATTAAGCTGGTATATGGCGGGTTATTATAAGCGCCATCTGGTATCAAGTATCAGAAATAGGAGTGTCAAGATCTTTCTAGAACTCTCCCACGATCGCTATGTACTACACTAGAATTTTCTTACCTAATCGGTCGGGACCGATATTTGCTGGAACATTCAAAATTTTTAGGTGGAAAAGGTCTATATTAAGCCGTTTAGGGCCGCGACCGTGGCAGTATTGAATTGGCGATACAAGTGAAGACTTAGAAGCGTAATAAAGTGAACTAAAGTGTTTAGTGTGATTAATTATTGGTGTGATTTGAGTTTTAATTGGTATTCGGTACTTAAAGTGTCAATTTTGGTAATTCAATCGGCAGTTTTTAATGTCACGAACCTAAGCTCGTAACATAACGGCATAAATAATTATTAGAAACGGATGGCTAGATCCTTCCATTGGATCTCAAGAGCCGTGTAAAAAAGAGTTTGTCGACTCACACGAATGTGTAGCATGGCAAAAAAATAAAGTCAGAAACGGTTAATATATAACTATTTCATATAACTATTTTAATATTGACTAAAATTGATAACTAGTCACCAGTCACCAGTCATAGAATATGAAAATGCATGTAATGAATGTTTTTATAGATAACGTATAGTAATAAGATGAAAAATATGTTTAAATTATTTAATTTCATTTATAAAATAACGAAATAATTATAGAATTGTATAAGAATATTAAAGTCGTTTAATTGTGCTTAAAGATTTTACTTCGGGAATGAAACTGTTGTATTGTTTCATCATCATCATCATGCCAGCCCCTCACAAGTCCATTGCCGAACATAGGCCTTCCCCAAGTAACGCCACAAAGCACGGTTCTGAGCCACCTGCATCCATCGACTTCCTGCATGTCTTACCAGGTCGTCACTCCATCTAGTGGGGGGTCGCCCTACACTACGCCTACCGGTACGAGGCTGCCACTCGAGAACCTTTCTTCCCCATCGGTTATCGGTTCTTCGAGCTATATGGCCGGCCCATTGCCACTTCAGCTTACTAATCCGTTGGGCTATGTCGGTCACTCTGGTTTTACTGCGGATATCCTCATTTCTAATCCTATCAAGCAGAGAAACTCCAAGCATAGCCCTCTCCATAGCTCGCTAAACGACCTTGAGGGTCCTCATACGGCCAGCAGTGAAGGACCACGTCTCAGATCCATAAGTCATCACTGGCAACACGCACTGGTTATACACTTTAGTTCTCAGGGATTGAGGTATACCTGACGAGAAGATGTGTCGTAATTTCCCGAACGCTGCCCAGCCGAGTTGAATCCGTCGATTGATCTCTCGGTCGAAGTTGGACTTACCTAGTCGGTCTATTTGTCCCAGGTAAACGTACTCGTCAACAACTTCGAGCTTAGTGCTCCCAACAACTACCGGCATAGGTGTGACATGGACATTAAACATGATCTTTGTTTTGTCCATGTTCATCTTAAGACTTATCCGTTGGGAGACACCGTCATTGAGCATAGCGCTAAGATCCTCCAGCGATTCTGCCATAAGGACTATATCGTCGGCAAATCGAAGGTGAGTGATGTACTCGCCATTGATGTTAATACCGTATCCTTTCCAGTCCAGTAGCTTGAAAACGTCTTCCAACGCAGCGGTAAAGAGTTTCGGGCATATAACATCACCCTGTCTTACACCTCTCTGCAGTTGGATAGGTTTCGAACTCTGGTTCTTTACTCGGATAGCCATCGTAGCCCTACTGTACAAACATTTCAGTACTTCGATATACCGACAGTCAACTTGGCACCGCTGAAGGGACTGTAGCACCGCCCAAATTTCGACGGAAACAAAGGCTTTCTCATAGTCCACATATGCCAGGCAAAGTGGCAGATTGTACTCTTTGGTCTTCTGTACAATCTGCCGCAGGGTTTGTATGTGGTTTATGGTACTGAAGCCTTTTTGGAAACTGGCTTGTTCGGGAGGCTGGAAGTCGTCGAGTCTGCGTGCGAGACGATTCATAATGACTCTCGAAAATAGCATGTAGACGCGTCTCAGAAGGGAAATCGGTCTGTAGTTCTTCAAGAAAACGTTGTCGCTTTTCTTAAAGAACAAAGCCACCGTGTTTCTGCTCCACGCCTCCGGAGTAGTGCCACCATGGAGGTCGGAATTGAAGAGCTTCTGAAGGACTTCAAGTACCGGTGTTCCACCTGCTTTCAGAAGCTCCGCAGTAATTCCATCCTCGCCCGGGTCTTACGTTTTTAAGGTGGTGGAGAGCCATTCTAATCTCGTTCAAACTGACGTCCAGGATATCATCGGAATAGTGTCGGATAAGACTTGCTCTTGAATCGTTACTCACACTTGCGTGTGGCTCCAACGATGATGTGTACAGCTGCCCATAGAACCTCTTAATCTCACTCAGAATCTCAGGTGTCCCGGAAACGATGTTGCCACACTCAGTCTTCAGCTTTGACAGTTAGCTCTTTGGGGCAGACAGATCTCTAGCAAAGACTTTGGAGCCCTGGTTCCGCTCGATCGCTTTTTTAATACGAGAAGTATTAAAGTTACATAAGTCTCGCCGCATGCATTTGGAGATCTGTCTGTTCAGTTGCCTGTATCCTGTCAAATCTGTTGTCGATTGCAGCCTCATCTCTTGTCTAACAGCCATGAGATTAAGAGTGTGATCGGAGAGTTTTTGTATTCTTCTGCGGCGGGTCTTGCAGAACTTAGCTCCGACCGCATGGACAGTTTCCACGAGTTTGTCATTCATATCGTCCACTGCATTGCAATCTTCTTGGTACTGAAAGCGGTTACGTATCTCGAGCTGAAAAGTCTCGGGATTCTGGATTAGAGCACGAGGGGGACGGAGCGTTGACTTCATTAGACGAGACCTCTCCAACTTAACGTTTAGGTTCAGTGTGCCTCTAACCATTCGGTGATCGCTGCCGGTTTTCACCCTTGCGATCTCTGAGACATCACTGAACAATTGGCGTCTGGTCGTCATAATGAAGTCAATCTGATTTTTTGTCGAACCGTCGGGGCTCGATCAGGTCCACTTCCTGTGTGGCCGCTTCTGGAAGAAAGAGTTTATCATAAAGAGTCCCTCTTTCTCTATAAAGTCGGCCAGCTGCTGGCCCCTTCGGTTCCGTTGCCCTACTTCAAATTTCCCTACCTTCAGCTCACCGCTTTCTCTTGTGCCTAGTTTTGCGTTGAAGTCTCCCATCAACACCGTGTAGTGCGTTTTGGAGGAATTTATGGCTCTGAAAATATCCTCACACATTTCCTCCACCTCCTCATCGAGATGTGCCAAGGTTGGTGCGTAAACCTGAATGACCTTCAGCGAATACCGTTTGGTGATTCTGAGTATCAGGTACGTGACCCTCGTCGACACACTCCTAATCTTTACAAGGTTGTTGATGAGAGACTTCTGGACGATAAATTCGACACCTCCTTGGGACAGATGGTCGCCCTCCCGGTGATAGAACAAGTTTGCGGACTCGAGGTCTGCAATGTCGGACCTCGGATAATTTAATAATATGCCAGCGCAACTTGTCTAACTCTTCTTCCAGCTCCAGTATCTTCTCGTCAGTCCTCAGGGTACGTGCGTTATATGTTGCCAGGTCGAGTTGTCGTAGGTGGCAACCGAACCTTCACCGGAGATTCTTAGCATCCCCTGTCCCGCCGTTACTATGGTCGCCACCGTAGCCAGGAATAGCGGGGCCGCTGGGGGCTGGGGGCCGTCTGTTTGCGTCTTTATTCATGTGGGGTATTTGCCATAGTTGCCACGCTTGGCGAGCGGTTTGGCAACCGCTGTTACGTCACAATTGTTATCAGGAAGATGCTCCTGCCCATCTCCTTCCTGTCTCCCTCTGTGGCCTCTTACGACACCCACGGGAAGATATGGGGTAGTGGATATTCTCAACCGCCACTACACGGCTGTTGTATTGTTTAAAATAAGTGAAATTAGTACATAATAAAATTGTATTAATAAAGTTTATATTCGATTTTTAAGGTTTTGACTATAAGAAGTTTCTTATAATATTGTGTATTTTATTGAGGCGATATGTAATGTGAATGTTTTTATAATATATTTTCTTTTAACTTTATTTGAAATTTAATTGTTTTACGACATTGTTATGGGCAATTAAGATATGGCATAATATATGAAAATGTGATAGTGAAAATAATCGATTAAATTAATTTTCTTCTTGTGGTTTAACTTCCGGGATAGGTTTGTAAGTCACCTAATTTGTAAAATGTTTTGGGACCATCCACATTTTCCACTTATAAATCAAGAAAGAAAACAAAGTTAAGTAGCATTTCCATGGGGCATTTATGAACAACCGCTGAAGAGAGAAAAAAGACTCCTTCTGTGTTCATCCTAAAAGTATGGAAGTAAGGGAAAATACAGTTTACTAAGTACATGACTGAGGTCAAAACCGAGACCATTCCTTAAGGACCCGATATTTTAGTGTTTAATCGTTAATAATTTGTTTAACCGGCACACCACCTGCAATTTTGCATAGGTTCGGCCGAATACCGTTCCTACCTTCAGTCTGGGGTTCCCCAGTCCCAGCTCCTTCCGTTTGGTTGCATCCAGGGCAGAGTCGTTCGAAACATCGGTGACCGAGCTCTTTCACATCAGCTTGATTTGAATATTGCATCTTGTCGCATCTCTTTGCGTATTTTATCTCATTTACCACGGCGAGTGGTATATCTGAGGATTTGATCAGACTAATTCCATCCGTAAAATTTCTCCATCGCACATTTCGAATAAACTCGCAATACCATCCACGTATGCAAGAAAAGTGCGAGCACACTTAGAGCAAGTGAGAATACCGTCGCAGTAATTATAATGTACAACCGCAGGTAGTCAGACTTAGAAGTTCCTCCCATTTAGCATCTCAATCTTGTACGGGTTTAGCTACTAAGGTATTGATATTTTGTCTCACAAGTTACTTCAATTTTTGCCGGTTTTTAGCCAGGTAATCCCAAGAATAGGGCTCTATATTGCAGTTTTTCGTGTGCCTCATTAATATATCTTTATATTCTTGGAGTTGCCCGCCTTGTTTGCGCTTGCCTTCTTGAAACTCTACTTTGCCGTTTTGCCACTCTGTTGGCAACTATCCGAAACACATGACCACACCAACCCGATTGCCGCTGCATTAGGAGCGCCTTCATGCCACAGATGTTAACTCGATGTAGGACTTCCGTATTCCCGATACGGTCGGACCAACGCATACCCATGATACTACGGTGACATTAAATATGATATCCATCCAAAATTCGTATATGCCTCCAATACACTATAACTATAACATCAAGACTCAGAGGAATATAAAAGGTTAAGCAGAACAACCGCACTATATACTGCTAACTTAGTAGGTAACATGAGATTATGCGAACTAAAAACCTAGGATTTCGATTTTCCGAAAGAAGCTGATGCAACACCTATTCATCCATTCGTTCTTACTTAAACTTTTCTACAGATTTTAGAACGCCTTGATTAAGCAGGATCCGTAAAGGGTCAGAATATGAGCCCGTAGACATCACTTCGGTCTTTGTGACACTGACTTTGAAACCAAACTTACGACATGACTCATCAAGACTAGTCATCAATCTTTAAATAGAATTCGGAGAATCACAAAGCACAAATCATCTGCGTACACAAATTCGGTTATTACGTCGCAAGTCACTTTTGACTTTGTCCGCAGTCTATTTAAACTAAAAATATTGCTATCGGTGCGGAAACGAATACCTATCCTTTCCTGCAGAGTATCTTTAGTACGCCTGACAACCTCAGCGAAAAAAAGAGCAACCAACGTTGGCGCCAGGATACAACCTTGCCTGACACTGCAGATAATAGCGAAAAATTCTGTTTGTTCACCATTTACGAAAATGCAGCAGGTCCATACATCATGTAGCTCAATTTTAACAAAATCATCCATAAAGATTCACGAGGTATGCTATCAAACGTTTTCTCCAGATCGTCAAAAGAAAAGAACATCGGCCGATGCTCGCGACTTTTTTTCCTGCAGTTGGAGTATGCAAAATATAGCTTCACAATTACCCCTTCCCGAACGAAAACCAAATTAAGTTTCTAGTAACAAGGCTTCTGAAATAGGAATAAGGCGGTTAAGAAGCACCCTAGCAAATACTTTTCCAGGAGTAGAAAGGAGTGATACACTACAATAGAAATTACAGTCAGATCTTTCA
This sequence comes from Parnassius smintheus behrii, assembly GCA_036936625.1. NCBI lineage: Eukaryota > Metazoa > Arthropoda > Insecta > Lepidoptera > Papilionidae > Parnassius > Parnassius smintheus. The sequence goes on along the minus strand of JAUPFT010000010.1, from coordinate 24,735,139 downwards.
CCTTTATTTTAAATAAAGAGCAAATGCGCGACGTTTTTAATTCGGATGGAATTTGTTGTTTACATCACATCTGGACAAAAAGTTTCCATACCGTAGTGTGTAACTACTCTCCTCCATATTTCAACAACTCGCCAGGAATACTATCCACTCCAACAGCTCTGTTGTTTGGTTGAACTTGAATCGCATTGACAACTTTTTGCAATGTTCGTGGATGTTGCTGACAAATTTGATGTTGGCTAATCGATCCTCGTTTAGAAGTACCTTGAAATGCTCTGCCCATCGCTTTAACACGTCTTCTTTCCCTTTTAAACGCTGCTTACCATTGCGTGACCTGAATGGCTCACTACTTCTATACTTAGGCCCTACCAGTCTTCTTTCTTCCACATAAAAAATACTGAGCTGCTTATTACTAGAGAACCATTGCTAAAATTCTGCCTTTCTTGACCACCAGCTGTCTTTCATCTCCCTAGCAGTTTTTCCCAGAGCAGGTCTACTATTTCTGATTGATTCTAATAAACTATTACTCTGGTTTCGTTTACTTATTGCTTCATTAAAAAGATTCTGTGCCTCAATAGCTTGCAAATTCTTCACTTCAAAACTAGTGGGTCGCAATCGGTGTTCGAGTTTAGATACCACTAGTCGATGATCGGTCCAATAGTTAGCTCCACGAATTACATGAATCACTTTGACTTTGGAGACGCCTTTATGTCGAACGATCGCGATTTTATTTTTGTCGTAAAATTTAAGTTTTGTTATTCAAAAATTAAATAAGTTTTGTTATAAAAAAAAATTTACTGATCACTGCCAAGTTTTCCAAAAGAATATTTTTTCAATATTCCGGTCAGTGGTGTGTACATAGAAAAACACGTGTGATTCAAGCATAGGAAAATTTTAAAAATCTTATCCAATCATTAAAAATAAACACAGGTAAAGAAATTTGATTAAATAAAAATATAAAAAAGCTGTATATTATATACATTATCTTGGTAAATTTTATATAGGTTCATTGTTTTCATAAATGTCATATAGGTTCATCTTTCTATTAAGTATCATTTTTTACCTATTGAAAGCAACTTGTCAACTATCTCAACCGGCAATTTTACATTGGATGTCTACGAGGAAAGAGTGAACGTAATTTTATTAGCTAAGCTCGATCACGCACGAGCTTAGTGAATAAAATTATATTGCCTACGGTAACATCACCAAATAACATCTAGGGGAAAATAGTGAAGGTAATAGCCTATAAAGATAAAAATTATGGCTACGTTTCTTCACTCATGTGGCTACAGCATTCACATTCAGAGTCACAGTCAACAAGCCATGCTCAGCACTGAAATAAAATATATTTAGGAAGCTTGAAAGCCTGAGAATATATATATAGATTTATACATATATACATATTAATATATTATATTAGATTATTTCACCAACACGAGTTCAACTTCCGCTGACATCGACGAAATTGGTACTTACAATTTTATGTGTTGATTTACCACATGCTCGGCGGAGAAGGAAAACGGTCGCAAGGAAACCCGCAAGAGTGAGTAGCTAAAAAAATCTAATACAAGTGAAGTTCGCCACTAAGCGTTATGATGGCCATTTCCTTGCCTTTAATAAAATAAGAGGAAACTTGTGCCCCAGAATAGGATGTACATAGGCTGTAACGTTACTTTTATATAGCTATAAAAATAGCTTAATAGTGCTGTAAGCCTTGAATGCAGAAACAAATCGTATATGTCCATATTAAAGTTAATTGCAAAGATATTAGCCGAGATACATTACTAAAATTGTTTCTTTTGTAAACTTAAGTACAAAAATGATGGTTGTTACTTAGGGCTTTGTCGTTCTATTTCATCACAGAGCAAGAACAAGTTGTCGAGATATAATAAGGCTATTTTGAGTTCTACTGGAGGAAGATTTTTTGTAGAGAACACAGTTGAGAACTCGTGCTAGCTTATATTATATGGCGAATTATAATGAATATTCATTTTTAGTGTCCTTTATAAACATTGAAAAAATATTATTCAGCGTAAACTAACCAAGTGCTATAGTTACTTCATGAACTATATAGTTACCCCACCGTAGAGAGTAAGTACAAACCAATAAAAATAATTGGTAGGTAAAGTTTAAGGTTTTGCTAAAGTTAAGGATAACGTATTTATCTTTTATAGATATTTTTTTAATTTATTTAAAGTAATGAATGATATCCTAATGAAAATTTTCATCTCAAGGTGTACATTAAAATGTTCAAACGCAAACACAAAACTTAGTAAATATTTCCCTTTTGTCTTTTCAAAATACTTTTTTTATTTATTTAAAGCAATGAATAATACCATAATGTAAATTTGCATCACAAAGGGTAAATCAAATTTTTTTCAACGCAAACAAAAAGCTTTCTAAATACCTTCCCTCATGATAAAATATAATATGTAATATCTGGAAGATTCATCGCTGATAGTTTAACAACATTAATTAACGGGACGTGTCAACACAAGAAGGCGTTCCTACTGTACAACAATCCAAAATTTCATATATTAAAATTTCCTAATATTACCTTAATATGAAACTGCGAACCAAAACAAAGCACAAAATTGTGGTATTAGTAAAAAGTAAGTATTAGTAATATTTAAAGGATGATCATATATGAAGCGATTTTAAAAAATTAATTAAAACTATGTTTTATCCTACTCAATAACACATACTATTGCATTAATATCAGAGTATAAAGCTCGTCTTGTTAATAATTTCCAGATTTAATTTGCGGACAGTTCAATATTTGATTCTAATAATTTATCGCTTTTATGCTCAGTATGTCTGTAAAAGATTATATAAACGGATGATATAAGCAGAAACAACATACTGGTTAATGTAATATCTTTTGACACATTTTCTACGCCGTTGTAATGTCCAAAATAGACATGCGTCTCGGCCGAGAATTACAGAAAACTGAGAAAAATTGTGACGAATTTTGTTCACTGTGCTTTTTAGGTAAGAACATGTTCATTAAACAAAAAATAATAGCGACATTAAACATTAACTTTTAATAAAAAGTAAAAATTCCAAGGAACTAAGAAATATGAAATAATTTTACATTTCGAAGTCGTTCTTAAAATATTTAAAGCACCAACACACAAATAAAAATATAAAGCACCAACTCAAAAATGTAAAATCATTTAATTGTTCTAGTTATTTGATATGCCAGCTTTTACTTTATGTATATAAACAGATAATATTTTACTCTTTTGAATGGACTAAGTAAAATCGGCTAAATAATTCCATTAAATAATTCTTCCCTATTTTGCCACCGTTAGAGGTGAAACATACACTCCAAGTTTATATGGATCTCCATATTTATACTTAAAAAAGTATCATATAAATTAGTTACTAATTAAGCAATTACTAATTTAACACACCACTCACGATAATAAGACACGTGTTTCGCCTCTACACAAAGCCTCCTAAAATGAAGTAATTTTAGTCTTAGTTTTTTTTTAGAGAAAACTTGCTCGTTACTAAAAAAATTGTCCCGCTGGGTATTTTGATGGTTCGTCGGAGGACATAATTATCCGAACCAGTTGTAAGTTAAGCATAATAGTGACTTTCAATAGGTGTTAATTAAAATCTTTATTGAATTAATAAGTTTCTGTTTCTATTTCATGATTGAATCAAACAAATTTATTTTTAATGAAGAATAGGAATTATGAACGGAAAACTCATTGAAAATAGGTCATTTATATAAGGAGATTTATGTGATAAAAGAAACAAAAACGGATAAATTATAAAAGGAAGTCAGATATATATATATATATATATATATATATATATATATATATATATATATATATATATATATATATATATATATATATATATATATATATAACCGTAAGCAGTGCCTTATGATAAATAACACAAAAAATAAAGACCATGCGTGTGTTGCATGCTTCCGCCCAATCTAGAAGCGTCTCTTTTAAATCTCCAAGCATGTCGCTTTTCATGTATGCCATGTCACATGTAATATATATTTATTATTTATTGTAATATTTTTGCAAGATTATCAGTTTTTTTAACATGTGTGGGGATATTTACATATCTCTCATTTTTGCATTATATTGCGTAATACGCTTGAAGTACGGGTGATATTTTAGCACTGGCGAGGGTTTTACGAGGGCTACCAATCAATAAGAAGGATATTTACTAATTGGAAAAGACATTTCTAGAATAATTGTTCTTATTTCTATGAGTATTAACAGTATTTTTCTATTATATTATATCTAATATTTTTATATAATATTTTAATATTTCTATAAACTTTAAAATGTTTCCTTTTCAATTCATTCTTTGTTTGTTCCCTGTATATTGAATTTAAACTACAATTATATTTTATAATTTTCATGAAATAAAATAAAAGTGAGAAGCTAAAAAGTGTTTACTTACTTTGATTAATGTTGTACTAATAGCACACAAATAACGTGGAAGTTAAACATGATTAAAAATATGTCTTCCAGCGAATCTGCCATAATGACTATCTTAAGCCAGTAAAGGCTCGATAGCGCATTGGAGAGGTATTTGAGTGTGGGTCAAGAGTTCGAATACAACATTTAATTTTTATATGGCTTACTCTAGGTCAAAATGTAGTGCACGCTACAAACACCTAGTGTATAATGTATATAAGATTTTTAAAACACAATCATCCAATTATCTATTACAGCCTATAAATCTCCACTGCTAAACATGAGCCTCCCCCATAGATTGAATCATAGAGGGGATTTTGCCATACACACGCTTGACGAGCGGGTTGTCAACAGCAGTTTTATTTTATTATTTTGAGTTGTAATATCAGGAAGATGCTTCTGCCAATTACCTGTTTCGATTTCCCTCTGTCGACTCTTACAACACCCACGGGACTATATGAGGTAGCAGAAAAAGAGTAGTTCGTGCTTATACTGTTATTAGGTTTAAACTGTGTGTAATTTTTAAAATAAAAATTTACAGAATTTTTTTTCTATACATCGAAATTATATTTCGATTTTATGTAAACATATTACGTTTCATTTGTTTCAAAACAAAATGTCAGCCCTGATTGAGAGCCGTGGATTCAGTGTTGATGAAACTCACATATCCGATTGGATCATTTAGACGTTCCATCTGTAACGAGTAATTGGAACTATTGCGTTACATAAGTTACCTAATACATCTCAATTTGCGTAGTCATGTTCAATTATGTTGCGGTATACTAATTAAAGGGAAACTAAAACAGCATATGGGTAGTAGCATCTTTCTGATAACAACTCAAAATTAAAAAAAAACTGTGGTTGCCACCCTGCCCGCCAAACGTGGCAGGCAGTACCAAATCTCGCTATAAGGCAATCAATGAGGAAACCTACATTCAGAAATGCAATTATCTAATGAGTGGATTAATAGAGTAGAATAGAATAATTTTTTATTCAATATATTACTAGTAATTCTTATTGAAAGTCAATATTTATTGATACTAATTACACTATACGACAATATATAATGTTCTTTTTCTATGTTTCTTTAAATCAAAATTTATTCAAAATTTTTATTATCCAACTAATGCAAAGTAGCTAATGCAGTCGATGTACAACTTTTACCTACTTTAAGAAAAGAAAGCTATAGATGCGTGGTTGACAGCATATAAGATTAAAAGGGTGGTTCCTATCCAAACGGACTCTGAGGCAAAAAAGTGAACCCACCATATTGTTAAAACCGGTTTTATAAGACATAAAATTTAAATATATGTAAACGATATTTTTTCTTAAGTGCTTAGTGTTCATTTTAACTAGTTAAACAATTCAATCGCGAATTACTCTCGTGGAAATCGGGCTAGCTTAGCTTTGGCGTTTGACGTTTGGTTTCCATGAATAGTTTTTATGTATTTTCTATATATAATACCCTATTTTAAGTTAAATAACGTTATTATGATGAAATTTTGTGAGTTGGCTTGTACGCGCCTACCTAGTCTTTTTCCAAGTAAATAAAATATTTATTATTCTTTTTTTTGTTCGCCTTATTTTATAATCACACTTTATATTACTGAATATTTGAAACAAAACATTAATGTTGTTATAGCAGTCGCAAAATTACTATTAAATACTATGAAATTATGGTAATGAAATACATCCATTTATGTGGCGAAAGAAATTAAAATACTTGTTTGTCAAAGATAATTTTTTCTACAAACCTACTATTACTACCACTACTACTACTATTGTTTCGAAATGACGTTCGTTTGGCCTAACAACAAAACAGTGAAAGAAACTTCGAATTTTGTCCTTTTTAAAGCTTTCTACGATAAACCATAGATTATAAAACAATAGCGTAGGTTTAAAAACTAAAATAAATCTAAAATATAAATGTGGTATAAAATCATCCCAATATTCCACTGCTGGGCACAGGCCTCTTCTCAACTTCGAGAGCATTTTATGCAGGGAAATGTCTACCGCGCTTCCATTGCTTGTTGGCGAATTTAACATGTCTTCAAAATATGTATGTTGTTCTTATTACTCAGACACGCAGGTTTCCTCACGATGTTTTACCACCCCATTAGTAATCATCAAGTAAATGAATCACGCTCTAAACCTTACGATATACTTAAAAAGAATTAAAAAATTTGGAGCATATTACACCAGCATGACAAGCATTAATTGATCACAAGTATGACACATAACTGAAGACATCGTCATTTTCATTCGGATTAGAGAAATCGGGACCGTTTGGTACATGAAGTTGCGCCATCGCAAGCTTATCAAAGTTCTTTATACACTAAGCAGCATCTCTTAAAATATACAAAAGTAAAACTGTTTACTGAAGGGTAATTTCGTACGTTCACACTTACCGCTTACAATTGTACATATAATATGTAACAATATGATGTATATAAATACACATTTATAATAAGCATTATCTATTAATTACATCAAAAAATTTACACAGCTTGATTAAACTGGATTAACACCATGACATGCTCCTCTGCCATCGAAATTAAGACTATAGTCAGCTTTGGAGCATAACCACTTTTTAATGTTATGTTAATTTTATTTTCGAGAGGATTATTTATGAAGAATTTTATTATATAATCTTCTATGTTGTATAATAAATGTTTGTTTTATCTCCTTTATTTTATAACTAATATTAGCCAGTGCCTGACTAATATCCTACCTTATGACATGTGAAGATGGTAAAAGAAAGAGTATTTTTCAATCGTACTAAGCCTTTATTTCAGAAATAATTTACATATTACTTTTCACCTATTTCTAGCTATAATTATCACCATCATCATGATCAGCATGTGGCAGTCCACTGCTGGACATAGACCTCTTTCCTAGGCGCGCTACTTAGCCAGATCTTCCGCTACACGCATCCTGTATCTGCCAGCCACGCAGATCGTTGTTCTATCTGATCATGGGGCGTCCCACACTACGTTTATAATTATATATTATATTATATGCCTTATTTCAGAGTGCCTATTGGAAGAGTTTGTCTCTAGTTCCATACAATGTCTTCTGTATAAAGCGGATTTTTCCAGTAGGGTCCAGCTGTCGTCTATATGTTGCCCTCTCGCCGTTTAACTTGTCTTCCATTACGTATACTATATACACCTTTTTTCATCTCTATACGTACGCTACGGTAAGTTATACTTTTGCTCCATTTTTCGTACTTATTGCGAACATTGTGTTATAAGTACTACGTACAATATATTGATGGCTGCAAATGTCTGTCTTATACCTTACTGTTTATCTTTTGTTTTTATTGTAATATTTAGAATACAGTACTGACAAAGAGCAATGGAAAGTTCATTACTCTTTCTCAACTTTGTAGTCTCTCTCTACGAATTGTGCTCAATGCCTATATCTCACATCCATATTATGTGAGGTATAGTAATATACAAGTATTGAATGTTATTCTCTTAACTGAGAGACTGTAGTTTTTATTATTCATTATTTATTTAAGCTCCGGTATCCTTATTCCATTCCGATGCAATTTTTATGTTGATTTCCGTTTTTGATTGGTCAGCTTGGGTATGGCTTTTCCTAGTAGTTAAACTTTTTCACACAGTCTAGTTTTTTACATTAACAGTTACTTATACTTGCATTTATCGTTAGCTTTGTTTTATTTTTCATTCCATCCAAGTCCTACGCCTTGCTTAAATTTGCCTTCGAATCACTCCTTTACTGACAGGAAATTCTTATTTCAATAGGTAAATGTAAAATAAGCTAATCGAATTGTATTCAACATGACACATAATATATCATAGGAAGTTTATCATATTACCTAAAGATAATCAGTATAAAGATATATTATAATGTGATTGTTACAGTGGAACAGAACAGGACAACAAATAATCATATGAGATGACAGGCATAAAATTATATTGGAATAAAATATATGCAATAAAAGTTAAATTTTATTAATGAAATACTCATAAAATATGTTATAAAGGTATTATAATGTGTATTTACGTGCATCATAATAAAAATAAGCACAGTAAAAAAGTGTAATAAGCAGTGCCGTACGTAGATAGACAACCACGTTCCTTTAATTTCATAGCGGCCTCTAATTTTCTACGTAGTGGAGCAATGCTGCAGCTATACTTGGGTTGTAGCACCAATGATTCAACTCGATCAGAGAAAGACCACGCGTTGATCACCAGTGCAAAACAGCAGCTTAATGCTAATGTGTTTCGTGTAACAATTTTAGCGAATCGGAAACCCTTTTTACTGGAAACGAAGCATTCCAAATAGATGTAGATTTCTGTGGGTAACATCATCCACTTACCATTTAGATAAACTCAATGCTCGTTTATCACTTTTATTCTATAAATAATTTGGAGGTGATATAATATCATATATTCCATTAGTGATAGCGACAAAGCTCCCTATTAAAAAATGATTTATACAGTAACAGACGGTTACGAGCTATTCAAAAGGTACAAGTAGTGGTATAATTTTTATAATAATCATTATACATGTTAGAAAAATGTTTCGTATTCATCATACTGTCTCCTACTTTTATGCAAAGTTGATTATGGTACTATAATCGTAAAACTTTATTTCTCAACAGCTTTTGGAAAAGGAATTCAATTTTAAGCATACATTTCCGTCGAGATGAGAAATACAACATATTGAAAAATTCCTTTAATATATTCATCCTTATATTTTAGCAACCATTTTGGCGACATAATGTAGTACATATTTTAAAAATTGAATCAGAGTATTTTCTTTCTTCTGAAAGAAATCTTTTTCACTTTATTTTCATAACAGTGATAAAGAGATCAACGTACTTCCGCGTTCTGCGTTCTTCATTATGGTCATGATTACTTTTATTGTTGTACAGTTAGTTTATTATTTTTAAAAGAACTAAAATGGCGAACGCATTTACGGTTCCCACCTGGTTACTGGTTACTGTAGTATAATCCGTCGGCTAACGGTGTACGTAACGCACGGTGTATTGTGTTACGCGTAACTACCTTACAATATGGGTATAACTAATTGTTCGACTTGCAATAAAAATATAACTCAATAAGTTCACGGAATAGTGTGTAGTAGGTGTGAGAAAAAAGTGTCCACGCTACCCATGAATGTGCGAAGTTACCTAACAAACAGCTGGCAACTCTTAGTAACACTCCTGCTCTCGAGTGGAGCTGCGCCGACTGCTTATGCAATGCGTCTCGCAGATCGTTAGCATTTGTTTCTATTGACAAATTGACAGGCCTGTCGGTCTAGTGGCTAGTGACCCTGACTGCTATGCCGGAGGTCGTGGGTTCGATTTCCACCCAGGACAAATGTTTGTGTGATGAGCACGATCATTTGTTCTGTGTCTGGGTGTAATTTATCTATAATATTTATGTATTTAGATATATATAAGTATGTTTATCAGTTGTCTAGTACCCATAACACAAGCTCTGCTTAGCTTGGGACTTGATGGCGTTGTGTGATAGTTGTGGAATGTTATGGGGTATCTATATAATTTTCTCACCTGGTTGGGTGCTATAAATATATAATTATAAATTAAAATGAAAAGATAAATATACATAAATATCAATAAAATAAAATATATACAAAAACTACATAAATAAATAAAATCCAACCAGATATGAGCCCTCGGCAGGGGAGACCAAACGGCCGAGGGTTAGGGGGAAAGGGAAATAAACCGGCGGACGATGCGGGCAGTATCGAGAAGCACCGCCTTCTGCATTTGAGCCCGGAGCGGTCCGTCACGGAGTCTCAGTCGCCTCAGATGACCCGAGACGCTGACTTGGATTAGCCAATTCGCAGAGACGACTACAGGAATAATTTCGGTCGGCATACCACCCCACATGTCGGTCACCTCGTGAGCCAGGTCCAGATATTTTGTTCGTTTATCTGTTTCGGCTTTCACCAGGTTCTCGTCATACGGAATTGTAATGTCGATAAAAAATATCCTTGACTGTGCCCGGTCCATCAGCACAATATCAGTCTTATTCACAAGAATAGTCCTGTCTGTGATGATGGCCCGGTCCCAGTAGAGCCTGGCGCGGTCATTTTCGAGCACGGATTCCGGCAAGTACTTGTAATACGGCAATTTTCGGTCCACGAGACCGTATTTCAGAGTGAGCTCCTGGTGTAGAATTCTGGCTACTAGGTTGTGCCTGTGCAAGTACTCAGAGTTAGAAAGCGCCGCACAACCGGAGATGACATGCCTAAGTGACTCCCCGGGATGGCGACAAGCGCGACAGACGTCGATATTGCCATCCTTTAGGATGTATCTCCGATAGTTATTGGTCTTAATAACCTGATCCTGTATTGCACAGACAAAACCCTCGGTTTCCCCGAAGAGGTCACCGCAACGTAGCCAGTTGAGGGAGGCGGCTGTATCTACGTGAGGTTCATGTCGGAAATGCTTTCTACTGCCGGGTCTTGCCACTGCTCGTTGGCTAAGGATAGAGGGGTAAGTCCTTTATCGCTAGAAATGACGTCATTATGGAATGGATCATCCGATCTCGCCAGGAAGTAATGACGGAGGCTGCACACTTCGCGATTATGCATGGTGAGCGCGCTCAGGAAGTCACGCCCAGCATCCTTTCGCGGCAAGTACAGCTTCATTATCGACGATCTCGGATAATGCATCCTATGGGATGTCATGATAGTGCGGACTGTTCTATCGAGGGCGTTAAGTTCGGTCTGACTCCACCTGAGTATGCCAAAGGTACACGTGAGGACAGGCATGACCCAACCGTTATATGCATGTGTCTTATTCACACCGGACAAAAGGCTGTTAAGCAGTTTGGTCAAGCGTGCATAAAACACGTCGCAAACTGACTGTTTCATACCAGCCTCATCGATACCGATGTACTGTGACATACCCAGGTATCAGTATGTTTCAGCCTCGGAAAGGGCCCTTAAGTTGACGGGCATAGATATGTCTATGCCCTCAGAGTTAGCAACCCTTCCCCTTTCAACATGGAGGACCGCACACTTATCCGTCCCCAGCTCCATTCTAATAGAACTTCTAAATTCACACGTGATGTTTAGCAATTCAATAAGATGGAAGCGACTGGAGGCGAATAATTTGAGGTCATCCATATAGAAAAGGTGGGTCACTTTTGTACCTCCTTTCCGAAGCTGAAATCCCCTCCGGAGCCCTTCAGTAAAGTACTAAGAGGGTTCAAAGAGAGGCAGAACCAGATCGAACTCAGACAGTTGCCCTGGAATATACCCCTTCTTATCCTTATGCGGCTTTCCGCAGCCGTCATCCACTCGCCTAGATGACAGAGTATCGTACTCCACTGTCCCATACACTGCTCGAGGAAGTCTCGAACTGTACAGTCAATCTTGTACAGCTCGAGGACCCTCTTTGGTCATGTATGGGGCACCGAGTCAAATGCCTTTCTGTAATCTATCCAGGCGGCGGAGAAGTTCTGACGGTTGCGTTTCACCACTTTGCCAATGACCGCGTCAATGAGGAGTGGTTCCTTGGTTCCACGACCGCCGCCCCGACATCCATTTTGAGCGCGCGACATCACCTGATTTAAGTCCAGGTGACGAGCGATTCTCGCGCTCAAAATGGATGTTAGTGTCTTTTATATGGTCGGTAGACACGTGATGGGGCGGTATTTGCTCGGGTCTGTGGCACTCTGATCTTTAGGAACCAAATGAGTGATCCCAGTAGTGAAGAGGCTTGGGAGCGACTTCTGGTTGAGAGCCTCTTGAAACTCTCGGGCGAGCACAGCGTGACACACCATGAACCTCTTCAGCCAGTAGTGATGCAGCCTGTCAGGCCCCGGACTTTTCCAGTTCGGGGCCCTACGGACCGCCTCAGCTACGTCATCCGGCGTTATGATGACGGGGTCTATGGGCGTAATACCCGCATACTGTCTCGTCACAACTTCCGTCCAAGGGCCCTCTTTGTGGTTTACGGGCTCTGACCACAGGCTGCGCCAGAATGCGATCGTGTCGGCCTGATTTGGTGCAGGGCCCGTTCCACTTACTCTTGGTTCCTCCAATGATTTATAGAGCCTCTTTTGATTACTCTGGAAGAAACGATTCTGGTTGAACCGTGGCGACCTCTCGGTATATCGCCGAATCCGCTTTCCCCAAGCAGCTATTCTTTGCTTCAGGTCGTCTATGCGCTCCATCAGTTTTTGCATTATATCCGGCTGGGACAAACTAACATTTGTCCCAGCAAACTATAACTCTATCCTGACGGTGCGCACAATCCTTGGCCTGGTATTGCCTGACCTGAAGCATATCAGTCTGCCGATGAGGACCCTAGCCTTTGCGATACGTTCTTCAATTCTTATTCTCTTCTCTTCTTCTAGCGCGTCCAGCCATAGAAAGTTTGGCGCCTATAATACGGCAGACTGCCAGTGCGGCGCCAAAAAGAATTGAGTCCGTCTCGCAAAGGTCCCGGCTGGCTTCCAAATAGGTAACCAGCATTGGGTTCAGAGCCCTCACGACAGCCCGATTCCGCTTGCTTAGGGCTAAGCGGTGAAGTCGCGGTCGATTTTAGAGAGGCGTACCGCGTTTCCACAATCGCCTTTTCCATTGTACTCCTCATTTGCTCTAGTTCCAGTTCCTGGGCGACTGTTCCATCATCGTTTGAATCAACTACAACTGGCGTATTCATGGCGGCATCCACATTTGCCGTTTGCTCAGCAAGTTGTGGCACCGCATCCTCAGCCGCAGCATTTTCACCCGATGAAGGAACAGCCTCACGTCGTAGCCTTTCGAGTTCGGTGACATCAAATGTATTTGAGCGCAAGATATACCGAACTCGGTCTGCCAGGTTTTGCTCGGTGACGGTTACAGATGGCTCTAGCTCAGCAAAAAGTCGATGCATCCTTGCCCGATACGCAAAACCTCCAGTTTCGCCTTCTTTCGCCCTAAAATACGCCCGCAATGCGTTGCTGTTCATCTGGGTTGTCCAACGCATGCGGCGTACTCCACCAGTGCTGGGTGCCAATTGCTGGGCCCGCGAAGACCCTGCCGACACCAAGCCAGCTGGTGAGGATGACGATGCGTGGTCGTGCAGCACCTCGCGCTCGGCTGGCGGTTCGCATGCTGTCGCGTCCAGCGCCAGCTCCAGACGCGCCCTGGCGACCGCCAGGTGGCGGCCCTTTGCGCGTTCTATTTAATTCCATCATCCGTTTTTAGGGCGTCATTTAGCGGGAGACGCCCAGACCCGGCGCCGTTTCATTGTGAGGCCATGTGCACAAGCGGGCCTTTGCACCTTCAATTTTTGCCGAGGCACGGCACTAACACCTCTTGGCAAGGTGCTGACTGACTGCACTGACGTAGCGGTTTTGTCACATAACCGTTACATCAGCGGGCGATGGGGTCGTCACTTCCCTGCGCCTTATTTTTTTTAAATTATTATTGTTATTATTATAATCTGAAAATGAGGAAGAAGAAACGGTGCCATCCCTCAGCAAAGACGTCAGTTCCAAATTACTTCAACAGATAACATCTGAGGTGAAAAAAATTTTTAAGAAAGAATTCGAAGACTTCAAAAGAGAATTCGAAATATCACTAAATTTTCTTGGCAAGCAAATCAAACATGGAAGAATGTGTCAAAACTCAGGAATGCAGAATTAAATCGCTTGAAACCAAAAATAACGAACTTCTAAATAAAAATAAGAACCTGGAGCTACGAGTGTCCTGTGTCGAGACCAAGATACAGGAAATGGAACAAAAAGCTCCTTCGCATTCCTTGGAAATATCAGGGCTACCTGAAGTGGCTTTGCAGAAACCTCAAGATATTATCCAAAACAATGGAGTCCATTGTAAACTGCTAGCTCATGAGGTACCTTGAGCATCACCAGCTGATTAGTGACCGCCAATACGGTTTTTGCCGTGGTCGGTCAGCTGGCGATCTTCTGGTCTACCTCACTCACAGATGGGCAGAGGCAGTAGAGTTCAAGGGGGAGGCATTGGCCGTTAGATTGGACATTGCGAAGGCCTTCGATCGGGTTTGGCACAAAGCGCTTCTTTCGAAGCTCCCTTCCTATGGGCTTCCCGAGAAATTGTGCGATTGGATCACAAGCTTTCTTGCAGATCGGAGCATCAAGGTCGTTGTAGACGGTGCAAGCTCCGATTGCAAGCCTATTAATGCTGGTGTTCCACAGGGCTGCGTCCTATCGCCAACGCTGTTTCTTCTGCATATCAATGATATGTTGCATACCCGTAACATTCATTGCTATGCAGATGACAGCACTGGTGATGCTCTTTACACCGGCCGAGCCAATATTTCTCGGGAAAACGTCTCCGAGTGCCGGGACAAACTTGTGTCTGAAGTCGAGTCTTTGCTGAACAGAGTCTCGGATTGGGGACGACTAAATCTAGTCCAGTTTAACCCCCAGAAGACACAAGTTTGCGCGTTAACCGCTAAAAAGAACCCCTTTGTCGTATCTTCCCAGTTTCATGGCACTCCCCTTGTTGCCTCAGCCAGTATCGGAATCCTAGGCGTCGACATATCGAGTGACGTGCAGTTTCGTGGTCACTTGGAAGGGAAGGCCAAATTGGCCTCTAAAAAGCTTGGCGTGCTCAGCAGAGCGGGACAGTATTTCATGCCGGCACACCGCCTGCAACTTTACAAGGCGCAGGTTCGGCCGCACATGGAATACTGTTCCCATCTCTGGGCTGGGGCTCCCCAGTACCAGCTCCTTCCACTTGACCGCATTCAGCTTGGCTCGAATCGTCGACGACCGAGTGCTTTCCGATCGGCTCGATTCACTGGCGCTGCGAAGAGATGTTGCATCTCTTTGCGTATTTTATCGCATCTATCACGGGGAGTGCTCTGAGGAATTGTTCGGATTAATCCCAGCCGCCAAATTTCGTGAACGCACTACACGGCAAACGTCCCGATACCATCCACACCATCTGGATGCTTGGCGGTCCACCACTGTACGTTTCACAAGGAGTTTTCTTCCACGTACAACCTCTCTGTGGAATAGTTTACCACCGGCGATTTTTCCGGACCGATACGACCTGGGGACCTTCAAGAAAATAGCTTACTCCTTTCTAAAGGGCCGGCAACGCACCCGCAATTCTCCTGGTGTTGCGGTTGATCATGGGCGGCGGTAGTCACTTAACATCAGGTGAGCCGCATGCTCGTTGGCCCCCTCTTCTATAAAAAAAAATTATAAAATCAGTTGCCAATAAGCTTAAGGTTGCATTCAAAGCCGTAAATTCCACGCGTAGCATGCCAATTCGTAGGTATCACCCGTGTTCTCTTCTGGTGGAATTAAAAACTATCGAATACCGCGAACAATAGATTTCAGCGGCTAAGCAGGTGACTCCTACAGTTGGTGACATTGTACCTAACGCATTACACGAAATGGCTAAGAATCCTATTTTTGTTCGTGAAGCTGTTACTCCGCATAACAAAATGGTAGTATATAATGCAAAGAAAAATCTGCGTCCAGCATTTTAATTTGTATGTAAAGTTTTTGCAAGGAAGAGAAAGGCAAGTAAAGTGCATTTGATTAGATCGATGTCTGAAATTATATCATTAACTAAATAAAGTGCCTACCTACCAAGTTGGAATGGTAAGTGCAGCGGAAGAAGTATGTGGTACGACAAAAAGAGGTAGTAGTAAAAGAAGAGATGCATGGTGGAATGACGAAGTGAAAGAAGCTGTAAAAAAGAAGAAAAAAGCATGGTTAGACTACTTGGCCTCTAGTAACGATGAGCATATGAGAGAGAAGATGAAAGAAAGATATAAGCTGCAGAAAGTTCATGCGAAAACATTGATTGAGGAAGTACGTGAAAGGTGTAGAATAGAAGCGGACGAGAGGTTGTCGCACAACTTTAGGGAAAACTCCAAACTCTTCTGGAAAGAGGTTGGAAGGTCCCGGAGTGGTGCGACAGCCTTAAGAATGAACAAAGTGCTTTCGAAAACCAATGACGTCCTCTCAGAAAAATCGGACGTCATGCAGCGATGGAGTGAATTTTATAGAGAATTGTATGCGTGTCATGATCTTAGTGAAGGATCCGGGGGTGACGCCGTGACTGGCACGCCAGACACGGACCTCGATGACACTGAAGTCATCAGCATGAAAGAGATTGAACTTGCGATTCGAAGTTTGAAATGTGGTAAGGCTGCGGGACTAGACAGAGTTACTGCTGAAATGGTCAAGTACGGTGGGCCTCGCGTCTGAGACAGCTTTCATCTGCTGTGCAATTTGTGCTGGCGGACGGGAGATGTCCCGGATGATTGGCGATCCGCGGTCATTGTGCCTTTATATAAAGGTAAAGGTTCACATTTTGACTGCGGGAGCTATCGGGCGATCAGCTTGACCAGTTTAGCAAGTAAAGTTTATTCGAAGGTTTTGACACGCAGGATGCAAGAGAAATCGGAAAGATTCTTATGAGAGGCACAATGCGGATTTAGACCTGGAAGAGGATGCACGGATCAAATGTTTTATCTCCGCATGATCACGGAGAAGCTTCTGAGTGTTAACCAGAGGATTTTCTGTGCTTTTGTGGATCTGGAGAAAGCATTTGATAAGGTTATAAGGAAGAAAATGTGGGAACTGTTGCCGGGATATGGTGTGGATGGTCGATTGTTAAGGGCTGTGCAGTCACTTTACTATGACTGTAAAGCCTGTGTGCGAGTAGGGCATGACCTGTCACCCATGTTTAGCGTCCAAGCGGGCGTAAAACAGGGTTGTGTCATGTCTTCCTGGCTGTTCATACTGTATCTCGACAGCTGTTTACAGAAGCTGAAAGATAGCTGTTTGGGTGTGAAATTGGGTGACACAAAAGTTAATTGTCTGCTGTATGCTGATGATGCAGTGCTTATTGCACCATCAGAAGCAGAACTGCAGGTATTAGTCACGTGTATGAAAGAGGAATGGGAAATTAAAGGTCTCCGTTTGAATGCTAATAAAACTAAGTTTCTGGTATTTGAAAAGGACGAAGAGAGAACGAAATGTGAAATATGGGTAAATCAGGAATGTCTAGAACAGGTAAATGAAATTGTATACTTGGGGAGTGCTTTCAGCCGGGATGGAAGATGTGATTTAGATGTGGATAGGCGTGTCGCTGCCGGAAACAAAGTCAATGGCGCCCTGAATGCATTAGTCAAAAGGCAAGGCGTGGTGAAGAGTGCACGCCTTGCAATACATAACGCAGTTTTGGTACCGACTTTGTTATATGGCAGCGAAACCTGGGTATGCCAGAAGAAGCATAAAAGCAAGTTGAATGCAGTGGAGATGCGATCTCTTCGTAAAATGTGTGGCGTTACCATAGCCGACCGAAAGCGAAACGAAGAGATTCGCAATATGGCAGGATTGAAAGATGACCTTATCACAAAAATTGATAGGGGCGTACTCCAATGGTTTGGGCACGTTGAACGAATGAGTGAAGACCAAATGGTGAAGAAAATATATAGAGCGAAAGTAAATATTAAAAGGTGTCGAGGTAGACCGAGACTAACTTTCGAAGACCATGTGAGCAAATTGCTCGAAGAGGGGAGGGTCAAGAGTACTCGGATACCTAGACGTGCATGTATGAAGAAGTTAATGAACCTGAAAGAAGCGAAAGAGGTATGTAAGGATAGTGACACTTGGCGATCTGTTCTCTCTGGCTACCCCGTTAGGGATTGTGCGTGACGATAAGTAAGTAAGTAAGTAAGTACCTACCAAGTTGTGAGTTGGTAGGTCTTTATTTATTTACTATATTTACGTCACATATAATTTAACTGAAATACAATAATTTTTATTTACACCTAATATTGATGGAAATTAATAATATTACGTACTTATCCGAAATAACTGAATATTTTGACTGTATAACTTATAATAATTTTATCAAAAAACTTCCATATTGTCACATTAACCTCTCTATACATGTCAATATACGTTCCATGATTAAAAATTACTCTTAATTGTTGCATCAAATAGAAATAAGTTTACATCCCATTGATATAATAATATTGACCGAAGTAGCTATAGCACAGAACATTTGTCATTTGTTTAATATTCCTGGCTATAAAATGTACTCACAACTTCGTAGGAATAGAAAAGGTGGAGGTATTATTGTTTATGTAAGAAACTATTTAAAATTCACGCAGTTAGACTATAGTTACACATACATTCGAGTCGATAATAGGTTCAGTTAAAACACCTTGTAATAAAGTAATCGCCTTGTGTGCTATCTACAGACCTCCGTCCTATAATAAACAGCTGTTTATTATTAAAATTACAATATTATTGCAGCACTTTACAGCACTTTGTTAATGTTGTAGTCGCTGGAGATATGAACGTAGACCTAAAATTACCATCAAATATTAGAGATAAGTACTTAAACCTGCTGGCAGAGCAGGGACTGAAGTGTGGTATCACCGATTATACACGTATTGAAAGAAGATTAAACTCAATCTCAACCACATAATCTTGCATTGATCATATCTTTGTGCGCTCCCACACAACAGATCCTTGCTCGGCCGCGGTCGATACTGTACTGCATAGAGTAGCGTAATATATACAGAAATAGAGAGCCATCTCCTAGGATTTTTTGTCACCCAATATGAATAGTGTCGCCGTCTGATATCATATCTCTTGAACTAATCTCAATATCATGTTGACTAGATAGTTGTATGTAGTTATTTATATAGGGATATCTATACTATAGGCGGTTATATTTATATTTTAAGGGATTAGGGTTCAATTAAAGACGTATTATAGATTTCAGTAATATTAACATTTATTTTTGTTATATATATATATATATATATATATATATATATATATATATATATATATATATATATATATATATATATATATATATATATAACATACACGATATAAAAGCGTTTATTCCGCAAAATACAACACCAAACCAAATTAAATATGTCCACCGGGTTACGGAATGATAAATGAAAGCGTCTATTTCGCACAACACTACACAAACATACAATGTGGTTCCAGCATGAAAATTTAAACAGACAACAAGAAACAGAGGGCTAATCCCAACTCAACCAAACTTATTGTAGCAACAACCGAAAACCACTTATAAACTATAATAAAACAACGACTTTCTCAGACGCCGGGTTGGTAGCCATTATGATTATGTCATATAAAGTTGCTACTTGCCAGTTCGAGAATAACCAGAATCGGTGTAGTCGCCATATAGCGCACCTTTTAGAAACTAATGTTCGAAAGTTTATGCAGACAATGTATAAGATGGCACTAGTGTCTTTGCAAATTGTTGGACCTCAACCTAAAGTATGGAAGTGTAACCCCCCCCCCTGCTGTACTAGCGGACCATCGCTTGACCGTGGTTGCGTTATGCAGTATTCATGAATAAAAAAAAAAACATAATTGTATCGCAAGTAAACAAATACCTATATATGACCCTGTAATATTAGGCGAGGAATTATGTACGGCGGAATGGTCTCATATTGATGGTTTGTAGTCATCACAACAAATGTACACTTTCATCAAAGATACATTTAGTAATGCATATTCTAGGGCAACGAGAACTATCAATAAAAACTCAGAGTTGTATCGACAGGCACCATGGATTAATAAAAAAAATGTTAATTTGAGTAATAAACGTGAAAACTATTTAATAAATGGAAGAAAGACCAAAATATCATACTATTAAGATTAGTATACAATAAAATGAGAAATAAGGCAAACAAGGGTAATTAATTATTACAGAAATTCTTATTATAAAAATAAAATCATTACAAAATGTTGCTAATTCAAGAAAATTATGGCAAATTTTAAACGATATCGCTGGTAGGATTGTAAAATCAATAGATGAGGTTATATTAAATGCCTTTAAATCATTAAATCTTTTACCAATACGTATTGCAGATAATTTTGCAAATAATTTTGACACTGCCGTGAAAGATATTTTGCCAAACTGCAACATAAATATATTAAAATATGATCAAAACAATCTACTAGTCAATGTAAATAATTGTTGCATGTACTTTAAGAAGGCAACACCAGATAGTGTAGTTAAATTAATCAATAAGCTAAGTACTGATAAAGTTCCAGGTTTTGATTGCATTAGAATGAGAGATATCAAGGGTATTGTCAATATTATTTCAGAACGCTTAGCTAAATTCATAAATACCTGTATTAAAACAGAGATGTACCCCGATGAACTTAAGGTGGGCTGTGTTATACCAGTCCATAAAAAAGGTAGGTTGATGACATAAATAACTAAAGACCAATTACTTTAACATCATCAATAGATAAAATAGTGGAAAAATATATCTGTAATCAAATACATGAGTTCTATCAATAAAGTATTTTTTTTTTTTTTTTTTTTTTTTTATAGGATAGGGTGACAAACGAGCACACAGTCCACCTGATGGTAAGTGGTTGCTGTGGCCCACAGACATCTACATTTATCCTCAATTACGAATCAAAATGCAGATGCGTTGTCACCCGTGAGGACTAAGATGGAATGCCTCGTTTCCAGTAAAAAGGGTCTCCGGTTCTCTACACTCACCATACGAAATACAGCAGCATTAAGCTACTATTTCACGCTGGTATTCTGTGAGAGCGTGGTCCTTCCCCGGTCGAGCCGACCCATTCGTGCTACAACTATACTACTAATATAACTGCAGCATGGCTCTACCACGTAGAGCAGCATGGCTCTACCACGTATATTTTAAGCTCTAGGCAATTCGGTTTCAGGCCCGGTAAGAACACTACAATGCTATTATCGGAATTCACAGATCAAGTTAATTCATGGATGAATCGGAAATTACATGTCCTATTTATTGATTTTTCTCGTGCCTTTGATACATTGCATCATAATAAGCTGATTATGAAATTAGATAATACAGGTGTTCGTGGATTCCTTTAAATTGGTGTTAAACTATCTGACTAATAGAAGCTACCGTGTTAGGATTTGTGATAGCTAAAGTACAGCAGTTAATGTAACCGGAGACATAGCTCAAAGTTCCGTACTTGGACCTTTGCACTTTATAGCCTATGCCAATGACATGAATAAAATCTTTACACATTGTACTTACTATCAATACGCCGATGATACGTGTATGCTTGTGGCTGCTAAGGATTTAAATGATGCCCTGTTTTGTTACAGTATGATTTTGATATATTAAATAAATGGTGCCATTATAGCGGTTTGATATTAAATTCTCAAAATACCAAATTAGTCCATATACACTCACCAAACTTAAAGTCTCATAGCATATTAAAACATAAAATCATCGCACATGATCATAATTGCCTCCACCAACCTCAACTTAATTGTAAGTGTTCCACGATTGAATTAGTTACTTTGCATAAATATTTAGGCTTAATAATAATATATCATAAGTTTAATTACCACGCACATATAAATCATGTATGTGATAAGCTTAGAGCATTTTTGGCAAACATGTTTATAATTGTGTTGTTTTGTAAAGATTAATAAATGTTTATAAAGCGATTCAACTTTAGAGTCAAAATGATGCTTTATAACGCCCTTGCGGATTCAGTCGTAACTTATGGGCTAAGCAGCTACGGACGAATAGACAAATCACGACTACAGTACATTGATAAAATACAACTTAGGATTTTAAATGTGATTGCACCTATAAAAATTAAACTTCAGGCAAAAACAAATTAAAAATTTATATTTAAATACCGTAAGGCACTACACACAATATACATGATAAAGTCCAATATCCATTTTGTAAAGGAACAATTCTTCAATTTAGGTACACAGCATAAAGTTTCAAACAAAATTAGACCTGCAAAATAACTCAAAAAAATTAATAACAATACCATCCAAAAATAAATATGGTGAGCGCATCAGCGCAGACATAATACCTCGCCTAATAAATGGTCTGGATAATAAATTTAGAAGTGAACTTACTAAAGATAACGTAAAGCTGTTATTCCCATTTTTGTAACAAGTAGTATTATACAAATGTAGTAATGCAATTCTACACAGCTGTGCACCCATGAAAACGAGAGTTAGGGCGTCCCCCCAAGGCGACGCGCACTAGCTAGTCCCCGTTGGTGTGGAATACAGCGCGCAAAGCGGCGATGGGGACCGCCATCCGTCACGCACAGCCCGACACAGCGGAAGGTGGAGGACGGAGTGCAGAGTTGGCACGTGGAATGTTAGAGGGGGCATGAGAGATAAGACGAATGAGTTGATCGAAATAATGAAAGAAAGAGAATTAGATGTCGTGTGTATGTCGGAGACCAAGGGGGAAGGCAGTGGTACTGAAGAGCTCCCTGGCGGGACGTTAGCTATATGGTCCGGAGTCCCGGAAAGCGAGAACGCCTGCCAGAGAGTGGGAGTACTGTTGTCGTCCCGGTTGGTCAATCTTATGACTGAATACAAAGTTGTGAACTCAAGGCTGCTCTGGGTTCGCTTTAAACTGGGACTGACGAAGTTATTCCTTTTGGCTGTTTATGCGCCGGTAGCTTCGTCGTCCAGGGCTGAGCTGGAGGAGTTTTGGGAGAATGTAAGAGAAGTTCAAGATTTGGTTAAGGGAAACGAAAGAACTGTTGTATGTGGTGATTTGAATGGATGGGTAGGTGTCGCTCGACCAGGATACGAGTCGGTGCTTGGAAAGTTTGGCGATAAAGTGGTTAATGATGCTGGCAAGCTTATACTGGCTGTATGCAAGGAAAAGGGTCTTCTTGTGACAAACACTATGTTTAATCACAGGAAAATCCATATGTACACTAGAGAAAGAAAGAATGAGAGAAGTATGATTGATTTGTTCCTGGTGGATGACCGACTGCGAAAACAGGTGATGGATACACGAGTGTTCAGGGGTGCTCACCTGGGAACGGATCTATAACGGACTATCTAGTAACTACTAGATTTAAGGGTTTGTTCTGTTAGGATGGCTCGCCTGGGGTCTTTTTTTAGAAAAAGACACCTTTACTGCTGCAAACTAATTTAATTTGATTTACACTTCGGAATATTATAAACTAATACAAAGTTGTGTACCGAACAAAGGTTAGAGTTTGACTGCCTAAATTATATGAAAAATCACTTTTATATACTTTACATAATGCTTACAACAACAATTACTACCTTGTACATCGGTTCATAACAGTTCGCGGGTTGGCGCTACCGGACGGCAGTAACAGAACCACAGTCGGTCTGTCGCATCCGAAGCTGGAAGCTTCAGGAAGCGGCTACTAGGGACAAATATCACACGAGGGTAGCCGAAAAGCTTGACACCATCGATGGCAGGAAAGAATGTGTGGAGAGAACATGGCAGAACCTTAGGGATGGAATGGTAAGTGCAGCGGAAGAAGTATGTGGAACGACAAAAAGCGGTAGTAGTAAAGGAAGAGATGCATGTTGGAATGATGAAGTGAGAGACGCTGTAAAAAAAGAAGAAAAAAGCATGGTTAGACTACTTAGCCTCTAGTAACGATAAGCATATGAGAGAGAAGGTGAAAGAAAGATATAAGCTGCAGAAAGATCATGCGAAAACATTGATTGAGGAAGTACGTGAAAGGTGTAGAATAGAAGCGGACGAGAGGTTGTCGCACAACTTTAAGAAAAACTCCAAACTCTTCTGGAAAGAGGTTGGAAGGTCCCGGAGTGGTGCGACAGCCTTAAGAATGAACAAAGTGCTTTCGAGAACCAATGACGTCCTCTCAGAAAAATCGAACGTCATGCAGCGATGGAGTGAATTTTATAGAGAAATGTATGCGTGACATGATCTTAGTGAAGGATCCGGGGGTGACGCCGTGACTGGCACGCCAGACACGGACCTCGATGACACTGAAGTCATCAGCATGAAAGAGATTGAACTTGCGATTTGAAGTTTGAAATGTGGTAAGGCTGCGGGACTAGACAGAGTTACTGCTGAAATGGTCAAGTACGGTGGGCCTCGCGTCTGGGGCTCTGCGTCTGGGGCTTTCATCTGCTGTGCAATTTGTGTTGGCGGGCGAGAGATGTCCCGGATGATTGGCAATCCGCGGCCATTGTGCCTTTATATAAAGGTAAAGGTTCACATTTTGACTGCGGGTGCTATGGCGCGATCAGCTTGACCAGTTTAGCAAGTAAAGTTTACTCGAAGGTTTTGACACGTAGGATGCAAGAGAAATCGGAAAGATTCTTATGGGAGACACATGCGGATTTAGACCTGGAAGAGGATGCACGGATCAAATGTTTCCTCTCCGCATGATCACGGAAAAGCTTCTGTGTGTTAACCAGAGGATTTTCTGTGCTTTTGTGGATCTGGAGAAAGCATTTGATAAGGTTATAAAGAAGAAAATGTGGAAACTGTTGCCGGGATATGGTGTGGATTGTTAAGGGCTGTGCAGTTACTTTACTATGACTGTAAAGCCTGCGTGCGGGTAGGGCATGACCTGTCACCCATGTTAAGCTTCCAAGCGGGCGTAAAACAGGGTTGTGTCATGTCTTCCTGGCTGTTCATACTGTATCTCGACAGCTGTTTACAGAAGCTGAAAGATAGCTGTTTGGGTGTGAAATTGGGTGACATTAAAGTTAATTGTCTGCTGTATGCTGATGATGCAGTGCTTATTGCACCATCAGAAGCAGAACTGCAGGTATTAGTCACGTGTATGAAAGAGGAATGTGAAATTAAAGGTCTCCGTTTGAATGCTAATAAAACTAAGGTTCTGGTATTTGAAAAGGACGAAGAGAGAACGAAATGTGAAATATGGGTAAATCAGGAATTTCTGGAACAGGTAAATGAAATTGTATACTTGGGGAGTGCTTTCAGCCGGGATGGAAGATGTGATTTAGATGTGGATAGGCGTGTCGCTGCCGGAAACAAAGTCAATGGCGGCCCTGAATGCATTAGTCAAAAGGCAAGGCGTGTTGAAGAGTGCACGCCTTGCAATCATTGAGTTACAATACCTATAGAGTCACAATCTCTAACTGACAATACTCAAAAAATGTCCGAGCGCCGTTCCATATACCTATATATTTTGATATTATATAGTTCAAAATGACATTTGCTCGAATTTAGACGTTAACCTGCTTGTACAATGTTCAAAGTCGCTCGTATGCAATGTCATCATCATTCACTCAAGGGCACGTTATCGCGGCGCCGCGCGGTCGGCGGTGAGTGATTTAGTTTGCTAATAAAATGAAAATTATTGAAATTTAAATGAAAACATGCACTGTGGATACATAAATACGTAAATTTGGTATGATACTTACCTAAAATATGAAACACCATCCTTTTTTCGCACGTGTCTGCTGTTATTTGGGCAGGAAATCACCGAACACTTTGGCATCGCGGACGTTGTACGAGGATTGTGGTCGCCTTACAACTAAACAAAAACTCTGCGCACTTCGCAGCGTGCGCCGAGTTTTGGCGCGGACATTTTATTTGTCTGTTTGTGACTCTATAGGTATTGTAACTCAATGCTTGCAATACATAACGCAGTGTTGGTACCGACTTTGTTATATGGCAGCGAAACCTGGGTATGCCAGAAGAAGCATAAAAGCAACTTGAATGCAGTGGAGATGCGATCTCTTCGTAAAATGTGTGGCGTTACCATAGCCGACCGAAAGCGAAACGAAGAGATTCGCAATATGGCAGGATTGAAAGATGACCTTATCACAAAAATTGATAGGGGCGTACTCCAATGGTTTGGGCACGTTGAGCGAATGAGTGAAGACCGAATGATGAAGAAAATATATAGAGCGAAAGTAAATATTAAAAGGTGTCGAGGTAGACCGAGACTAACTTTCGAAGATCTAGTGAGCAAATTGCTCGAAGACGGGAAGGTCAAGAGTACTCGGATACCTAGACGTGCATGTATGAAGAAGCTAATGAACCTGAAAGAAGCGAAAGAGGTATGTAAGGATCGTGACACTTGGCGATCTGTTTTCTCTGGGTACCCCGTTAGGGATTGTGCGTGAAGATAAGTAAGTAAGTAGTATATAAATGTAGACGGAACGGCACACAACGAAAACCTGCGTGGTTTTTCGCTATGCCGCATAGCCAATTTTTATAAATTTTTATTTGATATTAAATTAAAAAAAAAAACGTAGACACTTACAGCCAACTTTAAATAAAGAAGGCTACATAAGCGATGTCACCCCTTAGTACCAAGACGCAATGCCTCACAGCTTGTAATTTCATAGGCTTTCTATAATAAATACCCTTCAGACGGGAATAAAGCACTGTTATTTGGCGGTAGAAATAGCTAAGAGAAGTATTGAAGAATTTTTTTTCTTTTTTGAACCCCCTTTAAAGAAATTAGTGATACTAAAGAAGAGGAATTGCTCTCAGTTGAAAATGTAAAAATTTTATGCAACACGCTGCTCAAATGCATGTTGACGGAAGCTTAGCAACTATAGCAAATATCCCGGTGAATAATGATTTAATTATGAGGTCAGTTTTTACATTTTAATACAAGTTTAATTTTTACCCTTTTAAGTAGATCGAGCAATACCAGAAAGGTGGCAACTAAAATGAAATATAAAACTTTAAAAACTTTATACCCTAAATTTTCCACCTGATGGTGTGAAATAATTACGTCACATTGTTATGGGATCACTCCTTAAGCGTAACATATTAAATTGAAAAAATAATTACTTAAATTCATAAGAACATACTTCAAATATAGAACCTCCTTGTTTTCCGGACTTGGTTAGAAATGTTAATACCACAACCAAAAAAATTTCATTAACAAATTCAGGCGGAGCCAAAGATAAGGCAATTGGTAGCTTATACTCGTAAAATATTACTTTTAAGCTTTTTTTTCCTTTCCAGCGTAATTTTTTCTGAATCACACTTCTGTAATAAATCAAAACTTCTTTGAAACCGCCATGGGAAATTTTCCGCAAAATTTTGTTCTTGTCATAAAAAGTTAAAAAAAAAATGTCTTTTGTCGTGGATTTAAATGTGTGTTATCATGCATTTTGGCGTTTATTTTAGGTTTAAACACTATTTTATTTTTTAAATATTTTTCTTATGTAATTTATTTTAATGATGTTTTCCTACCCTTACTAAAACCAACTTCCGTATTAATTCAGGAGCCAAAAGGCTTTTACAGTCTTTTTACAGTTCTAGTTGCAAGACTCGAATAATTAATCGCCAATTACAAAATATTTTTTAAGCGATCAATTCTGCCAAACATATTATTGTGCCTTCATCGAAACCTTTTAATTGTATCGAATTATGTATTGGTAAACCAATAAATACTTTTGTACGTGTGAATATGTTTCGCACCCGAAACCTGCGGAATATTTGCTAAGTACAATTAATACAATATTTGATTAAAATGGGGGATTAAAAACTCAAATAATCATTATCAAACTAAGTGATAGAAATAATTTTCTGTCTGAATCCATACAGCTTACTATTTATCCTTTGTTTATGTCTTATCGCCGAACAGCAATGCTTCTTACTATGTTTAGGTTTATAGAGTACAAGAGACTGTATATTTTCAATATTACGTTTTATTCCATCTTAGTTATCAGGAGAAAATAACGCATCTCTGCACGCGCATGCCCTTAAATTAATTTAAATAATGCGCTATAATTGATAAAGTGATAACCAGTCTATTTATCTTTCTGTCAAACTCTTAAATTTGCTAAGTGACATATCATATCTTGGTCTTCGTCCGCTTCTTCTTTTAAAAAATATCCAGCCAATTTTATATCATTTAAAATTAAGTATTTAATCATGCTTATATTTGAAACTGCATTTAATATTTCAAAGCTAACACAAGAGGTGCAAGAGAATTTATGAATTTTTGTTATAGTACATTAAATATAAAAATAGTAAAATGAAATTTTAAGTCATTGTGTATCGCTACGTTTCAAGCGATCGTAGCTCACAAATAAAACTAGAATAAAGGAGTGTTATAAAGAACTATATGGGTACTAAAGAGTAATCCTTAGTTTACTTTTATGAATGCAGAGCCAGATTTTTGCAACTAGCTGTCACAAAATTAATTTCAAATATTGACCTGAAAGTTCTTATTCCAAAGGATGGTAGAAAAAATTCTACACTTTTTGTTAGGTTTGAATATTCAATAAAATTTTTAGCTGACCTTTACTGCTATTAAGTAAAATATGTTTATTATTTTTTATACTAGCACCAGCTAAGCTAAGCGCGACATGGTTCGAGTGGTATTAGTACTTTTATGATATGTGATGATGATTTATTTGTACTTTGAATTACCACAAAGACCTGAAAATACATTTATTTGGATAAAAACATTTATTTAGTCATTCGATCAGACAAACTAACGAACAAACGTACAATCGCACCCATAAACAAACAAAGCAGCGATTCGGGCAAACTATGCACTAATGTATCATATTGTGAATAAACAACAAATTAACTGCTATGCTGCTAATGATTCATTTACTTGTACATATAGAAAATATAACTAAATAAATTATAACTCCTCTCTCCGTAAACTATATTAGATATGCTATTCGTTTGAAGCAAAATAAATTGATTTTCAGAAGATCTCACATAAGACTGGCTAAGGTACATTTCTCCTTGGGAAAAACACTCGTTTCTTAAGTCGATGCCGACTAGTGGGTATGTTAGTCCATGGGACTTATTTGTTAGTGTACATAATTTTTGATTTCGGGATAAACAGCACTAATAAGGTGTTCTAGGCTGTGAACAATTTGACCTAATCCTAATCCATAATATATATATATATATATATATATATATATATATATATATATATATATAATACTTGTTGGCAGTTTATTAATATATATTAACCACTTGATGGCAGTTTACATTTGTTAAAGGAAATTTTCCTTCTCCAAGTATAATCTCTCTAGAACGCTCAAACGTCAAACGTCATAAAATCGACAAGCACCAAGGTCAAATTTAGCGTATGAATGTAAGTTAGCGGTCAGCGTTTAAATGCTGATTTCGACGTAAATTCATTTATAAACACTACACAATATTTTTATATTCAGAATCCACATGAAATTTGCTTTACTATTTTTATAAAGTCAACTAATTCTGATAGCATGTGGAAATGTGTAAATTTATAGACGTAATTGTAGAAATATGCATTTAAAAATCAATATGAATCATTAACAGCATGATAAAAGGTCTTACAATATTATTAATTAGTTATTTTATCATTATAAATAAGTAAAATTATCCTCTTCTCATAAAATTGATCAAAGAATTAGATTTAAAAGCTAAGTTAAGGAAGCAAAATAATATCGTTGCAACAGATGTGAGTTCAGAGCTCTTTTTGGCCTTAATTATCCACTTAAAATATTTTTGTGGTCCCTATTATACTTAACTTGTTAATAAGTTTCTTTTATGTCGTGTGTTTTAAGTAGTCAAAATTTCTAAAATCTTTAGAAAAAAATCCACATAAATACAACTGCTACAAATAAGGTTGTAAAAACAAACTGTTTGATAATTTTATAAATAACTTGATTTGTCTAAAACTATACTTAACATAGAACGAACAAACATAAAAACATATTTCTAATGATTAGCTAGAGTTAGTAAAATCAATTAAAAACATTGACAAAATTTCGAACCAAACCGAGAATTAAGAGCAATAAATTTATAGAATCGTCTTTCGTCGAATAATTTATATTTATTTGTAAAGATATATAATATTAAATCCATCCATGTTTTTATTTTTTACATTTTTTGTTTAGTTTATTTTGTTAATGGCAAAAATATTTTTTAATTATTTAAAAACGGTTTCTGTGGGTTAAATTGTACAAAATGAAACAATGACAAAGTTGCAGTAACTGTATAATAATTATAGTAATAAAATAAAAAATAGGAAAAAGTTTAAAACAAAGTACGAAAAACATCAACCTTCTCCCTTTTTAGAAGTCGATCTAAAAGCTTAAAATTATTATTTAGTGGCGAGATGTTGAGCAAAGCAAGTATAACGGAGTCACGTTGCAACCAGGGCAGTAAACGCACCCAGCGTTTACGGCATACATAGTAAACCCTGCGCAATTTCTCTCTTAAAATATCAGAGTGAAATACGATATATTGAAATAATATTACACAATATTTCTTATCCTGCTATATAGCTAAATCTGAAAATAATTTTAAAAATTAAGTGGTTAACCTTTACGTAAAAATAAAATAACATAGGTACATAAAATATGTATCCCTACAGAAGATACATACTCGCAAATAATACCTACTACAACTATATTTTAACCTATTCTTAATTAATAAACAAACAATTACCTTTATGACAAATACAAATATTAAGCGGCAATTTTTTTATTAAATTTAAATACCAACTTATTAGTCTACAAATGTTTTTAGGTGTTTAGTCTAGTTTAGGCTCCTATGTTCAGTTGTAAATTTATATTTCACCGCCATTATGAATTCAGAATTCGGGGCGTCCCGCCGCCATATCACGGCTAAACTAGACATCGTCTTAAAATTTTGTTATTTAGAGTTATTTAAAGCACAGTCTATATCTTTTTATCATATAACAATAGTTCATGATGGTTTCTCTCAGAAAATGAAAAAATTCAGCAGAAATATATCTTATTTTTTAGAATAGAGAACAATTTTTGCAACAGTTTTGTTTAGCTAGGCTCATGGACTAATAGAAATGTTGTAAAAACTAGTTTGCAGTAGCAAAACTGCAATGAAAATAATGTAACCATATATTTTTAATAAAACTAGCTACTCAACAAGAACTTTATTCTCGCGATACTCAAATCACAACATAAAACATTCACACCTCAAAAATGAGTAAACGTTCAAAGCTATATGACATCAGCTACTGATAAGTTTAGCTGACGTTTTATTTTAGAAATCGTCGAAAAACTATACGTGCTTGTGTATTAGATGTGTTAAACGTTTCATTAGCTTCAATAAGGTATGCATTAGAAAAAGACGAACATTGTTTTGGAGTTTCATTTAAATATTATTTGAGGCAACTACATGACCGGTATACGGTATAACGGTCGATGGGCGCTTATCCAGGGTACAACAGTTCAAGTACCTGCAACGTTTGGGTCGACTGGATCGAGCGTTTGTATGTTGGTTCTATCGGTACGTTTCGCGGTCGACGGAGAGGGGGAGCGACGTTTGTCGTTGGAACGTAGTTCGCTGCATTTGCCACTAACGAGTTGGGGTGGGTTTCGACGCTATCGAAGAAGCGCTGAGAATCATTGAAGTATTTGGAGACAGGGGAAATTTCACAATCGTTGTGCAAATCTGAGTTCCGTTGATACCACCGTGCTCCGATGGCTTTTCGGATGAAATGATTTTGGACTTTTTGGAGTTCAAGAAGACGGGTTTTATATGTGTGGGCAGCTACACTTGCGTAATACATTATAGGTCTAACGCAAGTTTTGTACAGGTGGAGTTTGCGTCTTAGCGACAGCTTGCTGTTTCCGTTAACGAGAGGGTGGAGATGGCCATTGACAGCCTCGGCTTTGTTGCGTACTACACTTATGTGTATCACGAAAATCATGAACTAAACTCATTAGGTCTTCCGTGATTAATACGTCCGGATTAATAGGTCCGGCCTGTCTATCATTTCTTACTAAGGTATAATTAGCCATTTTGCGATCGCGCAAACTAGGGATCAAGAGGGTCTCTTGTACCATGATGTCGACATCATGATCGCATAAATAGTACACGATTTCTTCCTTTTGATCTCTGATACCGTCTGCACGTAGAACGCGACAGTCAGAGAGTTAAACTTGGTTCTACTTGTATTTTGTACTGCCATTCTGGTTTGAGTTGGGTCGGCTTTGGCGCATTGGAAGGAGCCTATCGCGTGGAAAAGATTGATTGGTTTAATAGTGACATTGAGCTTATGCTGAGCAGACTTAGCTTTTCAAAGTTTGTGGGCCAGGGATGTGACTTCAGCCACAATAATATTGCTGATAAAACTGCAGACTAACGAAAAGTCAACAGCTAAGTTTGAGGGTGCTTGCGGGGCGGTTTGGGCTTCTGAGCCTGGAGAGAGGGCGCTGGCTATGAGGCGGCCACGCTGACGATCGCTGGAGGCTTTAGGGAGTACGTATGAAAGCTCAGATTCTAAGATTTTATATGCGCAGTTAAAGAGCGGAAGACATCCGTCGTTGAGACGTGAATGCGAATGCCCTGTCCAACGTTGTGAACGTTGGGGCAGAAATTTTTTTCGACATTAACCCAGTTGGACATGATATTCCAACGTGATTTTTCCTGTAGGATAAAAGGGGAAGACTTTTCTTTTTTCTGCAGCCGGTTTTGGTTTCGCAGATTTGGCCTTTCCTTTTTTGGCCTCTTAGGCCAGAGTGACGTTAGGGGACGTAGGGGCCAAGTGAGGTTCATCTCCCTTTATCGCGGCGGGGTGCTTTCGTAATAGTGGAGATGAACGGTCCACTATTAACAGACTCCGAGTGGTTTTAAGGTGGAGAAATGAAACTGCTGTTTATGTAAAGCCGATTGGAGTGTGAATATGGAATAGAATATATTTTCATTAACCTTGCCTATATTATGTTGGTTTACCAATGGTAACGATTTTTATTTTTCCTAGCCAATTATAATTCTTACATTATGACCAATGAAAATTAATCAAAATATGCAACTATTATGTACGTTTCGTTTCCGAGCGTGAGACTCGTGTATTGTTCACGAAGCTACGTCGCTGGACCGGGCTATAAAAAACATGCAGATCGGTGCGCGCGCTTGCTCCCTCCTTTCTGCCAAGGAGGGTCGCGTTCCTATATGGCTTAGAGATCTCTAGTCAAATTGTTAAGCCAATTCCTAAAAGGTTGAGTTTAGTGGGTAAAAGTCACCGCATAACGTATGCTATGAGCATTCTCAACCTCCCTCCCCCGCTTTCCGGAGGGTTGAACATATTTGCTTCGGGCGCAAAAAATAAGTGCGCCCGCGTAGTCGGTGAGCGGCGGCGGCGTGGAAAAGAGCTCCGGAACAGCAAGAAGAAACGAGCTGCGGCGTTGAAGAAACGGCTCACAATTGGTAACAATGTGTGAAGGCAATGTGGCGCTGAATGATACTTGCGGCTGCTTCTTGTTTCTTTATAAGAACGTCAAATTATCTATATACAGTCCGCAGTATCTCAGTAGCCAGGGATAGTTAGGAAATAAATGTATTTTTATCTTCGCCTTCCGCGTTATGGTAGCAGCAGAGTATATATTATTTATTCCCGTTTAGGGTCGATTAGTCTGGCTGCTACAGTGTAGTGCTTGCTACTGTAACTTCGAAATTATATGTCCGATTCGAATGATTTAAAAGGTATCTTACTGCTGCCATCTATTATTTATTCTGTGCTCCGTAAATACCTAGCTCGTGTAAATACCCTTAACGACAAAAATATTTATTTGAATAAGAATTAATACTACGATACGTGTTGGCGACGCGCCTATAAGAATATTTCAATTTATTAGTTAACCGATTACGAATAGCTTCTAAAAAGCAAGTTATCAAGCAATAATATTCTAATAAGAAAATGCTTAGTTGAATCTTAAAGAAATATCGAATTAATGATATGAAGGTCTTGGGTTCGACTCCCAGGCCGGAATAGTTTATTGTTTTCTTAGTAATATCTTTTAATAAATTCATATAGGGATTTTTAAGATATAAATTATGTTACCGGATTTGTTCCCCGGTTGAAATCATCTTTCCAATGATGTTAATTTAAAAGAAATATTAAAATAAAGTTAGAGACCGGATTTGTTCCCCGGTTGAGATGATCGCTGTGCATAAGTAGAATCAATGGAAATTGATTGCATAAGTATTGTCTTATATGAGTTTGATATGTTTTGTATGAAAACAAATGCCTATTTTCAATGTATTGATTCATGAAATATTTTGTCTATGTTATCTGATAAGAATCTGATTAGAAATAGTTTCCTACAGTTTGAGAATTGTGTAGAAGCATTTATTCACCTAGTATTGTTGATATTAGACTTTCCATTTTTACTGATAGTCGATAACCGTGCAATAGTTAGTTGTTCAAATAGTGTGAGATCATAGACGCACGCTAGCCACGTACTTAGGAGGCCAAATATGTAGAAATCTAAATATTTGCAATTTCAGCAATTTATGTAGAAATGACTTGTGAAACATTTCAGATTGATTGTACGTGTAAAAGAGGTGAATTCTGTGTTATTTTTATGTGAAAATTCCTGTGAATAAGTGAAATAATGATAGTTTTGTATAAGAAATTTAAAAGTGTTTTAATAGTGAAATGTATAGAGAAAATGTAAATTAAACTGTTGTATTGGTTAAGATATGTATAATTTCAAGTGGAAAACATTGTTTTGACTTTCTATGTTAAATATTTAAGAAATTTCAACTTTGAACATGTGAGTAAAATAGGCATATATTGTTAAATAAATAAAAGGTTTTTTGTGATATGAAAATGCAATGTATATCGTAGTATAGATAATTTTTTGTGCTATCTTTATAAGTAAATTGTATAAATGTATGTCTTATACAAATAAAATTATTGAGAAAACCGTGAGAGAGTGATAGTACAAATTGATGTAATTGAGTTGCGCAAGCGCACAAATGGCGCGGCTCACTTTCGCGTATAGCTCAGGGGTAGCTCAGTAAACGAGTTTTCTTGCAATTCGTTCGGGAATCGTTCGGGGAAGTTTCGGGAAAGTTCGGGAATCCTTCGGGATTAGTTCGGGAAAAAGTGTAAGACCAGGTCAATAAGAAGAAAAAAAAAGTGTAGGGAAGTGTTAGGGAAAAGTAATTACTCTCTCACGGAACGGTTTGAAGATAATTGCTGTTTTATTCCCAAGAAATTCGTCCCTCAAAATTATACAGTCCACATCGAAGAATTAAGGCGTTGGGACCGGGACGACTTCGGAAGACCCGTAATCCCCGCCTGAACCAATTTTCTGAAAAGGAAGAGGTTATCGCCCTTGTGTGTTACTCCGTTGCGGAGATTACATACGTTGTTCCCGAACCCAACGTAGGCGTTATAGGAGGCCGGATCGAGAGAAGCCTCGATTCCTCCCTTCTGTTTCTTAGTTGAACGTTTACGCACCCTGGTTCCTTTTCAAGTGGTCCTTCGAAACAGGATCAAGGAACCAGCGGTGGACTGCCTGGTTCCTTTTCAATTGGTCCTTCGCAGCCGGATCAAGGAACCAGCGGTGGACTGCTGGTTATGGTAAAAGAAGACCTTCGGAGCCGAGTGAAGATCAGCAACCGAAGGAAGCCGGAGGTTTGAGCTGAAGCAACAGGACCAAATGCCAGAAGACCAGGTCAGCGCAGTAGGACTGGACCTGGAACTACCGGAAGAAAGAAAACCGGGATTGCGGCTTGGGGCGTGTGCTCGCATGGGACACGTATCGCAGCCAGGCGCAGGTGCCTTGTGAAGGCGCTTATCGTGGCCAAGCAGGGCTTGGCATTTTTCCTGTCGGGCAAGCGTGCTCGGCATTTCCTGTCGGACGATCGTGTCCTGCATTTCCTGTCGGACGACCGTGTCCGGCATTTCCTGTCGGGTCATCAGAGGGTGCAAGAAGAAGAAGCATCCACCGCTGCTGCTGCCAGCCGAGGGTGC
Source organism: Parnassius smintheus behrii (assembly GCA_036936625.1). NCBI lineage: Eukaryota > Metazoa > Arthropoda > Insecta > Lepidoptera > Papilionidae > Parnassius > Parnassius smintheus. The sequence continues at coordinate 24,699,180 of JAUPFT010000010.1, read as the reverse complement.
TCGTGGGCACCTGACTGCATCGCGGCCGGAGGAGGACGACTGGACGAGGCGTCACCGGCGACTGGGCGACGAAGCGCAGCATACATCCCGACTACCTAACGGTGCCAAACGGTTGGGCTCTGACACAACACCTTCAGGTGGAGCAGTTCTCTCGAGCGAGACTGCGCTTGCACTACCGCTCGACTGTTTCGTCATATTCCTTGGCGGGACAGTTCCTAAACCTTTCCTCCATTCCATTCCTGCACGATTCCATCACTAGACGGCTCACCTCGGTAGGCCCCGTCCAGGATTGATAGGGCTGATAGGGCTGTTAGGGTGGTAGTAGGGTTGTAGGGTTGGGAGATAAGGGGGGGAGGGGTAGTGGTGTTAGGTTGGGGTGTAGAAGGGTTGTAGGTAAGGGGTTGTAGGGACCGTAGGGACAGTTAGGGACCGTAGGCCAACAATCACCTTCCTGCAAGATGAAGAAGGCACAAGACCAGACAGAGAGGAGCGAAGGAAGCAGGACAAGAACAGGGCTCTCAAGAAAGGCTAAAGAGGCGGAATCATCTGGAGCGACCACAGCTACTGCTTCGAGTGGAACAACTCCTTCAAGTGGAGCCACAACCGATACGTCCACATGCACGTGGGACTCAGGGGCGTCCATGGCAACGACAAGCAACAGGACGGACACCAGTGGTACGCAGGCCAGTACCGCACAACAATCCGTTATATCCAGGAGTGAAACGTTAGTCAAAAAAGTAGGTCAAAAGACCGAAGAAGCGGCATCGTCAAGGAGAGTAATCAAGCACACTAGTGACAAAGGGTCACAGAGAGGTAGTAGGTCATCGCGATCGGCGAGGCTGAAAGCCGAATTAGAGACGCGGATTAAATTCGAACGTTCAGAGCTCGAACGAGCACAGGCAGTTGCTGCCTTAGCCAAGTCTCAATTGGAGTTGGCACGACTCAACCGAGAAGAGGAGATCGACTCGAGTGAGGATGATGAAGAGCGGAATACTCAGGTGGAACCTTTCGTAAGGAGTTGGGTTCAGCAGACCATAATGAGCGCGCCGGTTAGTGTAACACAACCCGATAGTACTGATAAGGAAGCGTGCAAAGGATCACGCCGCAAAGGGGCGGAGATCGAGCGCAACCAAGGAAATGCACAGAAAACACACGCGAGTGAGGTGTCAGAATTGACCGAAGCGATTGTGAGTGCAATAAAGATAGCGGGTAAAGATAAGTCTTCCCAGCTTCATTTCCTCCAGGAATTACCGGTGTTTGATGGAGACCCGGGTGAATGGATAGTTTTCAAAACGGTGTTTGAAGACACAAGAAGCCAATTTTCAGGGGTGCAGAATGTCGCACGCCTTAGGAGGGCATTAAAGGGCAGCACTAAGGAAGCGGTTAAGTCATTGATGTTTACGTTATGTGAACCTGAAGAAATAATGAACGCTCTCGAAAGAAGATTCAGTAGGGTTGAGATGCTCATTCTAGCCGAAATCGAGAATGTAAGACGTATGCCAAGATTGGCAGAAGATTGCCGGAATATAGGATCTTTTGCAAGTCGTATTACGAACGTGGTTGCCACAATACAACCATTGAATCAACCACAGTATTTATACTCACCGGAGTTAGTAAGCCGCATAGTAGAGAAACTCGGAACTATGATTAAATTTAAATGGTTTGAATATCGAGCTCAGCATCCTTTGGAGCCAGAGTTACAGAAGATGGCCAAGTTTCTAAATTTATTGAGTGAACAATTTCGAACGTTCTTAAGCAATGAAAATGTGCCTGAAAAACGGAAGCGTCCTGAATTCAGGAAGCAAACTGTACACACCGCAAAGGGGTCTGTACGCAACCGTGTCACGAACGAGCGCTATGACCGCTGAAGTAATACGAGCGAGCGTCTAAAACGCCGAAATAATAAAGGGCACAACCGACAAGTGTTTAGGAGCTGACTCCGTAGGGTGCCTATTGGTGACCATAATGAAAGGTGAATTCTTTTACTAATATATATTTATTATAGCGAAACGTGCCATACAGTTGGCGGGCAACTAGTGACTGCCTGAAAAATCTTATTCACTACATAATATAGTTACAATACAACGTTGCGAAGTTTACATGTGTGTGCGCGGCACACCTACAATACTTCCCCCTTTACAACAATTGAATACAAAAAAAACTTAAAACTATACAATGAATATAAACTTAAAACTAACAACAAAAACTTGCTAATGCGCTTGTGCGCAGGGCTGTACGGAGACCCCCGCGAAAGGGGTGGCGGCCGCGGCGGGCGCGGGCACATGCTGCAGACTGGTGCTAGAAGCACCTATCATCTGACCCATATTCTGGCCCGATATCGGAATGCCTGCCATTAACACTTGATGACGAAGCCAGCTTTTGAACTTCTTATTAAACTTTACCCAAATAGTGTACAGGATTATCGCCCCCATAAAACTGGCTATCACATATAACCATGTTTGAAAATTATCCACTTTATTCTCTACAGTATTTTGAGCCTGAGAAACAATAACTGGTTTTTCTTGCAAATTACCCATAGTAAAAATCGTAAAACTTATCGCGCTAATGCTTTCGCAAAGGAAGTACAGGGTGGGCCTTAACAATATGAGCGTTTTATTTTGTCTATAATTCAAAAACCGTTAGAGGTACGGGGGCGCGGGGGGTGTCGTTGGACGCGCCATTTCGTGGAATTTTTAGTCGCCATGGACGCGTTCTCGGGAGCACAGCGTGCGTTCTGTGTTCGCGCGTATTATGTCAACAACAATTCTGTGACTGTTGCTAGGCGAATGTACCGCGTTCACTTCGGCTTACATGACATCAGAGAAGCACCATGCGCAAATTCTATTCGGAAATGGGTTAAGATGTTCGAAGAAACCGGGTGTACAGTAAAAATAAATAATGCGGGCCGCCCGAAGTCAATACGGACGCCGGAGAATATTCAACGCGTTCATGAATCGATTAGAGAAAATCCTCGACAATCGACTCGCAAAAGAAGCCAAATCTTGAACATCAAGAGGACTACTTTGCGCAGGATTTTGCACCGTGATTTGTATTTAAAAGCGTACAAAATTCAGTTAACACAAGAGTTGAATCTTGATGATGCCAATCTTCGACTTAATTTTGCTAATGTTATGCTGGAACGTTTTAACAATTTTTCTAACGTAATCTTCAGTGATGAGGCAAACTTTCATGTCAATGGACATGTTAACAAGCAAAATTGCCGCTTTTGGTCCGAATCTAATCCCCGCGAGATGCATCAAAGACCTCTGCATAGCCCTAAGGTCGTTGTGTGGGCTGGAATATCGGCTAGTGGAATAATTGGGCCATACTTCTTTGAAAACCAAAGAGGAGTTGCTGTGACAGTGAGATCTGAGAATTACTGTCAGATGTTGCAAGAGTTTCTGGTTCCAGCTCTTCAAGAATTTCAAGGTTACAATTCTAGGACGTGGTATCAACAGGATGGAGCCACTTGCCATACTTCTACAGTCTCAATAGACGTGCTGAAAGAAATGTTTCCAGGAAAACTCATATCGCGAAGAGGAGACATTGAGTGGCCTCCAAGGAGTCCAGATCTTTCTCCAAATGATTATTTTTTGTGGGGTTATCTAAAAGCACGAGTCTATGAAAATAATCCAACAACAGTTGAAGAGTTAAAGCAAAACATTGTGCAAGAAATTAACGCTATTCCACGAGCAACTTGTCAACGTGTTTTTCAAAATCTGCGAGTACGACTACAAGAATGTCAAAAAGCTGGTGGCGGTCACTTAAATAACATTATCTTTAAAAATTAGTTGTCACTTAAATTTCAATTTCCTTTTCTTTTTAAATGTATAAATAAAAAAACAATAAGATTTATAGTTATTTTTTTATTGCATATTGAAACCACTCATACAGTTAAGGCCCACCCTGTATTTCGAATGAAATTATATTAAATACATTACAACTAAACTAGCTACCTGGAACCTATATGAAAGTGCAGTATACGCAAAATACTGAACACGATGCTTCTACAATTACATTCAACTTAAATAATGTAACTTGAATATCCTGAATGAAAATATTATGCACTAGACAATGCAAATAATACTTTCACATCCATAGTAACTAAACCTGATTATCATTTAGACATGTAATTGTATAATATATATTTTATATTAACACTAGCTTATAAATCGTGAAGGTAACTTAACAATCCGACCACTTCGCGTTGTTTTCACGGTTATCGGGTTGCTCGGGCCGGGTAACAACGACGTCAGCGGTGTGGACGGTGGGAACGGGAACCGTACATGCGCAGGTGCAACATCCGCTGCGTTGTCAGCGTTACTTTGGCGTGGCGTTGCTTCGTTACCATCACATTCCTTTAATACATATGCAGGCTTTAATCTGTCGATAGAAATATGTACCTGTCTATCGGGTAATTGAATTAGGTAAACCTTTGGGCCCCTTTTTATCACGCGGTACGGACCGTCGTAGGGTGGTTTCAAAGGTTTACGTATTGAATCGTCCCTAACAAAGACATATTCACAGTTACGTAAGTCCTTGTGCACAAAAAGACTATGACAGTTACGTGAATCGTCGGATGTAGGCTTATAACTACTAATAGTATCTCTAATCTTATCCACTAAACAATAATCATTGACGTTACGGTTGTTCGAAAAGCTGTCATAAAAGTCTCCCGGTAGACGCAAGTTTCGTCCGAACGTTAACTCGGCGGCGCTAACCCCTGAGTCGCTGCGGGCGGCCGCGCGAAGCCCCAGTAATACTGTGGGTAGCTCTTCCACCCAGGACCCATGTGACAGGCGAGCTGAAAGTGCTGCTTTTAAAGAACGATGCCAACGTTCAACTGCGCCATTGCTTTGCGGATGATAAGGAGTAGTTCGAATTCTATTAACCCCCAACATTTTTAACAGCTGGTTAAAAAGACTACTCTCAAACTGGCGACCTTGGTCGCTAGTTAACTTTATCGGGCAACCGTAACGACAAATCCAACCTTCATATAAATGTTTGGCAACAGTTTCTGCCGTAATGTCTCGTAACGGAAAAGCTTCGGGCCACCTGGTCCTCCTATCAATTATCGTAAGTAAGTATCTATAACCATCTGGAGAGATCTCAAGAGGGCCAACGATATCGACGTGCAAATGCTCAAAACGCTCTACTTCCGGAAACTTAGTCAGATTCGATACCGTATGTCTGTTAACTTTAGAACGTTGACATTGTATGCACGTTTTTGCCCACAAAGAAACATCACGATTCATACTAGGCCAGAAATACTTTTTGGCTAACATCTTTCGCGTAGAACGAATTCCAGGATGGCTCAAATTATGTAAACTATCAAAAGCTAGGCGTCGAAACTTTTCCGGTAGGTACGGACGAGCTGTATCAGTAGACATCTCACAAAAAATAGACTTATTTAACATAGGTATAACTAGTTCCTTTAACAAGATATTATCGGTATTTAAACCAGACATAACATTCATGATATAACTGTCGCTACGCTGCTCATTTGCAATGTCATCGAAATTCAACGCAGTTGGCATAGTCACGGCTTCGATGCGCGATAAGGTGTCAGCTACGATGTTATTCGTACCGGTTATATGTTTTATATTTGTAGTGAACTCACTTATGAAAGCTAAATGTCTCGTTCTCCGAGGCGTTTCGCTTTCATCGCGTCCTACCTTTTGAAATGCAAAAGCTAAAGGTTTATGGTCCGTATACACGGTTATTTCTTGCCCTTCAAATAATTTCCGAAAATGTTTTATAGCTAAGTATATAGCGAGCAACTCGCGATCGTATGTGCTATATCGCTGTTGGGTGGTGGTCAATTTTTTTGAGAAATAGCCCAATGGTTTCCAGCTATCTCCTTCCTTTTGTTGCAAGACTGCTCCCACGCATATATTGGATGCATCAGTCATTAAAGCGAGTTCGGAACCCACTCTAGGGTACGTCAATGTAGCGGCCTGTGTGAGACCTGCCTTACATTGCGTAAATGCTTCGTTCGCACTATCCGTCCAGACGATGGGAGTCTTATCATTTTTCTTTGAGCTTTTAAGATATTTATTTAATTCTGTTAGATATAAAGTTGCGTTAGGAAGATGAGCTCGATAAAAATTGACCATACCGAGAAAACGTCTTAGCTCTGCAACAGTTTTCGGCTTCGGAAATTCCACAATTGCCTGAACCTTATCTTGCAACGGCCTGACGCCGTCGGTACTAATCTCGTGTCCCAAAAATTCTAGTTTAGTTTGTCCGAAACGACATTTTGCCAAATTAATCGAAATTCCATATTTATTAAGCCTTTTAAAAATAATTTCTAAATGTTGCCTGTGTTGAACTTCGTTGTCACTAGCTATAAGTAAGTCGTCTAAATAACAAAAGACAAAATCAAGACCTTGTAAAATGGAGTTCATAAAGCGCTGGAAGGTTTGTGCTGCTCCGCGCAAACCGAAGGTCATTCGAGGAAACTCGAAAAGTCCGAATGGTGTTATGATAGCGGTTTTCTCCACGTCACCTGGTGCGACAGGTATAAAATGATAACTTCTATTGATGTCTAATTTTGAAAATATCTTTTTATCCGGAAGAATAAAAGTAAAATCGTTCAAGCGAGGAATCGGGTATCTGTCGGGCTTTGTTATCGCATTCAGCTGGCGATAGTCCCCACAAGGTCTTATATCTCCATTCTTTTTAGGAACTACATGGAGTGGACTAGCCCACGCGCTCTTTGAAGGACGACAGATGCCCAGTTCCTGCATGATGCGAAATTCTTCTTTAACCTTTTTATACCTGTCCGGTGGCAACGGGCGCGCTTTCGCGTGCATGGGCGGGCCAGAGGTCTCGATATAGTCGACGACATCGTGTTTCGCAGTTTCTCGGAATGACGCTGGTTTAGTGATGTCCGGATACTTTAACAATAAATCCTGATATGGATGATTTACATCAATAGTTTTAACACTAGGTTGAGATACATTGACAACAGATGCCGAAACATTCAATTCTGTAGTTTTATCTATTAATTTACGCGCGTTTAAATCAACTAATAATTTGTAGTACGCTAAAAAATCGGCGCCCAAAATTGGTTGTTTGACATCTGCTACAACGAATTCCCAACGATAAGGTCGGCGTAAGTTTAAGTTTAACACTATTGTCTTGGTACCGTAAGTTGCGATTTCATTGCCGTTAGCTGCGTATAATTTATATGCACTACACTGATTTAGACGATCTTTTCTCGCGGCTGGTAAAACAGACACATTGGCACCGGTGTCAACTAAAAATCTAAGTCCGGAGTTACTGTCTGACACACACAAACGATTGAATGGAAAAACGGTACAGACCTGAAGACCCTCGGACTGTACCTCGCTGCTCAGTTTTCCGGCTGTGTTGTTTTCCACGCGCAAGGCTTCGTACACCTGTTGGCCTTTTCTCGGAACTTGTAATGGTAAAAGCATAAGTAGTTCTCCTTCCGGGGACGGCAGGAACTGCTACGGCGCCTGGACTGTGAACGACGCCGGTTGCGATCCGGGGCGCGGGACCGCGACCTCTGCTGATCGATCCGGTCCACGGTAGCCTTTATTTTAGCCACCTCAGCTCTCAACAGGGCCAAGTCATAGGCGGTAGTAGATGCTGGCGCTGGCACGGTGTAAGTAGCGGTGGCGGCATATGAAGGCCGCACAGCTTCCATGACGTTATCTGCAACTGCTGCTAGGTTGTCCAGGTCCTTGGAGTCGGACACAGTTAGCACGGCTCGGACTTGTGTCGGAAAACGACCCTGCCACAAGACGCGAAGGGTTTCATCAGGAACCTTGTCAGTAGCGAGCTCACGCATCCGCCGAAGCAGCTGAGATGGTTTCTGGTCGCCCAGCTCTAGCTCGCTCATAAGCTTCTCGATCTGCCTCGACATTGACTCCTCATAGATGTGGAGTAGCCGAGCTTTGAGTGCGTCGTACTTGTAGGTAGGAGGCGGGTTGAGTAATATGTCCGTCACTTGCGCGATAACCTCCTTACTTAGCTTAGACACGACCAGGTCAAACTTCGCCTCATCACTCAACCTCTGAGGTGCGAGGATAGCTTCCGTGCGTACGAACCATACGCGTGGCTGGTCCGTCCAAAAGTCTGCGAGGCGAGACTGTAGGGACACTGCATCTACCCCTGGCGCCATGATGGGCGCTTGCGCGGGTGGCTGGATGTCTTGAACGGGTGGCACGTTAACAGGCGGCACGTTCTGTGACGTAGGCGGAAACGGCGCACTCATGTTACTATATCTATTGTCCACTGATCACAACCACGCGAATATTGCCCACTACTGCATTAACATCACATAGACCACTTCAGTCATCTTGATCACGTCGGGGTCACCAGTTTAGGAGCTGACTCCGTAGGGTGCCTATTGGTGACCATAATGAAAGGTGAATTCTTTTACTAATATATATTTATTATAGCGAAACGTGCCATACAGTTGGCGGGCAACTAGTGACTGCCTGAAAAATCTTATTCACTACATAATATAGTTACAATACAACGTTGCGAAGTTTACATGTGTGTGCGCGGCACACCTACAAGTGGTTATGATAACCCAGGATAAGCCGGTGAGTCGGGTAACACATAAGTGTGTTATATGTAACAAGGAGCGCTCTATAGTGAGTTGTTACAAGTTTAAGGACATGAATAATCGCGAGAAATGGGACGCGGTTAAAAAAAGCGAAAGTATGTTTTCAATGTTTGTCACCTAACCATAGGAGGTTAGAGTGCAAAGGGAAAAATTTGGTGTAAAGGGATGTAGAATGTCACATCATCGAATGCTACACCGATACCCCAATGAAAATACCTCGCCGCAAGGGGACGAGGGGGGTAAAGGGGCTCAAATTACAACTTTTAGTACAGTAAATGCACTAGCATGTGCATACTTAAAGATCATACCGGTCGAGTTGTATGGACCTAGAGGAAAGGTCAAGACAACAGCTCTTCTGGATGAAGGATCAACCATGATACTCATAGAGGAGTGGATGGCTCAGAAGCGCCTCGCGGACGTAAAGAAGAATTACGTATTGAAACCGTGGGAGGTAAGCGAATTAACGACGACAGTTCGTATCGCTTAAACGTTAAGATAAAAGGCATTTTCTCGAACGACTTAGAGGAGATAAGTGTACAAACAATTAAGTAACTTAACCTTTCTCCGCAATCAGTAAGCCGAGAATTATTGCAACGGTGTTCTCATTTGACACCGATTAAGGACGAGTTGATGTATGAGAGGTCCAGACCTACCATTCTAATTGGCCAGGATAATTGGCATCTCATAGCTACTCGTGAATTAATTTCAGGAGGTAAGAACCTACCTGTAGCATCGCTCACCAAACTTTGATGGGTTTTACATGGTAACATATCGGGTGGCATCAAACCAATCAAGATTGTTAACCACATTTCCACGAAGAAGGAGGAAGACATGGAGAAGTAGATCAAAGATTATTTTAATTTGGAATCTCTGGGAGTGTCTGCGCGAAATCCCGCGAACGACCCAGAGGAACTTTAATATTTTGAACAAAACGGTACGTCGTATACCTAATAGTAGGTACGAGACTGCCTTGTTATGGCGCACAGATAATGAGTGCATGCCGTCGAATATAGCGCTGGTTGAAAGTCGCCTGTTTAATATCGAAAAGAAGCTCGACAAAAATAGCGAGTTGAAAAAAGAATATGAGAAGCAAATTGAAAATCTCATCGTTAACGGTTACGCAGAGAAAGCGAACCATATTTCCATTTCCCCACGCACGTGGTATCTTCCTCACTTCGCAGTGACTCACCCACAAAAAAGGAAAATAAGAATAGTTTTCGACGCCGCCGCTAGGACGGGCGGGCGTTGTCTTAATGATGCATTGTTAATCGGACTGGACTTATTGAAGTCGTTGTTTGGAGTTCTGCTACGATTCAGAGAAGGATGCGTGGCAGTGATGGCAGACATTAAAGAAATGTTCCTGCAAGTGAAAATCCTGGAAGAAGACAGGGACAGCCTTCGATTCTTATGGTGGCACAATCGTGACGCGCCACCGGAAGAGTAAAGAATGACGTCACTCATATTTGGCGGCATCATCAACATGCATCGCTATGTATGTGAAGAATAGAAATGCACAGGACAACGCACATATCTATCCAGAAGCAGCTTCAGCTACGGAAAGCAATTTTTATATGGATGACTATCTACAGGCATTTCCCGACGTAACGATGGCCGAAAGGATAGGAAACGATATGTATGAATTACATAAACGTGCTTCTTTCCAACTGAGGGGATGGGCTAACAACCGACCCGAAGTTTTATGTAAAATGGAAAATAAATATAAGAGCGACAGTGCTTCGCTGGGAGATAAAGAGCACACAGAACGCACTTTAGGTTTGATTTGGAATATCAAACGGGATATAATAAGTTTCTCCGTAAGTCTTTGTAACACACCGGATGAGGTGATGGAAGGTTTATGACCGCCTACGAAGAGGGAGACAACTAGCGCTGTGATGTCAGTATTCGATCCTTTGGGACTCGCATCACCCATAACGATTCAAGGGAAGTCGCTAATCCAGCAAGTATGGAGGACAGGCATCTCTTGGGCTGAAGAAGTATCACACGAATTACACGAGTTATATTGTAAATGGATATCGGAAGTGAAGAAATTAGGTAATTTAGAAGTACCTAGATCCGTTGCTGAAGGCGGCGGCAAGGGAGAGTTACACACTTTCACGTATGGTGAGATTCATATGTATCTAAATGTCATATATATCGATATCTAAATGGTGAATCTCACCATCATCCTTCACAGTTAGCTACCGTGGGTAAATCTTTGTTTCGGAGAGCACGAGGGATCTGTGACAGGAAACATCTGGCCGCGGAGCTTCAGCACGTCAAGCAAGTATTGCAAGACAACAAGCTTCGGGTCCCGCGCCTACGTCACAGTGAACGAGTGAAACCGGCCACAGTCGAGCGCGCGCCTGCTCTACTACCATATGTCAGAGGAGTCACGGACAAGATTGGCTACATCTTGAAGCGAGCGTCCATTAAGACATACTACAAGCCGCTGAAGAAGATTAGTCAATTTTTACCATACATCAAATGTAATATTCCTCTACAAGATGCAGGTGTGTACAAGCTAGATTGTGAATGTGGTCTCTCTTACATAGGTCAAACAAAGAGATCTATAAAAATCCGCGTAAAGGAACATATAGCTGATGAGCACCGACGCTCCGGGAAGTCTGCAGTCTGCAAACATGTTCAAGATCGTCCCCACCATTACATTAGATTTGATCAACCACAAATTCTCGCAAAGGAACACCGATTCCTACCAAGGATGATACGCGAGGCTATTGAAATTAAAAAACATCCAAATTTCAATAGAGAAGATGGTTGGGTGCTACCATCTGCTTGGGATCCTATAATTAACAAAATTAAACCCAAACCCAAGCATACCACTGCGAGACTTCATGATACTATAAGCTCGTTTTGCGTAAATCGGATCAAAAATTAATATTAAAAAACTGAAGGTAGCCGGACTAACTATGACATTGGGACGTCAAACATCTCAGTTCCCCCCCGTGACCATGGGTACTGTAAAGCACCCGAAACGTCGAGATAATAATAAAAATAAATTAATTAAACGCGATAAAATCCGTAAATAGTAGTTTTATTCAATGTGTAGTGTTCGCGTAAATTTAAGAAATCAGTATTGATTCACGAAATATTTTGTCTATGTTATCTGATAAGAGACATGACAACTGATAAGAATCTGATTAGAAATAGTTTCCTACAGTTTGAGAATTGTGTAGAAGCATTTATTTACCTAGAATTGTTGATATTAGACTTTCCATTTTTACTGATAGTCGATAGCCGTGCAAAAGTTAAATGTTCGAATAGTGTGAGATCATAGACGCACGCTAGCCACGTACTTAGGAGGCCAAATATGTAGAAATCTAAATATTTGCAATTTCAGCAATTTATGTAGAAATGACTTGTGAAACATTTCAGATTGATTGTACTTGTAAAAGAGGTGAATTCTGTGCTATTTTTATGCGAAAATTCCTGTGAATAAGTGAAATAATGATAGTTTTGTATAAGAAATTTAAAAGTGTTTTAATAGTGAAATGTATAGAGAAAATGTAAATTAAACTGTTGTATTGGTTAAGATATGTATAATTTCATGTGGAAAACATTGTTTTGACTTTCTATATTAAATATTTAAGAAATTTCAAATTTGAACATGAGAGTAAAATAGGTTTTTTGTGATATGAAAATGCAATGTATATCGTAGTATAGATAATTTTTTGTGTTATCTTTATAAGTAAATTGTATAAATGTATGTCTTATACAAATAAAATTATTGAGAAAACCGTGAGAGAGTGATAGTACAAATTGATGTAATTGAGTTGCGCAAGCGCACAAATGGCGCGGCTCACTTTCGCGTATAGCTCAGGGGTAGCTCAGTAAACGAGTTTTCTTGCAATTCGTTCGGGAATCGTTCGGGGAAGTTTCGGGAAAGTTCGGGAATCCTTCGGGATTAGTTCGGGAAAAAGTGTAAGACCAGGTCAATAAGAAGAAAAAAAAAGTGTAGGGAAGTGATAGGGAAAAGTAATTACTCTCTCACGGAACGGTTTGAAGATAATTGCTGTTTTATTCCCAAGAAATTCGTCCCTCAAAATTATACAGTCCACATTGAAGAATTAAGGCGTTGGGACCGGGACGACTTCGGAAGACCCGTAATCCCCGCCTGAACCAATTTTCTGAAAAGGAAGAGGTTATCGCCCTTGTGTGTTACTCCGTTGCGGAGATCACATACGTTGTTCCCGAACCCAACGTAGGCGTTATAGGAGGCCGGATCGAGAGAAGCCTCGATTCCTCCCTTCTGTTTCTTAGTTGAACGTTTACGCACCCTGGTTCCTTTTCAAGTGGTCCTTCGAAACAGGATCAAGGAACCAGCGGTGGACTGCCCGGTTTCTTTTCAATACGAATGTAACAAACTTTTGTTTCTGACGTCGCTCCTAATAAATTTAAAACAAAAATACTATTATTGTGACTTAACTATAATAATTGTGGACATTTTTAGGAAATAATAAGCTGTACTTTAGCCATGTACTATGATATGATATATGTCATATAATATATCATAGTACATGGTATATAATATATAATATATCATAGTACATGGTATGTACTATGATATATAATATATCATAGTACATGGTTAAAGATATAATATATATTTTTTATTAATCGGTAATTACAATTAATCAGCAAGAAAAAGTAAATTAAGCTAATTATCTCCAATAAATATGATTTTAGCCAGCAGTAAAGTATTAATAAATCTGATTTCAATTAAATATGTCAAATATTTTTTATTTCATAAAAGCTATCAGCTCATCTAAATACAGATTTTTTGTTTTGCCCTAAAAACTAAAAAAACTAACTAGAGTTTTTAAAGAACTCACAGTCTTCAACTCGGAGCAATAACTTAAATAGCCAGCAGTAGCCAATTACGAGACTAGTACACAGAAAAAGATATTAAAAAGGATTGTTTTAGTACCAAATTACTCCCGATGGGATTTGTCTTGGTATTTTCAAGGACAGAGTACTTTTCGTAACCATTGATAAGTAAAAAATTACTTTTAATATGTATCCATTTTTTAGAAAACATTATTGAATAAAAATACTCCATACAATTTTGAATTCTATTCCGATATAAACGCAAGAATTTTCGAACCCGTTAATCAATAAATAAGCGTTCTATAAGTAGCTGTTCATCAATAAGGCGATATTCTTCTTTTTTTTCCGTCCCTAAATCCGCCTAAAACGATTTGTAAGGGCTGATTTGTTACATGCATTAAGATATTGGACTTTTTTGATGCTCCATTCTTTTCAAATCTGTGTTATGCGAATATAATATTAGACGCTAAAGAAAACGTGTAGTTATGGTGGATTTGCCAATAATAAATTTTTTTGCTGACTTTAGGAGTTGTTATTGATGCGTAATCATAAACTTATTTCTATTTTAATGTCCATTACATCGAATTTCGGTCATGGCAGCCAGTCTACACGAAGATTAACCATCTTCACACGGTGGCATAATATTATGCACGATAATCTGTGAGATACGTGTGACCTAAGATGTGGGTGCAAACAGGTTCACTCTATATTTCCTCAGTATCATAGTCCTGTGGGACGGGAATCCGACACGATCGGGTAGATTAAATGCAAAAACAAAGATATTACGCGCTTTTCGAGGCACAGGGTAAAGCATTGCCAACATCTTGACTTCGGGCTGATATTCACTAAGAATTTTGTCAGTAATGCGTAACTGTTTACGTGCATAAATATGAATGCCACAGAAAAACAGTTATTTTCGCAGTTAGGTACTTTGAACATATCGAAAGCCTTCGATCGGGTTTGGCACCAAGCTTTTCTATTGAAGCTAACTTCTAGGAGCCGAGAAATTATGCAATTGGATTACCAGTATTTTATTAGATTGGAGCATTAAGGCCATAGTCGACGGTGAATGCTCCGACTCCAAGCCTGTGAATGCTTGTGTTCCATAAGGCTGCGTGCCTACCTACCCGTTCCTTCTGCATATTAACAATATATTAACCTCTCAAATGCCAAGTCCAAATTTGACCGCTTCGATATTCCGTCAAAATTCAATAGTTCAAATTGACCGCCTCGATATTCTGTCAAAATTCAACAGGTCAAATTATCAACAAAAGTTCAACAGCACTTTAACCCATAAATGCTTATGTTTAGAGACTACTTTTCTATGAAGAAGTTTGGCATTATAGAATCATTATGAAATTTTCTATCCTCCAAGAGAATAAAAAAACAGTTTAGTTTAGTGTAGTTTAGTTATTTAGTTTAGTAGTTTAGTTAACATATTAATTTATATTCTACTTTCATTACGTACGCCATTTTCATTTGGATGTTGTTGTGTTGATTTTTGGATTTTTCTAGTGTTTTATTAGTGTTTTATTATAAACTTGTTATTAAAGTTTTTGTGTGAATATATTTTATCTTTTTAGGTAAATAATTTCGAGTAATTTTCACGCTGCTGACAAACGCTTGTTTTTTTTTTAGGTTATCAAAATATAATGAAATCTTTTTATAATGAAGTAAAACTTGACTTTTGTTTAGACCACAGGATAGAGAATTTTGTATAGCTTTTATATTGCCAAACTTATTTACGGAAAAGCAGTCTCCAAATATACGTTTTAATGGTTTTAAGTGCTGTGGGTGAGTGTGTTCGCATGCGACCGCTCGGGATTTGCCACCCGCGTGCGCGTACCCGCATGGTAATTTTATGGGGATTGAAAGGTTAAAAGCAGTAACTTCCATCGTTACAGCACACAACTGTCAATGTCTTATATACATATAGCGATAGCACAGTTATGGAGAGATACCAAAAAAGTGCTCGGGCCGTCCGGGATCAAATCCATTCCGAAAGATAATATATTGTATAGGGTATGATTGAACGTGTGAATCTCACACTACAGACAGTCTCCGACTGGGGCAATGCCAATCTCGTGAGATTCAACGCCTCTTTCAACTCAACTTCTCAGCGTGTCTTTTCACCGTTAAAAGGAGCCCGCTCACCCTGGCTCCTTTTTTTTAGATTTCAGTTGTTAGGGGTTGAACGGATTAGTAAGCTGAAGTGGCAATGGGCCGGCCATATAGCTCGAAGAACCGATAACCGATGGGGAAGAAAGGTTCTCGAGTGGCAGCCTCGTACCGGTAGGCGTAGTGTAGGGCGACCCCCCACTAGATGGAGTGACGACCTGGTAAGATATGCAGGAAGTCGATGGATGCAGGTGGCTCAGGACCGTGCTTTGTGGCATTATTTGGGGGAGGCCTATGTTCAGCAGTGGACTTGTGAAGGGCTGTAATGATGATGATGATGAGAGGAGTTGAATTTTCTTTGAATCTCAACTATGCGTGGTTCATTGAGTCCAGAGCCAAAGCAGCTACAAGGAAACTTGGTGTTCTTGTAAGGAAGCGGCGGTACTTCACGCTGGGACAGCTCCTTAACTTATATAAAACGCAAGTCCGGTCGTGCATCGAGTATCACTGTTACGTATGGGCTGGTGCTGTAAAATGCCACCTGATAGCAGATTCAATGCAGAGACATGATAAGAGGCTCATTGATGACCTTGATTCGGTTGAAACTAACCTTGTCAGCCTCGAGCACAGGCGCAGAGTAGCCATCCTCCCGGTATTTTATAGGATGCATTTCGGAAAGTGTGCGTAGGAATCGCTCGCTTTAATTCTTCCCTCTCCGTTCTACCATTGGACGACCAGGCGGTTGGCGGGTCTTCATCCCTTTGTTGTCGATATTCTACGTATTAGAACCAAACAGTTTACTTCGACATTTTTAATGCGTACAGCAAAGGAGTAGAATAATTTTCCGGCGTCTGTTTTTCCGTCCAAATACAATCTGGGCGTGTTCAAGGCAAAAGTAAATAGGCATTTGTTACGCTAAGACAGTGCGAATAACCATTTAAGGCTGCATCACCACTTACCACCAAGTGGGGTTGTGGTTCAGCACGGGCTATTAAAAAAAATACGTGTCATGCTAATATTTTTTGGAAACACGTCGTTGATTCGTATCCTCTCAATTTCAGGTCACTCTCCTCATCGTAAAATTTCATCATTACACAAAACTTGTAACATAATCCATACCATCTGGATGATTAGCGGTCCACAACTGTGCTATTTTTTAGAAATTTTCTTCCTCACAAAACTTCCTTGTGGAATAAATTATCACCAGCAATATTTTCCAACCGATATGATTTGGGGACCTTCGAGGAAAGAGCCTACTCTTTTTTAAAAGGCTGGCAATGCACCTGCAATTCTAGTGTTGTATTTGTTCATGGGTGGCGGTAGTCAACATCAAGTGAGCCGCGTGCTCGTTCCCCTCTTAAAAACACTTATCTCATCATTCGATTGCTTATTCACTGCGCTCGCAAGTCGTCGCCATATTAGTTTTTACGATTTGCAAAAAAGATTTCACATGTGATTGGTTTGCATTATGTCCTGGGATATGATATAATACTTAATATGTAATGTATATCTAGTGTGTTTATACTGCTTTGTGAAAGTTTTAACGACTCTATGTCTAGCATTTTTAGTTTACTTTAAATATTAACGTTAACTCTTGAAAAATGACGTCAAAGTATAATGCTCTCTCTCTCTCTTTCTCTCTCTCTCTCTCTCTCTCTCTCTCTCTCTCTCTCTCATCCCTTAATGACAATATAAGGACTCGGGTATAGAGATAATTAATACTTACTTGAAGTAAGCGATAATCAATGCTTATAAGTAAGGACGTAAATGTGAAGCAAACAAATTATATTTTTACATCGAAACTCCCGAGGAATTTAAAAATGAAATTCCTTGGGGAGAAATCTTATGTCTTTATAACTGCGGTGTAGGAACATGCCATAAATCACTGTGACATTTCAGGGGCTGACATCGACATGATCGTTAGTTGCGCTCTAGCAACCTGCCGATAACAGAAAAGTTTGTCTTAAAATAGAAGGTTTCTAACTCCACCCGTAATGTATAAAACGTCAATATATTATCCATAAATTATTTTAAATGAAGCTTTCACATATAAATATGCACATTATATTTGATTTTTAATTATTGCTAATAATAAAATAATAAAGGAACGGTTTTTTACTACACCAAAACCGCGATTTATGTTAAAATTCTACTTCAACACAAATTGTTGATTTATCGACATGTCCAATGTCGTGATTGTCTCCGTGGCAGGCATTACATCCAAGCCTGCCTCCAACTGTATTATATCTTAAAGAAAGACCTCGGTGGAGTTTAAGGAAAACTTATAAAGTAAAGCAGACGTAAACGTTTTTCTGCACTCGAGAGCCTACTTGCGGCACTATTATTTATATTGTGTGCAGTTGACAACTTACCTGCGTTTTAAGCCTGAGTAGCAAATTGTAGTTGTGGAGACTGGTGAAACCACAGTTCGTTCCTTAAGTGTGATATCGATTATAATGGAGGACGCTAAGAATCTCCGGTGGAGATTTGGTTGCTACATAAGACTACTCGACATGGCAACGCATACACTCTGAGGACTGATGAGAAGATCCTCAAACTGGAACAAGAGAAAGTTAAGTTTCACTGGTATATTATAGGATCCAAAGAGAGGGGGAGGACACAGTGATCCTCAAAATTGGCAACTTGTTCTATTATCTGGAGGGCAACCATTTCCCCCAGGGAAATGTTGGATTTATCGTCCACAAGTCTCTCGTTAACAACGTTTAAAAAGATTGTGAGTGTGTTGAAAAGGTTTGCGTTCCTTATACTCAGAATCACCACACTGTATTCGTAAAAGGTCATAACGGTTTACGCACCAACCTCGGCACGATTTCCCTCGCCTTCTTTTCGGGATGTGATGAAGTTAGTGCGTTCATTTGAATAAGAATATATATATATATATATATATTTATATATATAGTTATATAATAGATATGTCTAAAGCCATACATTCCTCCAAAACCCACTATAAAAGAACCACTTCCCTAATATATAATGCAATTATACAATGCATCTTACATGGAATACCGTTCTCATCTCTTGGCCGGGGCAGCATAGTGCCAGCTCCTTCCACTTGGCCACATCCAGTGCAGATCGGTTCGAATCGTCAACGACCGAGTTCTTTCCGATCGGCTTGATTCACTGGCGCTGCGTAGGGATGTTGCATCGCTTTGCATTTTCTATCGCATCTACCACGGGAAGTGCTCTAAGGATTTGTTCCGATTAATCCTAGCCGCCAAATTTCATGAATGCACATCACGTCAAAATTCAAGATACCATCCTCACCATCTGGATGCTTGTCGGTCCACTACTGTACGTTTTACTAGGAGTTTTCCTGCTCGTACAGCTTCTCTGTGGATTTGTTTACCGACGGTGATTTTTCCGGGTCGATACGACTTACCGTAGCCAGAAAAACTAGATTGTATAACCAGTGCGTTTTGCCAGTGATGAATTACGGATCTGAGATCTCGTGGTCCTTCACTGCTGGCCGTATGAGGACGCTCAAGATCGCTCAGCGAGCCATGGAGAGGGATATGCTCAGAGTTTCTCTGCGTGATAGACTCAGAAATGAGCATATCCGTAGTAAAACCAGAGTGACCGACATAGCCCAACGGATTAGTAAGCTGAAGTGGCAATGGGACGACCATATAGCTCAAAAAACCGATAAGCGATGGGAATAAAAGTTCTCGAGTGGCAGCCTTGTACCGGTAGGCGTAGTGTAGGGCGACCCTCCACTTGATGGAGTGACGACATGGTAAGACATGCAGGAAGACGATGGATGCAGGTGGCTCAGGACCGTGCTTTGTGGCATTACTTGGGGGAGGCCTATGTTCAGCAGTGGACTTGTGAAGGGCTCTAATGATGATGATGATAATGATGATACGACTTAGGGACATTCAAGAAAAGAGCTTACTCCTTTTTAAAAGGCCGACACCGCACCTGCAATTCTTCTGCTTTTGTGGTTATTCATGTGCGGTGGTAGTCACTTACATTAGGAGGGCCGCATGCTCGTTTGCCCCCTCTTCTACAAAAAAATCTATAACCTATAAGGTATAAATAAATCTTTGAAGATTGTCTAATGTTCTGTAATATGTTAAACTTGCTATGAAGATTTTCATCAGATAAGGACGAAGGATATCAATATCCCTCTGTAGTTGGATGGAAATTATTTTATCCTCCTCGCTGGTTTTATATTATTTTTGTATCCCTAAACTAGTTTTCATAAGAAGGCCTTTATAGGGTCCTAAAGATTTCGGGACAAAAGTATTGTAATGTAACCCTGAGAAATGTATTGACTCTAATAACTCTATTGATTCTGTTTCACTAGATATGAAGTTACCATCAGTATTTTTTAAGTAGCCCGATCTGATTAGGTTTAGCTTTCGAATACATTTTGTTTAGTCTTGCACTGCGAGGCAAGGACTTTACTTGCTCGCATAGTTTTTTCCATGATTCTCCGTTAGCTTTCATAACTCTTTATTATATTCAGTTAGGGCCACAATACAAATATCCCACTCTTTAGATTTTTTTCGCCCTATTGAATAGTTTCCTGGTAAAGACTCCTTTAGTTTGGTTTTACACCAAGAAACTTTTAGTGTCGTGGTCTTGGTTTTGACGGGACAACTACCCTAAAAGGCCTCAGGGATATATACGGTTACAGTCTCCGTCACTTAGTTCAGACCCTCTATCGTTATGATGCTTTTAGAAAACGTTTTCAAATTACTCCATAATCTGTGTCTACAGCCAACCCAAGAGGTCGCTTTTGGATCCCTAAAAAGGAACAGTTTCGCGAACTTATTTCCTAGATTTTTATAAATATTTAACAAGATTTCGACCCGCGGTTTCATCCACATTCAATAAAACAAATCCGTGAGAATGAGGTATTTTTTAAAGTATTCAGCAGACGTAAAAAGGTGACAGACATTCAGACAGACTAAGTTCTTTCGAATTTATATTATTGGTAAGTATATATCGGTAGATAGTTTTTTTTAATATTCATTTATATGTTGATTATTTAATATCAAGTACTTTAGTTATGGTCTGTAGTAACTACTTTTTGTAGAATACAGGCAAACTGTCATGCGGTTCACCGGATTGTACATCGTCCTGAACAACTGCAAAACCAGGGGAACAGCAGGTGCGTTGCCGGCCTTTTAAAAAGGAGTAAGGTTGTTTTTGAAGGTGTTGTGAGGTTCGATGTGTGTGTTATAATGTGAGTTGGTGGAATTTGGCAGCTAGGGTGTTAAGATATAGAGATGATAACAGTATTCCAAGTGAGGCCTCACTTAGCTTTGTTAAGTCATAAATGGTGTGCCGGCATGAGAAAATCAGCTCTGCTGAGCACGTGAGCGAGCTTTTAAGAGCCAATTTAGCCTTCTCTAAAAAAATACCGCGGCTCTGTACGTTATTTAATATATCTGTGCTGAGGATTCTGATACTAAAGCAGCCAGGGGACTGCCCCAAAATAGAGGAGATACGACAAAGGGTTTCTTTTCAGCGGTGAACGCGCAAACCTGTGTCATCTGGGGGTTAAATGGACTAGAATTATTCGTTCCTATACCGGAATTTTGTTTCATAAACATTAAACCTTGGTTTTAAGCTTGTTGCGCTACTCGATAACGTGTTAATTATATTGTATTTATATTAATTTTTTATATAATAATAGTGTTTTATAAATACTGGCACGGTCGGCGTAAAAAGCCTCACCAGTGCTGTCGTCCGCATAGAAATGAATATCATTTTCGCAACATGCCATTAATATGCAGAAAAAACAGTGTACGTGATAGCACTCAGCCTTTTTTAGTCAGAATTAAGAGGTTGGTAGCTGGTGCATACACCTTCTATTACGATCTTGATATATCTATAGAAATCTATAGAAAAACTTACGATCCAGTTGCACAATTTCTTTGGAAGATTATAGGAAGGAAGCTTCTTAAGCTCTTTGTTCTAAAGCCGATCGAAAGTCATTGCTATCTCCAAAGTAACCAAAGACCTCCAGGATTCAAATGCTACCGCTCATCCATGAGTTAGGTAAATAAAGTAAAATCACTAGCTGAGCGACCCCGACGGAAACTTCATTAGCGGTCTCTAATTCAAATTGAAATTTAAAGTCAAATTTCTTTATTTATCATAAATGGGGTAGGTACCATGTTTTTACAGTAAACATTAATTGTTTAAAGATATGTTTAGCGATAAGGTACATAATACAAGCTTTTTAGGTCTACCAAGTACAGGTGGTAGTAGATTCTAAAATATCAACTTATTCGATGTAATTTATGTAATTCAAATTGACATGTCAATTTCATAATTTAAATTGAAATGTATTAAGTTATTATTAGACGTACATTAAACGCTCATGCAGACTGTCAGTTTTACAACAATCACGGTTGTGATTGACGAATAACCCACCGTGTAATGCATTTGAAATTTCTTAATGCTGTAATAACAGTTTTTATTGGCCACGCACGTAACTTTTTGGCTTGGAGACGTATAGCCGTTTCTGAACTGTTGAGAAGTTTTATTGAACATTTTTACACACACGCAGTAACCTTTCTGACAAACAGAAGTTTTTGATTTATGGTCTAAGACAAGTCTATCACTACCTCTAGTTCTTCGTGAAAATAAATAACTCTGTATGTTGGCGTATACCTTGGCAAAAGACCATAACGTACGGGTTCCTCAAGAAAGGCGAACTAGTTTCTAGCCAATTCTGCAAAATACCCTGGTTTTGCCTTGGCAATGACTCTTTTGAAGGACCTGGAGATGGAACTGTACTTCTTTTTATTTATTTATATTTTAAAAACAGTGTTCACGCTGGCTTTCAATTTGCCCAAAACGTCAGCATGCTAATTAACAAATTACAGTTTTAAATAATAGTAATAATATAAGATACATGTCAAAAGGTCAAACAAATTAAAGAATACATGTCCAGTAGATCAAATAAGTACCAAAAAATACATGACAAATAGATTAAAAGTCAAATAAATTAAGCGAAATGTCATTGTCAGATTGATTACATAAGATAAGATTAAGAGAATACTAATAAACTATTACAATATGTCAAAATTGGATGTCAAAAATAGAAGGGCTTTATTACGCAGTTGCCCTAATCTATCAGCAAATAAATCGGTCTCGTTATAATCTGCGAGCATTTCTCCGATAAGCCGTATAGCACGAGAAGTGGGCGCGTGAGCGCCGTACCTGGTGCCACCGTCCCCTCCACATCACAGCCCAGCCGCTTCGGAGCCAACAACCCTACTCTACTTAATATCATCGCACTATCTATATGATTATGGATGATTGTTAGGTAGTATGTTATCAACTGCATAGTTCGCCTAAGTTTAAGCGTGTCCAAACCCACCATATCAGTAACAAATAAGGGCGGATATAGATAGGGGTAGTAACCGTGTTTCTGTTTATATAGCAAATTTGCGCTGTGTTTTCTCTATCATCAAAATATATTTTTCCTCATAGGGATTCCATACAATGGCACCGTATTCAAGCTTACTACGAACATATGCATTGCAAAGAACCAAAGCAACCTCTAATTTATCAAACTGTGAAGAAGTGCGAATAACGAAGCCAAGCAATTTACTGGTCTTTTTACATACAGTAGTCACATGGTTATGAAAGTCAAGTTTAGCTTCTAATAATAATCCTAAGTCACGAATTTCACATACCCTTACTAAGGGCGTGTCAGATAATTTATATTCTGTTTTTAGTGGACAGCGTTTACGCTTGAATGTTTTATTTTACATTTATTACTATTAAACGGAAGATGATTTAATACACTCCAATCCATAACCGCATCGATGTCCCTTTGCAATTACTCGCAGTCAGACGGGTCATCTACACCTAGGCTTAACTTGAGATCATCCGCGAACAACAGACATTTGGAGGCAGTCACGCTATTCGGTAAGTCATTAATGAAAATAAGAAAGAGCAAAGGCCCCAACGTACTTCCCTGGCTCACTCCAGATCTTGTGTAATAGTTACTAGACTCAAATGCACCCACTTTAACAAACTGACGTCGATCAAGTGCCGGGGCAAAGCCTATCACCCCCAATTTACGCAACAAGATATCGTGGTCGACCAGGTCAAATGCTTTCTTAAAATCGAAGTACGCAGCATCCACCTGCCTACCAGCATCTAATTCAGCATGTGTAGTCAAGATGAGACACAAGATTGGTAGTTGTAGAACGGCCAGTTCGAAAACCGTGTTGACTATCATGCAATTTACTTATTAATTTGCTGACATAAGACAATTTCAAATAATTTTGCAAAGACTGACAAGACTGTGATCGGTCTAAAAGATAAAACGTCATTTTCACCATCAGTTTTTGGAACCGGAGTAACCCTAGAAACTTTCCAAATTTCTGTATACTTAGAGTGAGTCAGTGACAAGTTAAAAAGGTACAGGAGTGGACTCTCAAAAGCGGATATGCAGTCCTTTGCTAAAAAAACAGGGATACCATCAGGGCCACACGTTGACCTCGGTTTTAGCCGCCTTACTGCTTCCTTCAATTTGGTATTATCAATAGTATTTATAGTGATACAAGTGGAGTCATATTGACTATCTGCGGCACGTACCGCATCAACATGGTCCAGTTCACGAACTTCGTTCGGATATACCGAACTAAAATATTTCGCAAAAGCGTCGGCCGCAGATTGCCCAACAACTTCGACACCACTGGAAGAATAAGCGTTCATACGCTGTCTGTGATTCTTCCTATTCTTAACGTACTCCTAGAATTTGGCCGTGTCGTCAATTATATTTTGTTGAGTCAGATGTAAGTGCTACTTATATGCATTGTCAATCAAGTTTTTAACATGCCATCTATAGTATTTAAATAATTTATTGTTGAACTCTTTACCTTCAGCCTTATACCGTTTCAAATGATAATATTTTTACGTATATTACATATAATATCAGCATTAAACCATTTTGGATATACGTACTTATAATTCGGCATCTAAGGGGATTTAATTGGAACATATTGACTGATACAATTATAAAGACGGTGATAGAATAACGCAACTGCGTAGTCAACGTCTGCAGTTACAAACATGTGCGACCAATCTATACTTTTAATGCCATGTATAGGCCCAGAAAGTCTGCTTTACGCCAATTCTAGTTTGGAGCAGCTCCCGAGTCCAGTCCAGTCACCATTCGTAAGGATGGTGACTGGACCTACGCGTCGCACTGAAACCTAAGTGTCACCTCCAGCGGAGGGTGATACTTATCAATTGGTACTAAGGGTTCTGAACCCTCGGATACTAAGACCAGCTCCGGGTTAAAATTGCTCAACACGAGATCTAACATGCCATCACATTTGTTATACACAATATTATGTTGCTGAAGCCCACAATAGTCACAAAATGAATTAAAATTATTCTTAACATTAACACTACAATAATTCAAATTAAAGTATCCTATTATTAGGACATTAAGAGAATAATATGCAATGATAGCATTTTCAATGCACGTCAATACGTTGAGATATAGATTATCACTTCATTTAGGAGGCAAATAAACGACACAACCTAAAAACTTTCCAACACTTTTTCCACTAATAGTGGCGAAAAGCAGTTCCATATCAGACGTATAGGCATCTACATTAGTTACTTGTTGCACCGTATAGCAGTTTCGTACGGCAAGGAGCACTCCTCCCCACCCGACGTCCCGTTTTACGAGCGCTGGTGTTTACATTCTGGGACGTCAATACGTCCGCCCCGGCTCGGTAGCTCTCCTGCTTATAGCGTGATGCTGTTTTACAGAAGCGACTAAACCATGTCCGGGATCTGCCTCCGATGGGCACCAATGATGATGGAATAAAAATTTACCCTGATATTGCCCGTGTGCACTTTAGTCTTCTTTGTTTTAAGTTGTTTACAGAAGGTACGTTGTTCACTAACAATAAGGTTGACTGAACCGAAATATAGGTTTTAAGCTATTGCATAGCTTCTATCGCGGGCCTTGAGTGCGGGAAAATCCAGAAATTTCGTAACGAAAAAACCTCACGCTCTCCGACGGGCACGGAGGTGTGGCATGAAGGCCGTGCATTGTCTAACGATGGCCTAACGTCGTTTCTTTTCCTCAGTCTTTGTTGTCTTTGTCGAAGAGTTTTGAAATTTTGAATATGAATGAACAAAGTGCATTTATTATTAAGGCTGCTCTCTCGCAAAAAGCTTGAAAAAAGCGTGCAGATGAACCAACTTTTCGTAGTCACTTACAGAGAAATTACATATGAAAAAAATAGCTAGTAATCTACATGATCTGATACGTAATTTGGTTTAACCATAATTTTTCTATCGGTGTCACATAATAAATAAAAAAAATACCCAAATCACCTCCAAATCGTTGAGATGAAACCACTTTACTCCTTCATTGTTTATCAAAGGAATATAAAAAAAATATCTACTGCTTTGCAATACAAAATAAAATAATTTGCTTTGGTTACTTTTTAGAAATATGTATTATTTTTATGATAATAAATTAAAAATGCGTCCCGATTAATACTGCGTCTATATCACCCCCGCATTCGTCCACGAATTCAGTGCGGAGCACATCGTGTTGCTAGGTGGACGTACGCCGCGGTGTGAGAGCTCAGCACTACGAAATAAAATCGTAAAATATTATGCAAAAATTATTAATTTTGTTAATAGTAGAGTAGGTTTTTTCTGATTCTTGTTTAATAGTAGTGTTTTACAGTTTTATTAATTGTACAGTTTTATTAATGTTTAAGTTTAGTTTGTAAAACATGGGGAATAAGCAGAAACGATTGAAGAGAGGTCTAAAAAAATATTACAAACATTTATCAAGGTAAGTTTTAAGTTTTATCTACATATTTCATAATATTAGACAGGTGCTGTTTATAAAATACCTATATGACTGTGATTTTGCCACTCTGTGACGAGACAAAGCGCGGCAAACGCAAGTGGCGGCAAGGCGCGGGCCGCGTCGTCGCATGCTGGTAGCGCATGTCTGAGAAATTAAAAAATATATATTTCGAAGAAATGTGAAGTTTGCCAACACGCATTGAGGCAGCGTGGCGGACATTTCCTTGCCTTAAAACCCTCTCAGAAATTAGAGGAGGCCTGTGCCCAGCAGTGGGACGTATATAGCCTGTAACTTTACTTTTTTTTTACTTTTATAAATATGTTATTTTACCGACGAAAATTTTAAAGAAAAATAAAAAATAAGCAACCGACAACGTCCTAGGTCCCTAGGTGACTTGCGAGATGTCAGTGTAACAAAACAAAACGGCCCAGAAAAACAGACTTTCCAACTGATAGCTAAATCAGCACGCAACAATTTCCAGGTTCCAAATTCCAGGTGGTGCCAGTGGGGATCGAACCCGGGTTGCTCCCGTACTGTGATACCTATAACGAGCGCTAACTATGTGAGCTACCACGGCTCTCAACGACATCGTTCCGTTCGTGTACAGCGCTGAAGATAGCAGAGTAAAAAATTAGAGATTGTGCTGTTTGAAATTTATCATCTGTGAGAGTGAATTTTATCTGTGTACTCTGTAACAAATAACTATATAGAATATAGAAAAAAATCTGAAAATGATATTTCGCCATTTTTTATTTTATTCCTTTATTATGTAGACATGTACGTAATAATTATATGTGGACATGATTATTAGTTATATTTTATTAATGTTCAGAAATATTATTTGTGCTACTTTAGCTGTAATAAGTCTTGTCATTCCATCATTAATTATGTACTTAGCTTTCGATAAAACACTTTCACAGGAAACTAAAGTGACCGTAATATGATATCAATTTTTAAAAACTTGATACAAAACTGGGTATATACTATATTTATGCGTCCACCACCACGTCAATAGTCAAAACTTTCGTAAATTTAGAGTATTTAATAAACACAGACTTTATAGAAAAATCCAACTTCTTTAAGCATAACTGTGTATAAGTGTAAAAGTGGCTGCCATGAAAGTAAAAAGTACTTAGCATAACTTAGATAAGCGGCTGCGGTTACGACGTCACTGAAGTCAAGTGGTCTCCACTATACCAATCTTAATGAGAGACCCTATAATATTATTAGCTTACAAAAACAGATGTTTCATGTAATTATTGGGATATTTTTCAGGTATTATGTGCACTGTCGTTCCTTGCTAGTGGTAGTTGCTAAAGAATATGCGGCAAAAATATCAACACTTATGTGTCGCAGCCTTCAGTGTCCCGCTGTGTTCACGAGGTTGAGTTTGTGGAAGCCCGTCCTTCCCCGGTCGAGCCGGCCCCCATTCGTGCATATATAAAGGTTCTGCTGAACATAGGCCCGCAACACACTCCCATGCTTTTTTTTAAATGGGAATGACAAGATACTCCCTCTAAAATGGAAGAGGCTCCGTTTTGCAGGCTATGAAATTTAATATGTAGGTAAAAAAATAAAAAAAGGTAAATAGAACAAAGGAAAAAAAAAAACAAAAAATATTATGATTAATGTAAATACAATCAGATCAGATGATCTTTTAAGTACGCCTGGGTAACATTTTTACACAGCTAGTCCTAAGCCTGGAAAAAGTACGAAGGAAAGGTCATTCCAGTTGAATAAAAATAAAAGTAATCTAAATTCTTATTAAATCAATAATCATCAACTTAAACTTAGTTTGTCACAAAATTGTTAATTGTTTTGTGATCGAAATAGCGTTGAAATATTAATTGAATAGTACTGCTAACAAATGAAGTTTTACAACCTGTTAATTATTTAACAGCTTTTTAAACCTGTTGACCATTAAAGATTAACAGTTAAATCACATTAACTATAAATCCGTCAACGACCCATACCTATATACGACTCTACGAAGCTCGCACGAATCGAGACGAGCTGCTCCGAAATCGTACGAATACATAAGCAGCTGTTTATGAGAAAGTATATAGGTGTATAGGTATTTATGTACAACAGTGAATAGCTGTACTTGTAAAATTCAAGTGTTTTGAATATGAATGAACAAAGTGCATTTATTATTTATATATTTAATAAAAGAAAAAAAATTGTTTTCTTATCGGTTACAACGCTCAAAAAGTGTAACTTGAATTAATATCAAAGAAAAAGAAATACTGCATAAATAAAATAAATAAATAATTATAATTGCATAAGTTAATACAAAATGCCATGCAATAGCTTTACCGCGGCAGTCCCCGAGTGCCACACGTCTTTTTTTTATTCTACTCTGATCATAATAGAAATAACAATAAAAATCGATTTAATCTCAAACAGTTTTGGTAAATTGGAATGAGTCTACCTAAATACAATCGGACAAAACAGTTTTATGCTGTAACAATAAATGATTCAATTTCCATTACGCAAGACTAGAATCCCCTTAAGTATTATGAACGTAATAGACGATAGGGAATAGTTTTCGTTCTGAAGCTGCTTTTAAGATAATGACAGAAAACGCGTTCCAATACCTACAAATTTATTACGACCAATATTTACGTCAATTGACTAGAAACGGTTTACACTAGAGATATATGATTGGTCGTTTTAAGACTGACTGAATGACTGCATCAAATATGTATTAAGATAGCTGTTGGAGTCATTGTCTACGGGTAAGTGTTTCATTTTTAGATATTATATTGTATGGCTTTGTCGGGTCTTTTCGGCGGATTAACTGCTGCTTATTGCTGGAGATGGATAATTGGAAAATTGTATTAATCAATCGTCATTGTCAAAACCTACATCAGTGTGATAATGAGCAGTAAATAAAAGGGAAGAGTGGGCAAAGTAGTTTAACAAAAAATAGTGATATTCATTCTGTAAATACTAGGAAGAGACACAAGTTAGTAGTACTAGTTCTTCGACTCCAGCGAGTCAGTAATTCATTCTTGGGGCGATGTATTACAACAAAATCCCAGAAAATATACAATATTTGACCAGCATAAAGTTCAAAAACTTTATTAAACTAAGTTTGTATAAAAATGGTTATTATAATATTACGGAATGTATGGATGATATTAACCCCTGGGAAAGGTGATCGCTTCCAAGCTGTTTCTAATTTATTTTGTGTTGTTAATTATAACATTCGTGATTGGAAGCTGTTATTTAAAAAAAAATAGTCTAAATAATAATAAATAGGTTTTCTAATAGGTTCTTCCCAGAACAGAGTTTTTTTCCGAACCAGTGGTAAATGAAAAAAATGACTCAATAAGTATTATTTATAATCTATATTAAATAAAAAAGTTTCTGTTTCTGTTTCTGAAATACGTTTTTTTTAATAATGTAAATAAACTTTGACGGACGACAAATGTTTATATCGCAATCGTAAATTCATGCTCAATGAGAAATGAATGAGAATTGTATTTTTATGCGGATAGTTGCGAATTATAATTATTGTCTTTATTGAAAAACCTTCCTTTTGCGAGTATTTAAAGTATTTAGTATCCCTTATCTTATTAAACCAGCGATGCCTCTGCAGCATTATGCTGAGTTGGAGATCTATTTGATATCACATTTTATCTTTAAATTCTTTTTTTAATTTTTTATTTATTTGTTTATTTCATTATTAATTAACATTGTGTATGTTCTGCTTATTAAATAAATTTTAATGCGTAAGTATTCTTACACCTGCGCATGCATTATACACATATTCTTTGTCCATTGTAATTTATATTTAAATTTCAAAAATTGTGTGTAAAGTGTGATTATTAAATAAATGGTTCTTTCTTTCTTTTTTCTTTCTTTCTATTATCTGTAGCTATGCGCTTCTTTTCAAACAATTTTAACCAAAATACTAGTTTCATTGACGTTTTTCTTAATTCAGAATTCAGCAAGGAAGTCGATTCATGGATAAGTATATGAAAGTGTTAGCGAATTATAGCTGATATTTTAACTTTTCGTTTAGTTAGTTTATTCAGTCTTAGCCAGTTAGTCAGTCACTCAAGATGGGACAGTGGCCTTATCGATTTTGGTACAAATATTTTCTTATGAAGCAGACGCGATAGAGTTCAGCCAGAGTGAGTTCTGTTCATTGCCAAAATTCATGTCGAGTGTCAGTATCATCGCGTATCTTTACAATGAGAATGCTTTAAATGGAACACATGCTTAGTTTACTATCGTTTACTGGTATGATATATTATTTTTATAAAAATTAATAATAAATATAAAGAAATTATTAGAAATGTTAATTGTTTTAATCAAAAACAATCAAAAAATTATTTTCATCTTTTGAGTCAATTTTCGGATATTGAATTAGTAAAAAAAATGTATTTTCAACTTTATCTCACATTTTTATCGCTATATTTATTTGAATAAATATATAATTACTAATACTATGCTTGATGACTCAAATAATTTAGAGAATATAGTAAAGAAAACTTTTTAAAATTTTGGTTTGGAACCTCATGAGTCAGTCAGCAACATGCTTACTACAAGTGCAGTCCAAAATTGCCCGTAAAAATATTGTTACGAACTTGGGTACCGTCGACCAGTATGGTTTTCGAACTAGCTTCTCCACATCAAGGGCCCACTGCTGCAGGTTTTCGTTTTGCAAACTGAGCACTGTGTAAACTGCACTTTCTTCATGGAGCACTCACACCGCGTGATGGTCGGCGGCGTACTCCCCCCGTCATCGAGTTGGATGCAAAGAAAGAGCCTAGCAGATCTTTCTCCTTTGCGCAATAGGAAATGCCTATTATTTAATTAATTATACGCAATGAATGATCTTACGTTATTCATGTGTGCTAAATATTGAAACAATAATTAATACTAAATCCCGGTTAAATAACGTAATAAATACGAAAGTCGACTGTACTCTTAGTTCAGTTATAAGTACTAAAACGGAAATATTTGATTTAAAAAAATTAAGGATGGTATTCAACTCGTTATATATTTAAGACCGGCTGTCATAAGTTTTGATTGCTGATTGCTGATTCTTACATACATACATTATTACAGTTATTAGTATAATTAATAAAGTTTAGTTTTCCTAATAGAATCAATAAAGTGAAAAATTATAATATAATGATAAAAATTTACCAGTTTCTTCTACCTGCCTTATTACCTATCTGCATGCCAAATTTGAATTTTCTAGGTCATCTGGAAATGGGTTAGAGTTTTGATCTACAGGTCAGTCAGTGATAAAAGTGACGATGTTTGGACGTTAATATCTAAATAATCGTTTAACATGTGTTTATTAAATTTGAAGCACATATGTATCTTGCAAATCTCAGTATATGAAACAAATTTGACACGTTTATGTGAAATAGTTTTTGAGTTATGAGGGGGTCAAAAGTGGCTCCAAATGGTTCGTGTAATATTACACACGGTGCTGCTCGTCATTCTGCTTGAACTTGGCTTGAAACGCTACCGCGTGTCCAGATTTGCGTCAGTACAATATAAGAAAAGGGGAGTATACTTATAATAGCATAGAAGAAAACAACGGAACAACAAAAATCTTTAAATTGCAACAAAACCGAAACAGTTTTCGAAATAATTATTTAACTTGTTATTTATAATTAATAATGTACCTATTAAATATACCACACTTCAACATGCAATCACCACATACACGTACACCAAACAATTACACAACTAAGACCTACAGACATTTTATATTTTATTTTAAAAATCTTATAAGATTAAACATAAGTTTTACTATAAGTCAAAAATATATGTGTTACCCTAGTTCTAAACACTTATTTATATAAATGAAAGACAAGAAGAGCGGAGCCTCCTAACACAAGTTTCCTTACTTAAAATGAGTGTTCCAACAATGTATTTAATTTTAAGTTTTACTGGAGTGAAAATAAAGATTTTTAATTTTTGATTCGATTTGAGACGAAGTGCGCCCTGCAATTGGACGAGGCTGCCGCTGTAATTTTGAGTTAAACAAGAAGATGTGTCGTAATCTCCCGAATACTGCACAGCCGAGTTGAATCCGTCCATTGATCTCTCGTTAGAAGTTGTACTTACCCAGTCAGACTTTGTAACAGGTAAATATACTCGTCAACAACTTTGAGAGGAGTGCTCCCAACAATTACCGGCATAGGTGTGGACAGGATGTTTCACATGACCTTTGTTTTTTCCATCTTAATCGTGAGCACTATCCCTTTGGAGAAACTATTGAAGTCATTGAGCAGCATAAGGTCCTCGACTTATAGCGTCGGAAAATCTAACGTGAGTGATGTACTCGCTATTGATATTAATACCGAATCGTTTTCACACTAGTAGCTTTAAACGTCTTCCAATGCAGAGGTGGAGACTTTCGGTCACCCTGTCTTTTACCTCTCTGTAATTGGATAAGTTTTGTACTCTGGTTCTGTACTTGGATTATCTTAACAGTCTTTATTATATCGACTTCTTGATTACGATCATTTCAAGAACGTACCAATGAGAGCGCATACCTCGATATTTTTTATTAATATAATATACCTTGCCATATTTATTTTAAAAAATTATAGCTTAATTTTTTTGGCAGAGATTTGCAAAGGGTTCCTTGCGTATAAAGTGACAAGTGTTTATAATCTTGATTCGTTATCACGCTCTACACACATAATTCACATGTCGATTGCTTTCAATTAACTAGAGAACTCTTAAACGGTTCTTTTATTTGTTAGTTTGATCGATCATTATCGTTTCCGTTAAAATTCAATATAATTAGGAACCGATTTTTGCTAATACATTTCGCCTTTTTCTATTATGTAACGTCTATTTTGATCCATTTAAACTATATATCGTCACTGGAAAGCCAATACTACGTAAACGCCAAAAGGGCATTTTAAAGTAGAGCCATTTTAAGTTTTTTTTTACAAAACCGGGCTTAACTTTTTTCTAATTAAGAAATCGAAATACAGTGAGAGCAAAAAACATTATGACACCGTTATCTACGTACTGCAATCGAGATATTCTGCATATTTCTTGTAACTCAAAAGATAGCTGTCTCTTTAGCACATTTGCTCAATACACTTTGTAAGGAGAAACTGCTTACCTCCATAATATTTCTATTAAAATACTAACAACTAACTTCCTTTCCAATGTATATAAGAAAAAATACTATCACGCATTACAGGTTGATAGCGGTCTCAGTATAATAGCACTTAAACGTTATATCATGTCACAAGACCGAAGGAAAAGCGATTTATAGTATTAAAAGTGGGCACCATTGCTATATCAAAAAGTGTTATGTGAAAGACATATTCTGATAAAAATTTAATTTTTTTCCCTATGGGACATAGACAGTACTTGTGCTAACAATTGTACTAGCAGCAAACAAAATAAATAAGAATACTATAACTCCTATTTCGAGTTAGATTTATTCTCTTTTACTGCATGGGTTTAAGAACGAAAAAATAAATAAATACAGCTTGCTTAGTAATCTTTTTTAATGAAAAATAATAATAAAAATGACATGACAGTTTTTAAACTTGGTTGAAAACGTGTGGCAAAAGTCACATAACATAATTTTATTATTAATCTACAAAATTATTATTTATTAAGTATTTTGCACAACTTTCGAAGAGATCAAATTGATATTTTTTTTATAAGATAGGGTGACAAACTAGCACACAGTCCATCTGATGT
This sequence comes from Parnassius smintheus behrii, assembly GCA_036936625.1. NCBI lineage: Eukaryota > Metazoa > Arthropoda > Insecta > Lepidoptera > Papilionidae > Parnassius > Parnassius smintheus. The sequence goes on along the minus strand of JAUPFT010000010.1, from coordinate 24,665,068 downwards.
TAAGTGGTTGCGTGCGGCCCGTAGATATCTACATCTATCCTCGATTACAAATCAAAATGCAGATGCGTTGTCACCCGTGAGGACTAAGATGGAATGCCTCGTTTCCAGTAAAAAGGGTTTCCGGTTCTCTACACTCACCATACGAAACACAACAGCATCAAGCTACTATTTTACGCTGGTATTCTGTGAGAGCGTGGTCCTTCCCCGGACGAGCCGACCCATTCGTGCTACAACTATACTATTAATATAACTGCAGCATGGCTCTACCACGTAAAATATCCTTAGTACTTACTTACTTACTTATCTTCACGCACAATCCCTAACGGGGTAGCCAGAGACAACAGATCGCCTAGTGTCACGATCCTTACATACCTCTTTCGCTTCTTTCAGGTTCATTAACTTCTTCATACATGCACGTCTGGGTATCTGAGTACTCTTGATCCTCCCCTCTTCGAGCAATTTGCTCACATGGTCTTCGAAAGTTAGTCTCGGTCTACCTCGACACCTTTTAATAATTACTTTCGCTCTATATATTTTCTTCACCATTCGGTCTTCACTCATTCGTTCAACGTGCCCAAACCATTGGAGTACGCCCCTATCAATTTTTGTGATAAGGTCATCTTTCAATCCTGCCATATTGCGAATCTCTTCGTTTCGCTTTCGGTCGGCTATGGTAACGCCACACATTTTACGAAGAGATCGCATCTCCACTGCATTCAACTTGCTTTTATGCTTCTTCTGGCATACCCAGGTTTCGCTGCCATATAACAAAGTCGGTACCAACACTGCGTTATGTATTGCAAGGCATGCACTCTTCACCACGCCTTGCCTTTTTACTAATGCATTCAGGGCACCATTGACTTTATTTCCGGCAGCGACACGCCTATCCACATCTAAATCACATCTTCCATCCCGGCTGAAAGCACTCCCCAAGTATACAATTTCATTTACCTGTTCTAGACATTCCTGATTTACCCATATTTCACATTTCGTTCTCTCTTCGTCCTTTTCAAATACCTTAATCCTAAATCTACTAATATCCTTAGTAGATTTTGAATACTTAGTAAAAAAAGTTTTATCTTATCATGATCAACTGCAACACCAGGAGAATCGCAGATGCGTGGCCAGGCTTTTAGAAAAAAGACTCTTTTCTTGAAGATCCATAAGTCGTCTCGTTCCGAAAAAACCGTCGGTGGTGGGCGATTCCACAAGGATATTGTGCGAGGACGAAAACTTCTTCGCCAATTATCCAGATGGTATGTATGATATCACGAGTTTTGTCGCGATGAGCGATAATAAAATTAAGCGGCTGGAGTTAGTTCGAACAATTTCTTTGAGCGCACCTCGTGGTAGATACGATAGACTACGCAGAGACATCTCTTCGCAGCGCCAGCGACTTACTGGCTGTGCGAAAAGAAAGCGCTGAAAAGAGAGCCGATCAGAAAAAGCTCGGTCACCAGTGATTCGAACCGCTCAGCGCTAGATGCGATTAAATGGAAGAAGCTTGCACTGGGGGGGGGGGGGGCAGTCCAGAGATGGGAACAGTATTCTTCTTTCATTTGTTTTTTTTTTTATAGAATAAGAGTGATAGACAAGCAATAGACAACCTATTCGACGGTAAGTGAATGCTGCGGCCCATAGACATCAAAATTAATCTTCGATTAAGAATCAAAATGTACATTCGTTGTCACCACAGTACAAAGTACCTCACAGTATTGTTACGAGCTTGAGGTTCGTGACAATAAAAATTGCCGATAAAATTACCTAAATTAACACTTTAATTTACTTTACACAAATTAAAGTTAAAACACTAATAATTAAACACACTAATTCACTTAATTCCGCTCCGAAGCTTCGCTTGTGTCGCCGAGTTTAACTCTGTCTATCGCATCTTGCGCCACCTATTTATTTAAATTAGCAAAATATCCGGAATGTTCAAGTAAACAAGCGCAAGGTACCGAGAATTCGAGTATAGATTTTCTAGAAACTTAGTTCTTCGGGTGGCGCTGTCGGTCGAAAGACGTGTGATGTCATTTACTGCAACGCTCCCCTCGCTCTCGTTCCTGACACTAGATGGCGCTAGTTGACTTATTCGAGCGCGGCGTAACACTGCCCCCTCCTAAGACATGCTCGTCCCGAGCATTATCGGCCTCATAGTAACGCGCCAAGCGATCCACTTGGACGATCTTAGGAGTCCCTCTTACGCCTTTCTGTAACAGCTCCGCAATGTCAAGGGATGTCCTATCCCGTGGTGCACCAACATTGTACAATTTCGACGCTCCTCTACTCCGTGCCTGAGGTCCCCTCACAGCCGCACAACTTGTACATTTACGACACCAATCCTCGACATCGTCACGATAATGGACCCAGTAAAACTGTTCTCGGACCTTCAGTAGAGTTCGTTTACCTCCCAGATGGACTCTTGAACGACCATTATGGCACAGCTGTAGAACATTCGGCACTTTAGCTTTAGGGACAACCATTTGTAAACGACAGCTGTCTCCTCGACCATTGTCCCATTTACGGCACAGGACTCCATCCTGAAGCAGCAAGCTGTCCCATTGGGCCCAATAGCTTTTCGTGGTTGAACTCATCGCTGAGACGTCCCTCCACTTAGGCTTGGTAGCACGGGCCTTCATCCATCCCAGAATCGGCTTGATGTCCAGATCTTCCTGCTGTGCATGTCGTAGGCTGTCCCTCCACCCGTTGCTGAGGTAGTCCGTCCTGAGCATCCTCACGGATACCACTTCCTTACCTTGCCTACTACAATGGTTGCCATCTTCAGGACAAGGTCTTCTTGACAATGCATCTGCGTTGCCATGAGATTTCTCGCTGCGATGTTCGATCTCAAAGTCGTATTCCTGCTGCTGCTGGGCGGTGCTGTTAGCCGCACTTCCTTTCTGAGACCGTTCACCTTCCCTTCCTAGGGTGTGCTTAGGGCAGCTGGACCGAAGATGGCCCCTTTCCCCACAGCCATAGCACCTAGGGCTGTATCCTTTATTGTGGTCGCGAACCGTAAATGCTGCAACCTCCCTAGCGTGAGGTGAACGATGATCCTGTCGCCGCCAGGCAGTGCCGTTAGCTGCACTACCCTCCTGATATCGTTCACTTTCCCTTTCTGCGGTTCGCTTAGGGCAGCTGGATCGAAGGTGGCCCTTTTCCTCACAGCCATAGCACTTTGGGCTGTATCCTTTGTTGCGGTCGCGAACTGCAGCTGCTGCAACCTCCCTGACGCGATGGGAACGATGATCCTGCCGCACGGCTTCCACTTCCAGTGCATGGGCCAAGGCGTCCTTAAGCGTCTCGTGGTGCCCGAGCCTCACAGCAGCTCTGACTTCCAGGTCGCGGATGCCGTCGATGAATGTCTGCACCAGGTTCCCTTCAATGAGTGCAGGTACAGACCGGTATGCTTTTCGCACCAGCTTCTCCACTTCTAGAGCCCACTGCTGCAGGTTTTCGTTGATGTGCTGCACACGATCTTTAAGCTGCGCACGAAAGACGTGTTCCAGGTGAGCGTCGCCATATCTCGCCTCCAATGCCTCAAGGAGTTGCTCATAAGTCACTTCCTCACCGAGAGCTTCCAGAACTGTTAAGGCCTGGTCACGCAGGCCTAGTGTAAGAGCAGTCATGGCTTGATTTTTATTCCAGCCGTTCGCCTTCATAACAGCCTCGAACTGGATTTTGAAGGCTGACCAGGAAGAAGTCCCGTCGAACGGTGGCACTTTGAACCCACGTAGTGAAGGTGTAGTAGCTACTACGGGAGCTGTAGTACCATCACCCAGTTTGAGGTCGTCCAGCGTTTTCTTCACGTCAGCCACCACGTAATCAACCCGATTGTTCACTTGGTCGATTTGGGTTTTAGCTTCCTTGATTTGGGTTTCAGCTTCCGACAGGCGGTTGTCATGTTGAGCAACCCTATCCTTCACCTCCTTTATCTCTTTCCCAAAGGTAGCATGAAGGTCCTTAATTAGGAGCATCTGCTCTTCCGACCGACGGGCCTGTTCCTCCTGTCCGCTCTGCAGCTGCTCTTTCAACTGACGGACCTGTTCCTCCTGTCGGCGGCTCTGTTCGTCCTGTCCGCCCCGCAGCTGTTCTTCCAACCGACGGACCTGTTCCTCCTGTCGGCGAGCCTGCTCCTGCAGCATCACCATCAGAGCACCTAAGTCAGGTGCCACAGACGTAGAAGCTGCTGACGGACCGGCTTCCGTGACCGGCGGCTGGCCCTCAGACATCTGCGGCGTTGCACCACCAAATCTCCTCTGGTCCGTCTCCTGCTGGCGTTGACTTCGGGTACGGACACCCTCCGTTTCCTCCTTAGGTAAAATCGGCATTATTTTATCCCACTTCTCACACCAATTGTTACGAGCTTGAGGTTCGTGACAATAAAAATTGCCGATAAAATTACCTAATTTAACACTTTAATTTACTTTACACAAATTAAAGTTAAAACACTAATAATTAAACACACTAATTCACTTAATTCCGCTCCGAAGCTTCGCTTGTGTCGCCGAGTTTAACTCTGTCTATCGCATCTTGCGCCACCTATTTATTTAAATTAGCAAAATATCCGGAATGTTCAAGTAAACACGCGCAAGGTACCGAGAATTCGAGTATAGATTTTCCAGAAACTTAGTTCCTCGGGTGGCGCTGTCGGTCGAAAGACGTGTGATGTCATTTACTGCAACGCTCCCCTCGCTCTCGTTCCTGACACTAGATGGCGCTAGTTGACTTATTCGAGCGCGGCGTATCAGTATGTAATTATACCGACTCTATTCGCTTAAGACCAGAACGCAGCAGCGCGAGCACTGCTTAAATAGATGGTTAGACGCCGTCCATTGGAGACCATAATATATTTCTACCATTTTATAGTGGCCTCATACGACAACCTAGGGATTAAATGGAGGGATTCACTTACTTAAAAATAATATAAAAGTTAATACTAAATAATCTAAATGTTTAACTATATTTTATTATTATATTACTACATATTATTTCTTATATAATATAATAAGTATCCATTTCAATAAAAAATAATAAAATGTTATTGAATGTAGGAAGACTTCTTTGTATTTTCATAATATAAAAGTTATTGCTAAACAATATAAATATTTAACTATATTTTATTATTATGTTACTAGGTACATATTAATTCTTATATAATTTTATAAGTATTAATTTTAATAAAAATAATAAAATGTTATTGAATTAAGGAAGACTTCTTTGTATTTTTATCTGTAATGCGCTGGTAGCAATAAACTATGGTAGAGTCTCCGATAAAATATAGCACTGCGCTAGTAACGGATATGTCTAGTCAGTATCCGTTTTAGTAGTAAGCGAGCGGAAGAAAAGTTGTTTTTGTTGTTCTATGAAGTACATTAAGAATACATAAATACAAACCGATCACCGAATTGGCTGAAAACCAAATATCCATTACAATATTGTTTTCTTTCATAAAAAAAGATTTATATTAAGTAAAATCTGTAATTTAAGCTATAAAGTTGCGTCATAATATTGACCTTTGACTCAATATTTTATTACTTTGGCACCTTAAAATAATATAAAATTTAAAGATAGAAATTCGATTCACTATATTTCATTCGATGTAAACATTAGTAGATATAATATATGTATGGACCAAGTAATTAATAAGGCATAACGCACAGGCAATATGAATATGCCTAACATGAGTGAGCAGTGTGATAAAAACTATTGAAATAATTAAATTGACCGGGTTGTATGAATAAAGCCCATTACTTATTGGGTGGAGTAATAAAAAGATAGGTTAGGTTTGGTTAGGTTCCCCCCGAACGGGTTTCATCTTTCCATCTTGTCGTGGCGGGGGGGGGGGGGCTTAGTAGACAGGGACAGGGACTTAGTAACAAAAAGGAACCCACATGGCTGGCCTGAGGTGTAGGGCCGTACCCGAGGGGGCCACCAGTGGGCTTGGCGAACAAACTTCGGATGTATGCTGGTGGGCTGCGGCGAAAGGGGTGTCTTCTTCCCCTACCGCTGCAGCCGAGGTGGAGTCACGGAGGAAGAGCTACTAGCCTTATCCTCCGCGGCTCAAACGGGGCTGAACCGTTGATGCGGTGGTGGTGGGACTGTGGAGGGAGAGAAGTGTCGGTATTGCAAGGTGCTGCTCTCCCTACACTCAGCAGCCGAATCTTCGTTGGCGGCAGATCCATAGACTACATTCACCGCTGGGGTCAGGAAAGCTAGTGCTGAGTGCTCGATTTTCCTGGCTCAATGGCTTTCACGCATTGGACACGGGGGTGTCCATTGCGCAGGTGTAGTTGGAGGCCATAGAGGAAGACGCGCCATGTATTCAGGTGTGCCTTATCTGAGAAGGAGAAGGGGAAGGAGTATTCCTCTCCCTAAAAGGCGCCGCCATTACGCGGCCGGCGCTGATGAGGCCGCTGATGTGTGCGAAAGCGTTCCCTTGGCCCTGCCAATATGTGACAAAGGTGGAACACCATAGGGCTTTATTCGCTGCGAGTCCAACATAGCCTGTGCTTGACCCCGCGAGGCTGGCATGCGTAGGCATTTCCCCTGTAAAAAAAGGTTTGGTTAAGTTAGGTTGTTTTTATGTCATATATTTTTACCACTTGAACAAAATAGGAAGAAAGCTATGTTTTATTTGTTATGCAAAGGAAGGAATACCCGATTGCTATTATTTAACTTTGCGAACTGGTTTTACATTTAACCAAACCTTATTTTTACATGGAAAAATAAGGTTTGGTTAAGTTAGGTTTTACCACTCGAAAAAAATGGTAATAAAGTTTTTGATTAAAGCTATATATATTTTCATTGTTATGCAAAGGAAGGAATAGCCGATTGCTATTATTTAACATTGCGAATTGGTTTAACACTTGTAAATTTTAGATTAGGTACATTATGATTGTCTTAAAGTGATAAACATGTAAAGGCTAGGTTAGATTATCTCCTTCCCCCACCTCCAAATGGGTCCCCACCTTGTCGTGGCGTAAGGACTTAGTAACAAAAAGGAACCCAAATGGCTGTCCCGAGTCGACCCTCGCCTCCTTGTGCTTTGCAAAGCCCACTTTGGGTGTATGTTGGTGGGCCGAGGTGAGAGGGGTGTCCTCCTCCGCCCAAACCGCTGTAGCCTAGGTGTATTTATGTTTATTTTATTTATCATAAAAATCTGTTATAATGACACTTTACACAACCTATTATCCATGTTTGTATAGATATATTACGATAAATTATGGTAAAAGCAATATTTTCTTTTTATTTTTAAGTCATTTTTATTTGATAATAAATAATATTTAACATTATTATAGTAGATGAATATTAAATAACGAAAATTAAAATTAATAGAGTCAAAAAAGCTTAGTCTAAAATTTAGCTTTAGATATGTGACATCGTTTAAAGAACCTTATTTTTGTACTACAAAGGATCCACTTATTGGTATAATGAGCACCACACAAAAGTGTATACAGTGCCTGCTCTTTTTGCTTTGTGATTTTTTTTAGCCGTTAAAATATTCGTTGTGTGAATTATACTTGTTCATAACTCTATAGTCTATAGTCTCTATAGTCCTCGATATCGTTTCGACAGTGGACCCAGTAAAACCGTTCTCGGATCTTCAGTAGAGTTCGTTTAACTCCCAGATGGCCTCCTGAACAATCATTATGGTACAGTTGTAGAACATTTGGTACTTTAGCTTTAGGGACAACCATTTGCAAATGACAGCTGTCTCCCCCAACATTTTCCAATTTACGGCACAGAACTTCATCATAAAGCAGCAAGCTGTTCCATTGGGCCCAATAACTTTTAGTGTTCGAACTCGTCGCTGAGACGTCGCTCCACTTGGGCTTGGGAGCACGGGCCTTCATCCATTCCAGAATCGGCTTGATGTCCGCATCTTCCTGCTGTGCATGTCGTAGGCTGGCCTTCCACTCGTTGCTGAGGTGTTCTGTCCTGAGCATCCTCACGGATACCACTTCTTTACTCTTTTGCCTAGTACAATGTTTGCAGTCTTCAGGACAAGGTCTTCTTGACAATGCATCTGCGTTGCCATGAGATTTCCCGCTGCGATGTCTGGTAGTAAAGTCGTTACCCTGATGCTGCTGGGCGGTGCTATTAGGCGCACTTCCTTTCTGAGATCGTTCACCCTCCTTTTCTAGGGTTTGCTTAGGACAGCTGGATCGAAGATGGCCCCTTTCCCCACAGTCATAGCACCTAGGGCTGTATCCTTTATTGTGGTTGCTAACCGTAACTGCTGCAATCTCCCTAACGCGATGTGAACGATGGTCCTGCCGCATGGCTTCCACCTCCAGTGCATGCGCTAAGGCGTCCTTAAACGTCTCGTGGTGCCCGAGCCTTCAGACAGCAGCTCTGACTTCAAGGTCGAGGATGCCGTCGATGAATGTCTGCACCCGGTTCCCTTCAATGAGTGCAGGTACAGACCGGTATGCTTTTCGCACCAGCTTCTCCACCTCTAGAGCCCACCGCTGCAGGTTTTCGTTGATGCGCTGCACGCGATCTTTAAGCTGCCCACGAAAGACGTGTTCCAGGTGAGCGTCGCCATATCTCGCCTCCAATGCCTCAAGGAGCTGATCATAAGTCACTTCCTCACCAACAGCTTCCAGAACTGTTAAGGCCTGGTCACGCAGGCCTAGTGTCAGAGCAGTCATAGCCTGACTTTTATTCCAGCCGTTCGCTTTTATAACAGCCTCGAACTGGATTTTGTAAGCTGACCAGGAAGAAGTCCCATCGAACGGTGGCACCTTGAACCCACGTAGCGAAGGTGTAGTAGCTACTATGGGAGCTGTAGTTCCATTCCCCAGTTTGTTGTTCTAGAAAGCTTAATTCTTCTGTTCGAAACTAGATGGCGCTGTTGGTCGAAAGTCAAGATTGACATTTTCTTAGGAAGCCCTCCTCGCTCTTTTCCCCGATACTAGATGGCGCTAGTGCCTGGTACCTGACGTCAACTTAGGCGCGCAACAATATATAACATTATTATAGTAGATGAATATTTAATAACGAAAATTAAAATTAATAGAGTCAAAAAAGCTTAGTCTAAAATTTTACTTTAGATATGTGACGTTGTTTGAAGAACCTTATTTTTGTACTACAAAGGATCCACTTATTGGAATAACGAGCACCACACAAAAGTGTGTAAAGTGCCTGCTCTTTTTGCTTTGTGAATTTTTTTAGCCCTTAAATTATTCGCTGTGTGAATTATACTTGTTCATAATACTATATTTATAAATTTTTCATTTTGGTTGAAACATTAAAAGGTCCTTTGGAAAATGTTTTCTAGCTCAATACATAAGTGAATAATCCTCTTTTACTATATACCCGAATATTTTTAACATTTATTTCATTATTAAGAACAGTTTTCCTTACGCCTTTATTTAAGATAGCAATTTTAAAGTAAGTGAATGGATTGGTGGTACAAGTGTGTATCCATTTATACTCACTTACGAAAGTAGAAAGCAATCATTTATAGCAGCTGGCCTTTTTTTCCAAAGTATGGACTCTATCGAGGTGTTTCATTTTATCTTACCAAAAATTTTGTTATCAACGTAATTTTTAATAAAAAATGAAAACAAATGTTGCTAAGGAACCATAGGTATTATGATAGTTTAAATAAAATCAACGTGGAAAGCTACCATTTAACTTTTAAAATTAATTAGATCGTAAATCGTAATTGTAATCCTAACACAAGCACTACAGTCCCTATAAAGAGACTCCAATGCCTGTATCAAGCCAGCGCTCAACCTAAATGAGTTCAGTGTGTCAGGGCTCCCACCCCTGCTAAATACGCAGCCCAAATATACAAACTCATCCACTTGCTCGATCAACTCACCTTCTATTCTTATTTCACAAATCGTTTTACTTTCTTCTCTTTCAAAAACCATAACCTTCGTCTTCCTTGCGTTCATGGACTTGGAAAAGGCCTATGACAGAGTGGAAAGGGATTTGCTATGGCAAACACTGAACTCATTTGGGTTGAGCGCATATCTCCATATGATAAGGATATAGAACGACGAGCGAATGCGGGAAATAGAGAAAATGGGGCCTTGCACTCTATTGTGAAGAGTCAAAATGTGTCGAAAAAGGCACGTATGGCAATTCACAATGCTGTGTTGGTCCCTACTTTAACGTATGGTAGTGAAAGTTGGGTGTGGCAGAAGAAGCACGAGAGTAGAATAAACGCAGTAGAAATGCGGTCGTTAAGGAGTATGTTAGGGCTGAATCTGAATGACAGGGTAAGAAATTGTGTAATAAGAGAAGAGTGTGGTTTGCAAGATGATGTGGTGAACCGGATTAAGAAAGGAATGCTTCGGTGGTTTGGTCATGTGGAAAGAATGAATGAGGAAAGAGTGACAAAGAAAATTTATGGTGCAGAAGTGAATGGCAGAGTCGGAAAGGGACGTCCTAGGCGAAAATTTATCGACCAAATTGGCGATTTATTGAAAACGGGCCGAATTAGGAGTACCCTTAAACGACGAGCATGTATGCGTAGAAGTATGGATGTGAAGGAGGCAAGAGAGGTGTGTCAGGATCGTGCCAAATGGAACTCTGTAGTCTCTGCCTACCCCTCTGGGTGACAGGCGTGAGTGTTTATGTATGTATGTATGTATGTAATTAGATCGTTGATGTGAGAAATATGGTAAACTTTTTACGATTGTTCGCGACTGATTTTTACTTTTACGATTATATTTTTTATATTTATACTCTAAAACTCAAAATATTGCAGTGGATCCATAAGCGCAGTTTCCGCTTCTTACATTAAACACTATTGCTGAGATTTTTGATTGTGAAGAATAACGAAAATAAAGAAACCCTCATTTAATTTTAGTAGCATATATATTTATTCACTTGTTTAAGGCTAACCGTCACGTACTTCAACGCAGCGGTGAAGAGTTTCGCGGATCTAACGTCCCCCTGTCTTATACCTCTCTGCAATTGAATAGGTTTCATTCCCTGGTTGGAAAGATATTACTATTACTTAATTATATTATTATATAGCTAAATGAATTATTATTAAGACCTCAAAAGGATTGTCTATTTGATTATTTTAGGTTATATTTTGAACTAAAATTATTATATCAGAATAATTTTTCAAGTACCATGCTGTTAGTACAGCAGTTAAAATTCTTAATTAACGCGTGTAATAAAATTTATGATTCATGCACGTGCGATAAAATAAATAATTGCTGAATAATGTCCGTTACGCTTAATTTCAAAATAATAACTCTAACTTAAAATATTTTTTTTAAATTGAATAAGTGTAAAAAACGAGCACACAGTCCACCCGATGGTGAGTGGATGCTGTGGCCCATAGACATCTACATTTATCATACGTATAAGAAATAAGGAGATATGCTCAGTAGTTGAAAATGTATCGGAACCCGGTGTCTCCAGTGGGCCCCTACCACGCGCCAACTTCTACATATGCACATCAGTAAAAGCAATAGATACGCAGTCGCGCATACACTCGCATTTTATAAATCAGAACGTACTACACAATCAATTTTAAACCATATCTCTGAAAGCTCAGCGTGCATTTACCATTCACCGTGCCACTTACTCACACAAAAATATCGGTCACTATCGTTGCGCTGTTAAAAATCCATTTATTTTACATATACGTTAGTGATTGACTAAATTGGAAAGTTAACGATTGTTTCGTTTATACCAAAATTGTACTAAAATTTTTTTGGGCCCTGAATATAAAATACATAAAATACCATATGTCCAGAGAATAGTGTAATAAAAGTAATTAATATGTAGGTAAAAATGTAATAATAACCTAAAATTTAATCAACTTCACGACCGTTGGTTACGCATTCAGCGTAGTAGTTGCTGTAAAATAATTAAAATAAGTAAAAAACATTGTGTCACGTCGGTCTTCCTATCGGGTTGAATCGGTTGACAAATTGGAGAATAAACTATAATAACAATTCACCAATCCACATTATTGCCGATAGTGGATCTACACAAGCACATAACTAGCTCGTCGCAAGATATAGCGGCCGTACTACGCCATATATCTGCATAAATAAAGTATCATTTTGTGATATTTACATTGCTTGTTCAGTCACTTGGCGTCATACTAAGGTACTGGTTATGGAGCAATGTATTTACTGCAAAAATATTACAGTGACTCTGATATTTGAAATCAAAAATAACGTAGTAAGAGCAAGAAATATTTTACGATTTTCTGTTTAATATGATTTTAAAGATAAATATAATTAAATACTTTTACTTAGGTATGGTGATTTCATGATTAACAAAGTTTTTGTTCTAGCTTCGGTTTTTACAAGAAACCACTGAACAACATGGTATTCTGATAATATTTCACGATGACGGTCGACAGCGCACTAATTCGCATGGACGGCCATTTGTATAGTAGCTGAGCATTTTGATCATAGCGCGCGGACACAGACACGCCCCCTTGCCACTTCTCCTGTTGTTTATATTTCTATGACATTTATACTCGATTAAGAATCAAAACGCAGATACGTTGTCACCCCTGAGGACTAAGATGGAATGCCTCGTTTCCAGTAAAAAACGGTCTTCGTATCTCTACACTCACCATACGAAACACAACAGTATTAAGCTGCTACTCTACGCTGGTATTATGTAATAGTGTGGTCCTTCCCCTGTCGAGCCGACTCATTCGTGTTACGACCATAATATAACTGCAGCGTGGCTCTACCACGTATAAAATATATGTTATTTGATATAATTTTTAATTCGTTTAAAATTATTTTTGTTATTATTCAAGTTAATACATTTAATATCGGAGAATTTCTGCTAACCAAAACTGTGAATTTGTCTGGTAACTGGTTTTATGTGCGTTCTTCACTTTTGGATAGGTAAAATTTTATAGTTCGCGCTCAAACATTCTGTAATAAATGTTTATTAATTACTATTGAAACTAATTTATTTTTATATTTTATACTCTGCTCGCGCAGCCCATCATATGTCTTAATTATACTCAGCCAAATCTAAAAAGTATATTTTGAGAGTTGTCAGACTTATTTCACTAATTTAGGCATACCAATCAAAAACTCGGTACGTACAACATTCAATTCTTAAGAAAAATCGATATCGATTCTTTAGAATTCATAATCATTTACAGTTTTGTTTCGAATAACAGAATAAATTAGAAGAATTTAAAATACAAAATTTGTTAGTTTTTTTTTACATTTATTTTACTGCTAATTTCTAGAGACGAATTTAAGATTGAAACTAGATTAAAAATAAATTTATTCATTTCATTTCACTACCAATAGTTGAGCCGTTGTTGTTAAGATTAGTTGTTAGTTAGTTTGATTTTCAATAATGAATTCTAAATGAATGTCCCTTTTAAAGTCATCCGTAATAGTGTTCACTGTTTTCTCCACCACTTTTGCCTAATCATTCTTTGTGACATGAGCACATGCCTCCTTCAGTAAACCTTCCATCTTCTTTACTGTAAAAGGTGGCTTGGTGTTGTGTCGTGCTGCATATCCTACAAAAGCATAAAATATTTTCAACTCGTGTGTGCTTAAGTATAGTTAAAATGTTTGCATTTAGAATATTTTATATAAGAACAAGCATTTAATTTGGACCCAAATCACTTTAATAGCATTATTTTATCGGTGTTATTTTTCTAGTCTTATGCCTGGCTCTTTTGTTAATTTATCAATAACGTATGAAAGTCGTGCTTTCAATAATTTCAAGTCCGCTCCCACTCCTTTGTGTTGCAGTCATGCTACTAATTATGCTTTCTTATTCGCTTATATTGGCGCTTTATCGATTTCGACAGAATGGTACGGGACGTCATTCATTATTGTAATACTATTCGCAAGAATGTTTTTTTTTAATTGGGTAATATTGGGTTATAAATCACTTTTTTTATACGTGGTAGAGCCATGCTGCAGTTATATTAGTAGTATAGTTGTAGCACGAATGGGTCGGCTCGACCGGGGAAGGACCGCGCTCTCACAGAATACCAGCGTGAAATAGTAGCTTAATGCTGCTGTATTTCGTATGGTGAGTGTAGAGAACCGGAGACCCTTTTTACTGGAAACGAGGCATTCCATCTTAGTCCTCACGGGTGACAACGCATCTGCATTTTGATTCGAAATCGAGGATAGATGTAGATGTCTATGGGCCACAGCAACCACTTACCATCAGGTGGACTGTGTGCTCGTTTGTCACCCTATCCTATACAAAAAAAAAACTGTTTGAATAGTGATGCATTAAATTCCTCTAAGGAAGGCTAATAAACAATTTTATACAAATTCTTCTCCGCCAGAGGGTTGGATTTAGAATCGTTTGGCCGGAATTCGGGGGAGTAAGGTTTTTTCTTTGGTAGAGGTTTGGTCTCCGATTATTAACTAACGGTCTACCCTTTTCGAGAAAATAAAAAAGCTAAGGCAGTGCGATTTACTATCTAGAGCTACATCATCACTTACCACCAAGTGGGATTATGGTCAAGCACTGACTTATATTACCTACACAAACTGGTTCCTAGACAGAAAGTATTTTTTATATTTAAGAATTTAAATTTTTACGCATTGTTGGACTTAGTAAACTGCGGTAACGGGAAAATACTACGCAGGAATAATAGAAAGCTTGAAAAACACTGTAAGAGCGGAAATAATTCGAGAAAAATTAAGTAACGTGATGCTACTTTTATAAAACTACGCGCCCGTAACCAACACGCATGACTCTTTTACAAAGAATGCTTTGATTGCTTTTAAATCTTATGCTGGTCTAGAAATACCAGTATCACTGCGAAGTAAAAGATCTGTGGTCGTTGATACGGCTATAGTTCACAGCTCTATGTCTTCAATGAATAAGTGTTCCTTAGCTCTGAACAATTTCACGTATTCTGGGTGAAGTACATAGCTTCCTAGATGAACGTACGTTTGCGCATTAGGGTCCACAGTACATTTGTCTTTTTGATGTCCTTATTACAAAAGATAATGGAGGCGTAAGTAAGAATCGAACTTACTATGCTACTGTACAGCTATAGGATCATACTGGTATGTAAACCCTAGTTGTTCTCAACCATAGGACCTAAAGAAATTGGAGCCTTATGACACACGTTGCTAAGATGAGAGTTCCACGTTAGTTTTCGGTCGAATGTTATGTCTAAATACTTCGTTAGAAAATGGTACTTATTTCTCATTATGTTTTGGTGTGACTAATTTGTTCAACTGTCTCTTTTTGTTAAGAGGTATTATATCAGTTTTATTAGCATTAACTGATAAACTATTATTGCTACACCAGTTATTTATAGTGTTTAGGGCTCTTCGTATGATCAATAATATAATACTTTGGCAAAAACCCCTAGCAATTACCACAAGGTTATCAGTATAACCCAGTGTGTCAATGCATATGTCTGCATTATTTCACAATATCAACTTCAATCAGTAAAATATCAACTGCAAGAGTCCGAAGATGGCTGACAATACACCTCATTGGAGGCAGCTTCTTGTAGTTGCAACTTCAATTGAAGTTTGAAACAGCGCTATTTTTGCCTTTCTGTTTAAGAGCATAAACTTCACTCACCTGGTGGTCATAGGTTTAACATTTCTAGATGTCAGGCCTCCAACCAGCAGTGACTTTGGGCTTCTGTCGAAGGCGCCTTTAATATCTATAAAGGCACAAAGAGCTATTTCAATCCTGTCAATAACACTGACCAGAGCTGTTTCTGTAGCATTGACTCGCTCCCCTCCCCAATGCAGTCCTCATTACAAGGACTTCGTAGGGCTCTGAATGAGTTGGCGCTGTAGTGAAGTTACTATCAGCCTTCTTAAAAACCCGATCTTATACACTGTTATATACTAGATACTGGATTAGGTTTAACTTTCGATAGCATTTTGTTTAGCCTTGCACTGCGTGTCAAAGACCCAACTTCCTCGCATAGATTCCTCTTAGCTCTCCTAATTTATTTATTACAATTGGTTATAAATATCCCGCACTTTTATTTTTTGACCCTATTGAATAGTTTCCCTTAAGCTCCTTTAGCTTACTATTCCACCAATGATCTTTTCGTGTTGAGTTCTTAGTTTTGACGGAACAACTGCTCTTGAAGGCCTCATGGATACCTTTTTTTTTTTTTAACATGGGGAAATGCCTACGCATACCCGCCTCGCGGGGGCACGGACGGGTTATGTCGGATTCGCACCGACTAAAACCCCATGGTGTTCCACCTTTGTCGCTTATTGGCAGGGCCACGGGAACGCTTTCGCACACATCCGCAGCCCCACCAGCGCCTGCCGCCCCACGGCAGCACCTCCTCGGGAGAGGAATATTCCTCCCCGTTCTCCTTCACAGGTAAGGCGCACCAGAACACATGGGGCGCCTTCCTTCTCGGCCTCCAATTTCATCTGCGCATCGGACGCCCCCGCGTCCAATGCAAGAAGGCCATGGGGCCAGGAAAAACGAGCACTTAGAAGTACTAGCCTTCCCGACCCCAGCGGCGGATCTGGTCTATGGCTCCGCTGCCAACGAAGATTCGGCTGCGGAGGGTAGGGAGAGCGGCGCCTCGCAATACCGACAATCCTCTCCCCCCGCAGCCCCACCACCACCGCATCAACGGTGCGGCCCCGTTTGAGTCGCGGAGGATAGGCGATTGGCGCATCGTCATACCAACACTCCTCTTCCTCCGCGACTCCACCTCGGCTGCAGCGGTAGGTGGGGAGGACACACCTCTCACCGCAGTCCACCAACACACATCCGAAGCGGGCTTCCCAAGCCCACTCGGAGTGGCCACCTCGGGCCGGCCCTCCACCTCGGAACAGCCATTTGGGTTCCTCTTTGTTCACCGTGGGAGACCAAGCCACGGCTACTAAGCCCCCCCGCCACGACAAGGCGGGAACCCGATCGGGGGGGCCTCATGGATACCTATGGTTACAGTTTCTGTAGCTAACTCAAGACCTTTAATAGTTTTGATGCTTTTAAAAAAACATTTCTATATTCTTTCTTAAGATGTCTATATAGACATCCTAGGAGGTCGCTTTTATATCCCTAAAAGCAACAGTTTCATAATTTCGCTATGTTTTAATCACAAAATTAATGTGTTTGTAATCAGATATCAAGTTTTCACTACTAACATGCCAGTCAATTATCCGTCTGGATATGTTATTGGTAGCAAAAGTTATATCTAATTCTTTTTGCCTAGCACGCGTTACAAATTTGGTGTAAACCCTAACTCGCAACTCACCTCTTTCATTGAAGTTAGAGCTTGCCTTGTCTGTGTGGTGAGCATTAACATAAGAACAAAGCACATTTTCAGCGTTGTGTTTACAGGCTAACTCCGCTACTTGCTCTCACTCGATGGCAGGATCTGAGTTCACTCCGAGATAAAAGGCTGAGCAAATGATTATCTGGCCCATGAGCATCCCTTAAGATTTATGAAGGCTGTAACTAGGTCGTTATTGCAGCACTCTGGAACTCCTAAAAGGTCAGCGTTTTTATTGTAAATTATACAAGCTCTGGGCCTACTGCCTCTTATATTAAATAAGATCTTATCAGCATCCGACAATCTCATAACTTGACTGTAAGACACCCAAGGCTCTTGTATGAGAGCGACGTTAATTTTGACCTTTGAAAAGCTACCATTCACCACGGTAGAATCAGCTGCTGCATAGTTAAGATTCGCCTGGAGAACCCTGGTCATACATTGAGGTTTAGCCATTTATAGGTGTAGGGGGAAGGGGTTCTTTACTGGCGCTTTTGACCCGCACCACACCTTTACCTTCGCCACTTCTACCTCTCTTTCCCTTATTCCTGGCCAACGCAAGCGAAAACTTTCAACACGAGGCGAGATCAGCGACTTTGGTCTCAATCACTCTCACTTACGACGTTCCAGGCTCACCCCACAATGTTTAGGGCATAGCGGATTAGAGTTGAGGCAGTTCAGGCTCTATTACCGCGTCAGATCTTTAAAGTTATCATTATAAAACCTAGAACAACTCTGCAAACTGCCGCCCAGATAGCCACTGTCGATGGGTTGTCCAGAGAAAACTTTTCTAGGATCACATTCTACTCATCCAGAGTGGAGGATTTTCCAGAGTTCTGTATGGAGCCCTTCATTTTGTGCCGTCAAAACCACAACCGCCTCTTCTGAAGAGTCAGCTTCGCTGATGTGATGTGATACCCAGCTGAGGCTTAGATAGTTCGCCGTCAGGTATTATTGAGAGTTTTGCCTACAGCCAGTGTTTTAGATTTCCGTCATCATCCACAATCCAGTCCTGGCTTGCTTTATTTAGGCACGTTACCGGAATCCAACCTGGTTTGTCGTTCTAACCCGAAAATTTCGGTCCCGGGCTCTCTTAGCGATAGTATGTGTTAGTGCCTGATTGACTAGCCATTTCTGCTCCATGCTCATAGGATTTGAGTTGCTAATTCTTACACGCGCGGAACCAGCTACAGCACTGGATCTGAGCTCTATCTCTCCCGTTGCCAGCTTTACAAATTTCCTGGGCTAGTATTTAGGAGACTCCTCATTAGACCGACTGTGTTTTTTCTCCTTTGAAACCGGGGGAGGCTTGGGCACAGGAATATCGGTCCAGGGCTTCTGGGAGAGAAAGAACCTCCTGTACCGCTTTTGTGCTGCCACATTAAGCTTGTAAGCCGAAAATGCAAGCATTAGGAGTAGATTAACCCCCGCCCTAGGCAGACTAGATTTATCCAATTTTATATATTTCCAGAAACGTAAAGAAAATTCGGGGAAAAAGGGATTAATAATAAGGTCAAGAGCAAAATTTTGATCTATTTCGAAAAGGAAAACAAATGAAGTTTTTGATGTCGTATACAATGTGTACGGGGTTATAGTAATAGAACTTTAAAGCTATATATAACGACCTTAATGCTTTATTACTATAAACCCGAACATATTTTATAAATTAAATAATGTGGCTGCTTCGTTTGTTAAGTGGTCGATTGTTGATCAAGTGGTCCCGGGTTCAGATCTCGGGTCGGATCCGAATGATCGGAATGAGTTGTTACGTTTTTCTGTCAAGAAACTCTCACAACACTCAGGAGTCAGGACGTTGGTCGTGTTTCACCTTCGTAAATGCTGTCCATCTTTACCGAAGTTCGGTTTGAAGGACATTATAAGTATAAGATTAATTTATATTGGGAAAGGAAACATTTTAATTAGGTATATTTTTATAGTTCCAGCCTCCGTTTCGCGAACTTAATTTCATTTTCCCTGCAATTGCATCAATTTCAGTCAAGCCTTGTTGAGCACGAAGTGTTTTGAAATATATTTCCTTTTTATATTTAATAAAAAGTTTTATTAAAAAAGGGCAAATCGGGGTTCAAATATCAGGCAAAATATGTATGTTTTCAACAGTTTTCTGATTCTCGATAAATCACGTCGACATTTCCGCAAGCGGCATCTATATGATCGTTAGTCTTATGCTATCCGCCTTCTGATAATTCACAAAAATGTGGAAAAATTGCTTCGTAAAATGTAAAGTGTACACATACAAGTGTGCAAAAATAGAGTATAATTTTATATAAATAGTGTATTTTACTAAATAAATATAATGACATTTGCACTAAAATAGTTACTTTTAAAAAATTATTCGTGGTTTCTTTTTGGTATTTTATTATGAAAACGTCTCTAAAAACAATTCTTTTAATCAAATACTAATGACTTCCACCCAGAATTTGAACTTGCGGCCAGCAGCAATACAACCAAACGATTTTATATATACATCTACCGAGCCCTTAACTTTGATTTGAACCTTGGAATTAACCTGTCATGATTTATTGTTTCACAATTTCGTATAAAGTAGCAGTAATTTCTTTAGTAAATATCTATTTACATAACATTTAAATATATAAGATATCAAAAAAAAACTTACATTTTACTAGTTGCTTCAGTTATTTTCTTATTCAAAACAAATTATAATTGTAGCATTATATAAAGATATTTAAAAAAAAGTTTCCACCATTAAATAGCTAGGAAGTACAACAAAGAGTATTAGAGAGTTTCCAGAAATGTTTCCATCGCCTATCGAATCATCATTCTAAAAATACTAATTTCAGCCTACGCACATCAAGATTAGGTAGACACATTGCGGAAGGTTAAAAATGCTTCTAAGATTGATATTCGATCTCAACAAACCAATTTTTATCTTGAAGGTAAGTGTAAGACAACATCTTGCTAAAGGTGTTTTGATATAATTATGATCTACTAAGTGTCATTGTAATTACTGAATAAGCGTAAGCAGATTATGAAGCTGTAAATTTTCGTACAAAAAGCGATTGCGTTTTTCCATCGTAAACATATTTTAATTATCATAATTTTAGAAATGTAGATATATTGAAAAACTAGGTCTGCACCATTTTATTTTAATGAAATGTTGCGTACAATATGTTATCACTATCTAAATATCTATATTTTTGATTTAAAATCTTCCTCGAGCGTTTTTTTTTTAATTAAAGTAAACTGAACTTCTTAAAAGGAAGAAATACAGACGATCGGCGGCGGATTCGAACCCACGTCCTTTTTGAGTTCGCGGTCCGAGCCCTGCCATTAGGCTACTGTCGCTTCAGAATAATAATAATAAAAAATAGTAATTAAAATCCTTGACGAGTCTATGTCTGATAATGTCTATTCACCTAGCGCTACTTATGAATTTCATCAAGAGATGATACCTGATGCATAAAATGGTCAACACACTGCCCCGACATCAAATTTATAAAACACTTTTGGTGCGAGCTGGTCTTATTAGTAAGATTAAGCTATCCGCCTGAAATCACACTTCGTGTTCTGGAGTACCTACTCGTAGAATGGAATAATATTAACCTCGCAATTGGCCTCGTATCGTCCTTCGAAACCTCACGCATAAATGTCATAATATCCATATTACAGCACGCGTTATAATATAAAGTACGTACGTGGAGTATTGAAAACGGGTCGTTCATTTAATTCTTTACAAATATATTTAACTGAAATATAAAAATTATGATAGTTTTATGTCTCTCTCAAATTCTTTATAGCGTAGCATAATTCGAACAAGTTATACTAATACTTAATATTGCAGTGTCTGATACAATAACGGTACACAGGAAACTGAAGCAGGATAGTTGAAAGCGTAGTATTGAACACGTTGGACAACAGCCAACACTACTCATTTTGTCACGGTGGCAGCGGAGAGAAGAGACGCAATACACTCTACACGTGTTCACCACTTACAAAGTTCTGTTCCCCAACTACCCAAACGCTGGCAGCTAGCCAATTTTTGATTTAATCATATTTTGCACAATGTATTCTTAATAAATTTAAAACGTATACTCAAAATTGTTTACCTATATCAGTTCGAGTACGCAACCGATCCGAATTTGATCCCCGCCGTCTCTAACGAAATTGATATTTGCAATTTAAAGTGTTTGTCAATCACAAGGGATAAGAATGGCAGAAGAAAAACATAGGAATGAAACCCACATGCAAGTTTTTTCTTAATTTTTATTTATAAAGAGACTCCAATGCCTGTATCAAGCCAGCGCTCAACCCAAATGAGTTCAGTGTTTGCCATAGCAAATCGCTATCCACTCTGTCATAGGCCTTTTCCAAGTCCATGAACGCAAGTAAGACGAAGGTTATGGTTTTTGAAAGAGAAGAAAGTAAAACGATTTGTGAAATAAGAATAGAAGGTGAGTTGATCGAGCAAGTAGATGAGTTTGTATATTTGGGCTGCGTATTTAGCAGGGATGGGAGATATGACAAGGATATAGAACGACGAGTGAATGAGGGAAATAGAGTAAATGGGGCCTTGCACTCTATTGTGAAGAGTCAAAATGTGTCGAAAAAGGCACGTATGGCAATTCACAATGCTGTGTTGGTCCCTACTTTAACGTATGGTAGTGAAAGTTGGGTGTGGCAGAAGAAGCACGAGAGTAGAATAAACGCAGTAGAAATGCGGTCGTTAAGGAGTATGATAGGGCTGAATCTGAATGACAGGGTAAGGAATTGTGTAATAAGAGAAGAGTGTGGTTTGCAAGATGATGTGGTGACCAGGATTAAGAAAGGAATGCTTCGGTGGTTTGGTCATGTGGAAAGAATGAATGAGGAAAGAGTGAAAAAGAAAATTTATGGTGCAGAAGTGAATAGCAGAGTCGGAAAGGGACGTCCTAGGCGAAAATTTATCGACCAAGTTGGCGATTTATTGAAAACGGGCCAAATTAAGAGTACCCTTAACCGACGAGCATGTATGCGTAGGTGTATGGATGTGAAGGAGGCAAGAGAGGTGTGTCAGGATCGTGCCAAATGGAAGTCTGTAGTCTCTGCCTACCCCTCTGGGTGACAGGCGTGAGTGTTTATGTATGTAAGTGTGTATGTAATTAGATCATTGATGTGAGAAATATGGTAAACTATTTACGATTGTTCGCCACTGCTTTTTACTTTTACGATTATATTTTTTATATTTATACTCTAAAACTCAAAATATTGCAGTGGATCCATAAGCGCAGTTTCCGCTTCTTACATTAAACACTATTGCTGAGATTTTTGATTGTGAAGAATAACGAAAATAAAGAAACCCTCATTTAATTTTAGTAGCATATATATTTATTTACTTATTTAAGGCTAACCGTCACGTACTTCAACGCAGCGGTGAAGAGTTTCGCGGATCTAACGTCCCCCTGTCTTATACCTCTCTGCAATTGAATAGGTTTCATTCCCTGGTTGGAAAGATATTACTATTACTTAATTATATTATTATATAGCTAAATGGATTGTTATTAAGACCTCAAAAGGATTGTCTATTTGATTATTTTAGGTTATATTTTGAACTATGGGTGGTTTTATCGTTACGCGTTTCGGCAGCGCTGTTGGTGCGCGCGCGTTCGGATATCTATTGGGGTAGTAGTAGCGTTTCAAAGTCGCGCGTTTGAGCAGCGCCGTTCGGTAAACGCGCGTTGTTCACCGGCGCTGGCGAAGCTCTTGCTGCTCGGGCACCTCTACATCCAGTATGCGTTTTAGTGTGAGGCCGTTGAGACGCGCCGTTAGGTACTGTGGTGTACAAAATGAATTACGTCGATACGGGACGAGGTAATTGAGGAAGTGTGATTTAGAAGATGTTTATGAGACACAAAATTAAGTTTTATTAAAATAAGACTGATTAAAAATGTTAATGTTATTCAATACTCTTTTATTTCACTTATCTTAGAGTGATCGCCAATTTTTCCACAGGAGTTATGGGGATGCAACGTAAGCTGGATCGTCGTAAATAAAACTCTAACTTGCTGAGTAATTCGTCGAAACTGCTTGTTAATTGGCGAAAGTATTTATAAAATATAATTATTTCCTCGTAAATCGAAGAAAGATGTTACGTGTTCGCCTCTCAGTAACCTTGTAGCGTTATAAGGATCAACTACTCTTCTTCTAAATCGGTGTTGCCTTTTCCATAAAATGTAAACAGCCAGTACTTTGACCGCATTAACGTGAGACATTTTGTACACGACTGTCCCACAGCAGCGGAACGCGCGATACAAATCTCGTTTTATAGTGCACCGTTGTTCAAGCGCACGTTGTTAACAGCACGCTGCCCAGCGGCGCGTCTAGCGGCGTGACGATAAAACCACCCTAAAATTATTATATCAGAATAAATTTTCAAGTACCATGCTGTTAGTACAGCAGTTAAAATTCTTAATTAACGCGTGTAATAAAATTTATGATTCATGCACGTGCGATAAAATAAATAATTGCTGAATAATGTCCGTTACGCTTAATTTCAAAATAATAACTCTAGCTTAAAATATTTTTTTTAAATTGAATAAGTGTAAAAAACGAGCACACAGTCCACCCGATGGTGAGTGGATGCTGTGGCCCATAGACATCTACATTTATCATAGGTATAAGAAATAAGGAGATATGCTCAGTAGTTGAAAATGTATCGGAACCCGGTGTCTCCAGTGGGCCCCTACCACGCGCCAACTACTACATATGCACATCAGTAAAAGCAATAGATACGCAGTCGCGCATACACTCGCATTTTATAAATCAGAACGTACTACACAATCAATTTTAAACCATATCTCTGAAAGCTCAGCGTGCATTTACCATTCACCGTGCCACTTACTCACACAAAAATATCGGTCACTATCGTTGCGCTGTTAAAAATCCATTTATTTTACATATACGTTAGTGATTGACTAAATTGGAAAGTTAACGATTGTTTCGTTTATACCAAAATTGTACTAAAATGTTTTTGGGCCCTGAATATAAAATACATAAAATACCATATGTCCAGAAAATAGTGTAATAAAAGTAATTAATATGTAGGTAAAAATGTAATAATAACCTAAAATTTAATCAACTTCACGACCGTTGGTTACGCATTCAGCGTAGTAGTTGTGTCACGTCGGTCTTCCTATCGGGTTGAAACGGTTGACAAATTGGAGAATAAGCTATAATAACAATTCACCAATCCACATTATTGCCGATAGTGGATCTACACAAGCACATAACTAGCTCGTCGCAAGATACAGCGGCCGTACTACGCCATATATCTGCATAAATAAAGTATCATTTTGTGATATTTACATTGCTTGTTCAGTCACTTGGCGTCATACTAAGGTACTGGTTATGGAGCAATGTATTTACTGCAAAAATATTACAGTGACTCTGATATTTGAAATCAAAAATAACGTAGTAAGAGCAAGAAATATTTTACGATTTTCTGTTTAATATGATTTTAAAGATAAATATAATTAAATACTTTTACTTAGGTATGGTGATTTCATGATTAACAAAGTTTTTGTTCTAGCTTCGGTTTTTACAAGAAACCACTGAACAACATGGTATTCTGATAATATTTCACGATGACGGTCGACAGCGCACTAATTCGCATGGACGGCCATTTGTATAGTAGCTGAGCATTTTGATCATAGCGCGCGGACACAGACACGCCCCCTTGCCACTTCTCCTGTTGTTTATATTTCTATGACATTTATACTCGATTAAGAATCAAAACGCAGATACGTTGTCACCCCTGAGGACTAAGATGGAATGCCTCGTTTCCAGTAAAAAACGGTCTTCGTATCTCTACACTCACCATACGAAACACAACAGTATTAAGCTGCTACTCTACGCTGGTATTATGTAATAGTGTGGTCCTTCCCCTGTCGAGCCGACTCATTCGTGTTACGACCATAATATAACTGCAGCGTGGCTCTACCACGTATAAAATATATGTTATTTGATATAATTTTTAATTCGTTTAAAATTATTTTTGTTATTATTCAAGTTAATACATTTAATATCGGAGAATTTCTGCTAACCAAAACTGTGAATTTGTCTGGTAACTGGTTTTATGTGCGTTCTTCACTTTTGGATAGGTAAAATTTTATAGTTCGCGCTCAAACATTCTGTAATAAATGTTTATTAATTACTATTGAAACTAATTTACTTTTATATTTTATACTCTGCTCGCGCAGCCCATCATATGTCTTAATTATACTCAGCCAAATCTAAAAAGTATATTTTGAGAGTTGTCAGACTTATTTCACTAATTTAGGCATACCAATCAAAAACTCGGTACGTACAATATTCAATTCTTAAGAAAAATCGATATCGATTCTTTAGAATTCATAATCATTTACAGTTTTGTTTCGAATAACAGAATAAATTAGAAGAATTTAAAATACAAAATTTGTTAGTTTTTTTTACATTTATTTTTACTGCTAATTTCTAGAGACGAATTTAAGATTGAAACTAGATTAAAAATAAATTTATTCATTTCATTTCACTACCAATAGTTGAGCCGTTGTTGTTAAGATTAGTTGATAGTTAGTTTGATTTTCAATAATGAATTCTAAATGAATGTCCCTTTTAAAGTCATCCGTAATTCTTCACTGTTTTCTTCACCACTTTTGCCTAATCATTCTTTGTGACATGAGCACATGCCTCCTTCAGTAAACCTTCCATCTTCTTTACTGTAAAAGGTGGCTTGGTGTTGTGTCGTGCTGCATATCCTACAAAAGCATAAAATATTTTCAACTCGTGTGTGCTTAAGTATAGTTAAAATGTTTGCATTTAGAATATTTTATATAAGAACTAGCATTTGATTTGGACCCAAATCACTTCAATAGCATTATTTTATCAGTGTTATTTTTCTAGTCTTATGCCTGGCTATTTTGTTAATTTATCAATAACGTATGAAAGTCGTGCTTTCAATAATTTCAAGTCCGCTCCCACTCCTTTGTGTTGCAGTCATGCTACTAATTGTGCTTTCTTATTCGCTTATATTGGCGCTTTATCGATTTCGACAGAATGGTACGGGACGTCATTCATTATTGTAATACTACTCGCAAGAATGTTTTTTTTTAATTGGGTAATATTGGGTTATAAATCACTTTTTTTATACGTGGTAGAGCCATGCTGCAGTTATATTAGTAGTATAGTTGTAGCACGAATGGGTCGGCTCGACCGGGGAAGGACCGCGCTCTCACAGAATACCAGCGTGAAATAGTAGCTTAATGCTGCTGTATTTCTTATGGTGAGTGTAGAGAACCGGAGACCCTTTTTACTGGAAACGAGGCATTCCATCTTAGTCCTCACGGGTGACAACGCATCTGCATTTTGATTCGAAATCGAGGATAGATGTAGATGTCTATGGGCCACAGCAACCACTTACCATCAGGTGGACTGTGTGCTCGTTTGTCACCCTATCCTATACAAAAAAAACTGTTTGAATATTGATGCATTAAATTCCTCTAAGGAAGGCTAATAAACAATTTTTTACAAATTCTTCTCCGCCAGAGGGTTGGATTTAGAATAGTTTGGCCAGAATTCGGGGGAGTAAGGTGTTTTCTTTGGTAGAGGTTTGGTCTCCGATTATTAACTAACGGTCTACCCTTTTCGAGAAAATAAAAAAGCTAAGGCAGTGCGATTTACTATCCAGGGCTACATCATCACTTACCACCAAGTGGGATTATGGTCAAGCACTGACTTATATTACCTACACAAACTGGTTCCTAGACAGAAAGTATTTTTTATATTTAAAAATTTAAATTTTTACGCATTGTTGGACTTAGTAAACTGCGGTAACAGGAAAATACTACGCAGGAATAATAGAAAGCTTGAAAAACACTGTAAGAGTGGAAATAATTCGAGAAAAATTAAGTAACGTGATGCTACTTTTATAAAACTACGCGCCCGTAACCAAGACGCATGACTCTTTTACATAGAATGCTTTGATTGCTTTTAAATCTTATGCTGGTCTAGAAATACCAGTATCACTGCGAAGTAAAAGATCTGTGGTCGTTGATACGGCTATAGTTCACGGCCCTATGTCTTCAATAAATAAGTGATCCTTAGCTGTGAACAATTTCACGTATTCTGGGTGAAGTACATAGCTTCCTAGATGAACGTACGTTTGCGCATTAGGGTCCACAGTACATTAGTCTTTATGATGTCCTTATTACATAAGATAATGGAGGCGTAAGTAAGAATCGAACTTACTATGCTACTGTACAGCTATAGGATCATACTGGTATGTAAACCCTAGTTGTTCTCAACCATAGGACCTAAAGAAATTGGAGCCTTATGACACACGTTGCTAAGATGAGAGTTCCACGTTAGTTTTTGGGCGAATGTTATGTCTAAATACTTCGTTAGAAAATGGTACTTATTTCTCATTATGTTTTGGTGTGACAGATGAATTTGTCAACTGTCTCTTTTTGTTAAGGGGTATTATATCAGTTTTATTAGCATTGACTGATAAACTATTATTGCTACACCAGTTATTTATAGTGTTTAGGGCTCTTCGTATGATCAATAATATAATACTTTGGCAAAAACCCCTAGCAATGACCACAACCACCGGCGATTTTTCCGGACCGATACGACCTGGGGACCTTCAAGAAAAGAGCTTACTCCTTTCTAAAGGGCCGGCAACGCACCCGCAATTCTCCTGGTGTTGCGGTTGATCATGGGCGGCGGTAGTCACTTAACATCAGGTGAGCCATATGCTCGTTTGCCCCCTCTTCTATAAAAAAACAAGGTTATCAGTATAACCCAGTGTGTCAATGCATAGGTCTGCATTATTTCACAATATCAAATTCAATCAGTAAAATATCAACTGCAAGAGTCCGAAGATGGCTGACAATACACCTCATTGGAGGCAGCTTCTTGTAGTTGCAACTTCAATCGAAGTTTGAAACAGCGCTATTTTTGCCTTTCTGTTTAAGAGCATCAACTTCACTCACCTGGTGGTCATAGGTTTAACATTTCTAGATGTCAGGCCTCCAACCAGCAGTGAATTTGGGCTTCTGTCGAAGGCGCCTTTAATATCTAAAAAGGCACAAAGAGCTATTTCAATCCTGTCAATAACACTGACCAGAGCTGTTACTGTAGCATTGACTCGCTCCCCTCACCAATGCAGTCCTCATTACAAGGGCTTCGTAGGGCTCTGAATGAGTTTGAGACAAAAGTCTTCTGTAGGCCTGGGAAATGGGTTGACACTAGTAAGTCCAATATTTCTGTTTCAATTGTAGTGAAGTTACTATCAGGCTTCTTAAAAACCCGATCTTATGCACTGTTATATACTAGATACTGGATTAGGTTTAACTTTCGATAGCATTTTGTTTAGCCTTGCACTGCGTGTCAAAGACCCAACTTCCTCGCATAGATTTCTCTTAGCTCTCCTAATTTATTTATTACAATTGGTTATAAATATCCCGCACTTTTATTTTTTGACCCTATTGAATAGTTTCCCTTAAGCTACTTTAGCTTACTATTCTACCAATGAACTTTTCGTGTTGAGTTCTTAGTTTTGACGGAACAACTGCTCTTGAAGGCCTCACGGATACCTATGGTTACCGTTTCTGTAGCTAACTCAAGACCTTTAATAGTTTTAATGCTTTTAAAAAACATTTCCATATTCTTTCTTAAGATGTCTATATAGACATTCTAGGAGGTCGCTTTTATATCCCTAAAAGCAACAGTTTCATAATTTCGCGATGTTTTAATCACATAATTAATGTGTTTGTAATCAGACATCAAGTTTTCACTACTAGCATGCCAGTCAATTATCCGTCTGGATATGTTATTGGTAGCAAAAGTTATATCTAATTCTTTTTGCCTAGCACGCGTTACAAATTTGGTGTAAACTCTAACTCGCAACTCACCTCTTTCATTGAAGTTAGAGCTTGCCTTGTCTGTGTGGTGAGCATTAACATAAGAACAAAGCACATTTTCAGCGTTGTGTTTACAGGCTAACTCCGCTACTTGCTCTCACTCGATGGCAGGATCTGAGTTCACTCCGAGATAAAAGGCTGAGCAAATGATTATCTGGCCCATGAGCATCCCTTAAGATTTATGAAGGCTGTAACTAGGTCGTTATTGCAGCACTCTGGAACTCCTAAAAGGTCAATGTTTTTATTGTAAATTATACAAGCTCTGGGTCTACTGCCTCTAATATTAAATAAGATTTTATCAGCATCTGACAATCTCATAACTTGACTGTAAGACACCCAAGGCTCTTGTATGAGAGCGACGTTAATTTTGTCCTTTGAAAAGCTACCATTCACCACAGTAGAATCAGCTGCTGCATAGTTAAGATTCGCCTGGAGGATTCTGGCCATACATTGAGGTTTAGCCATTTATAGGTGTAGGGGGGAAGGGGTTCTTTACTGGCGCTTTTGACCCGCACCACACTTATACCTTCGCCACTTCTACCTCTCTTTCCCTTAATCCTGGCCAACGCAAGCGAAAGCCTTCAACACGAGGCGAGATCAGCGACTTTGGTCTCAATCACTCTCACTTACGACGTTCCAGGCTCACCCCACAATGTGTAGGGCCTAGCGGATTAGAGTTGAGGCAGTTCAGGCTCTATTACCGCGTCAGATCTTTAAAGTTATCATTATAAAACCTAGAACAACTCTGCAAACTGCCGCCCAGATAGCCACCGTCGATGGGTCGTCCAGAGAAAACTTTTCTAGGATCACATTCTACTCATCCAGAGTGGAGGATTTTCCAGAGTTCTGTATGGAGCCCTTCATTTTGTGCCGTCAAAACCACAACCGCCTCTTCTGAAGAGTCGGCTTCGCTGATGTGATGTGATACCCAGCTGAGGCTTAGATAGTTCGCCGTCAGGTATTATTGAGAGTTTTGCCTACAGCCAGTGTTTTAGATTTCCGTCATCATCCACAATCCAGTCCTGGCTTGCTTTATTTAGGCACGTTACCGGAATCCAACCTGGTTTGTCGTTCTAACCCGAAAATTTCGGTCCCGGGCTCTCTTAGCGATAGTATGTGTTAGTGCCTGATTGACTAGCCATTTCTGCTCCATGCTCATAGGATTTGAGTTGCTAATTCTTACACGCGCGGAACCAGCTACAGTACTGGATCTGAGCTCTATCTCTCCCGTTGCCAGCTTCACAAATTTCCTGGGCTAGTATTTAGGAGACTCCTCATTAGACCGACTGTGTTTTTTCTCCTTTGAAACCGGGGGAGGCTTGGGCACAGGAATATCGGTCCAGGGCTTCTGGGAGAGAAAGAACCTCCTGTACCGCTTTTGTGCTGCCACATTAAGCTTGTAAGCCGAAAATGCAAGCATTAGGAGTAGATTAACCCCCGCCCTAGGCAGACTAGATTTATCCAATTTTATATATTTCCAGAAACGTAAAGAAAATTCGGGGGGAAAAAGGGATTAATAATAAGGTCAAGAGCAAAATTTTGATCTATTTCGAAAAGGAAAACAAATGAAGTTTTTGATGTCGTATACAATGTGTACGGGGTTATAGTAATAGAACTTTAAAGCTATATATAACGACCTTAATGCTTTATTACTATAAACCCGAACATATTTTATAAATTAAATAATGTGGCTGTTTCGTTTGTTAAGTGGTCGATTGTTGATCAAGTGGTCCCGGGTTCAGATCTCGGGTCGGATCCGAATGATCGGAATGAGTTGTTACGTTTTTCTGTCAAGAAACTCTCACAACACTCAGGAGTCAGGACGTTGGTCGTGTTTCACCTTCGTAAATGCTGTCCATCTTTACCGAAGTTCGGTTTGAAGGACATTATAAGTATAAGATTAAATAAAACTATTATTTACGGATTTTATCGCGTTTAATTACTTTTAATTTATTTTTATTATTATCCCGACGTTTCGGGTGCTTTACAGCGCCCATGGTCACGGGGGGGACTGAGATGTTTGACGTCCCAATGTCATAGTTAGTCCGGCTACCTTCAGTTTTTTAATATTAATTTTTGGTTGGTATTAAAAAACTGAAGGTAGCCGGACTAACTATGACATTGGGACGTCAAACATCTCAGTCCCCCCCGTGACCATGGGCGCTGTAAAGCACCCGAAACGTCGGGATAATAATAAAAATAAATTAAAAGTAATTAAACGCGATAAAATCCGTAAATAATAGTTTTATTCAATGTGTAGTGTTCGCGTAAATTTAAGAAATCATTAAGTATAAGATTAATTTACATTGGAAAAGGAAACATTTTATTTAGGTATATTTTTATAGTTCCAGCCTCCGTTTCACGAACTTAATTTCATTTTCCCTGCAATTGCATCAATTTCAGTCAAGCCTTGTTGAGCACGAAGTGTTTTGAAATATATTTCCTTTTTATATTTAATAAAAAGTTTTATTAAAAAAGGCAAATCGGGGTTCAAATATCAAGCAAAATATGTATGTTTTCAACAGTTTTCTGATTCTCGATAAATCAAGTCGACATTTCCGCAAGCGGCATCTATATGATCGTTAGTCTTATGCTATCCGCCTTCTGATAATTCACAAAAATGTGG
The DNA here is from genome assembly GCA_036936625.1 of Parnassius smintheus behrii. NCBI lineage: Eukaryota > Metazoa > Arthropoda > Insecta > Lepidoptera > Papilionidae > Parnassius > Parnassius smintheus. Next base: position 24,633,309 of record JAUPFT010000010.1, on the reverse strand, counting down.
AAAAATTGCTTCATAAAATGTAAAGTGTACACATACAAGTGTGCAAAAATAGAGTATAATTTTATATAAATAGTGTATTTTACTAAATAAATTTAATGACATTTGCACTAAAATAGTTACTTTAAAAAAATTATTCGTGGTTTCTTTTTTGTATTTTATTACGAAAACGTCTCTAAAAACAATTATTTTAATCCAATACTAATGACTTCCACCCAGAATTGGAACTTGCGGCCAGCAGCAATACAACCAAACGATTTTATATATACATCTACCGAGCCCTTAACTTTGATTTGAACCTTGGAATTAACCTGTCTTTATTGTTTCACAATTTCGTATAAAGTAGCAGTAATTTCTTTAGTAAATATCTATTTACATAACATTTAAATATATAGGATATCAAAAAAAACTTACATTTTACTAGTTGCCTCAGTTATTTTCTTATTCAAAACGAATTATAATTGTAGCATTATTATAAGATATTTAAAAAAAAAGTTTCCACCAATAAATAGCTAGGAAGTACTACAAAGAGTATTAGAGAGTTCCCGGAAATGTTTCCATCGCCTATCGAATCATCATTCTAAAAATACTAATTTCAGCCTACGCACATCAAGATTAGGTAGACACATTGCGGAAGGTTACAAATGCTTCGAAGGTTGATATTCGATCTCAACAAACCAATTTTTATCTTGAAGGTAAGTGTAAGACAACATCTTGCTAAAGGTGTTTTGATATAATTATGATCTACTAAGTGTCATTGTAATTACTGAATAAGCGTAAGCAGATTATGAAGCTGTAAATTTTCGTACAAAAAGCGATTGCGTTTTTCCATCGTAAACATATTTTAATTATCATAATTTTAGAAATGTAGATATATTGAAAAACTAGGTCTGCACCATTTTATTTTAATAACATGTTGCGTACAATATGTTATCACTATCTAAATATCTATATTTTTGACTTAAAATCTTCCTCGAGCGTTTTTTTTAATTAAAGTAAACTGAACTTCTAAAAAGGAAGAAATACAGACGATTGGCGGCGGATTCGAACCCACGTCCTTTTTGAGTTCGTGGTCCGAGCCCTGCCATTAGGCTACTGTCGCTTCAGAATAATAATAATAAAAAATAGTAATTAAAATCCTTGACGAGTCTATGTCTGATAATGTCTATTCACCTAGCGCTACTTATGAATTTCATCAAGAGATGATACCTGATGATAAAATGGTCAACACACTGCCCCGTCATCAAATTTATAAAAACACTTTTGGTGCGAGCTGGTCTTATTAGTTAGATTAAGCTATCCGCCTGAAATCACACTTCGTGTTCTGGTAGTACCTACTCGTAGAATGAAATAATATTAGCCTCGCAATTGGCCTCGAATCGTCCTTCGAAACATCACGCATAAATGGCATAATATCCATATTACAGCACGCGTTATAATATAAAGTACGGACGTAGAATATTGAAAACGGGTCGTTCATTTAATTCCTTACAAATATATTTAACTGAAATATAATAAATTATGATAGTTTTATGTCTCTCTCAAATCCTTTATAGCGTAGCATAATTCGAACAAGTTATACTAATACTTAATTTTGTAGTGTCTGATACAATAACGGTACACAGGAAACTGAAGCAGGATAGTTGAAAGCGTAGTATTGAACACGCTGGACAACAGCCAACACTACTCATCTTGTCACGGTGGCGGCGGATAGAAGAGACGCAATACACTCTACACGTGTTCACCACTTACAAAATTCCGTTCCCCAACTACCCAAACGATGGCAGCTAGCCAATTTTTGATTTAATCATATTTTGCACAATGTATTCTTAATAAATTTAAGACGTATACTCAAACTTGTTTTCCTATATCAGTTCGAGTACGCAACCGATCCGAATTTGATCCCCGCCGTCTCTAACGAAATTGATATTTGCAATTTAAAGTGTTTGTCAATCACAAAAGATAAGAATGTCCAAAGAAAAACATAGGAATAAAACCCACATGCAGGTTTTTTCTTTACGTTTTCCTTTGCATATTCTCGAACGAGAAGTAAAACAATATTTCAGAGACATATGAAATCCGCCAACACACTGGCGCAGTGCGGCTGAATAACTCCTCTATAATCTGAAAATAAGAGAAGGAAAATAATTGATATGCTTAGCGATGTGGAACATGTCTAAATTGTTACTTTACTTTACTACTGAATGTTTATAAATAATATCTGATCAAGTTCTCTTTTAATAGTAAAATTTATAGAACTCTATACAGACTATCGTCCTTGTCCCAAACAGCTTGTTCTAGCTAACCTACTACACTGTTAAGTATTTTAAGGTATTGTGATTTTGGCAAAGCTCTTAGCTCATATGTTTACTTTCTGTAGGCTTTACCAAGCCCTTAACCCTTCAAGCCCTATAAAATTCCCATGCAGTCGCATACGTCCGTCAAATCCAAAGTTCCCACCCACAGCTCTTAAAACCATTAAAACTTATATTTAGAGACTAGTTTTCTATGAAAAAGTTTCACATTATAAAATCTATATAAAATTTTCTATCTCGTGGTCTAAACAAAAGTCAGGTTTTACTTCAAAAAGATTTTATTGCATTTTGATAACCAAAAAAATATACCAAGCGTATGTCGGCAGCGTGAAAATCACAATTATTTGAATACATATTACTCGAAATTATTTACGTCAAATGATACATTATATTCACACAAAAACCTTCATTACAATTTTAGAATAAAACACTATATTTATAACCTTAGTAAAACACTAGAAAATTCAAAACTCAACACAATAACATTCACACGAAAATGGCGTACGAAATGAACGTAGATTTTAAATAAATATCTATAGACTAACTAATTGTTATTCCACTATAAGATAGAAAATTTTATATTGATTCTATAATGCCAAAAAATAATTAAAACAATATCTGTTACTGACATGGGCGATTGCAGGCGAGCGCTTTTGCAGAGAAACCGCCACTGTTCCGAAGTGGACAAGTCGTAGCGAGTAATCCCCAGTGGTGGCAAGGCACGCCAAGCGAACGTATATATATATATATATATATATATATATATATATATATATATATTTGCGCTCGCCTGCACTCGGCCAACTAGGCGCGCGTCAACGAGCAATGGCGAGGCTGGACAAATGGGCTGTCTATACGTTGGTGCTAGCCTTCGCTCGGTGAACATGTATAGCCGGCTTTAGCGGCAAGTCGTTTAAAAACTATGGTTGAACAGATCTATTCATGCCGCGCTATGCTCGGACGAGTGAGCAAGACAGCTGAACAAGACAACTGGAACTTGAAATGGTTGAATTTTTCAAGTTATATATACATATATAACTTGAAAAATTGACAAAATATCATTTCTTTTTAATGTATTTTTACATCGTTTTCTGTCTTTTCATATTTTTTAGGGAATTTTAAGCAAGCAAGGGGGCAAACAGGCATGTGATTCACGTGCAAAATATATACGAAGAATTAATAATTTAAATTTAAATAATAGAAATAAATGTAAAATGTAGCATTATCCGTTTTAAATAAATCAAAATTAAATGAAGAATCACAATCAGATCCTGTTTGTATAAAAGATGAGTGGCGTTTCATTTTGTGTTATAATATTTCACGTTTACGGCATTTCTATTATCATGCTGTCTGTCAACTTAATGAAAATTAATTCGGACATTCGTAAACGTCGGTTTATATATCGGTTTATTTATATCCCGCGTATTTTATATAGGTACTCTAGTACATTTTACGATTAGATACTAATTCGACCATAACTGAAGAAATGACTCTTTACATTTCGTCTAAATATTTATTATTAAATTAGTGTCTCTTTAAGTAAAGTAAAACTTACGGCCTATATACGTCACCCTGCTGGACATAGGTCACCTCTCACTTATGAGAGGGGTTTATTGCAAGGAAGTGTCTGCTTCACCACCCCCATGCATGTTGGCGGACTTACTTCACATATTATCAAAATATTTTTCATTTTTTATATCTCAGACATGTAGGTTTCCTCACGATGTTTTCTTCACCGCCGTGCACGTGATAAAGCTGCTCTTAAAATTGCAATTAACCATTTCTTTGTTACCGGCGGGGATATGAGGAACAGGAAGGGTTCACTCCAATTCAATTTATTTACTATACTTGTAGTTGTATACGTTTGATCGTAATTATAAAAAGTAGTTTAAAGCAAGAACCCTGCAAGAGCACTGCAAATATTGGCAATTATCAAAATTATTATTATACGTACAATATGGTATTATTAATTAAAATTATCAATTAATAAATATTTACATTTAACTTAAATATCAACAAGATAATGCTATATTATTTATTCCTACTTCCTACTTAATCACTCAAAAACTCGTGCAACGTGTAATAACACTTTTTCGTAAAATATGTAACTATTATTTATTAACTTCCATTTTGAACTGTTTTAGGCTTTTAATGCTCATCCGATTCTGTGGCTACTAATGCCGGTGTTCTTTAGGAGTCCGTTCACTTCGCAATTCTCTTCCTGCCGTATATAAATGATCAGCTTATGCCCGGTATCTATGACCGAGTCCTCAGGCCATACGGGATCAAATCCAGTCTGAAAAAGAAGCTATGAGTAGAGCGTGTGTTCCAAAGTTTTGATGGATTCAAAGGCTTTCTCACAGTTCACATACGCAAGACAAAGTGACAGATTGTACTCTGTATTGTATGCGGTTTATGGTCTTTACGGAAACAGCCTTATAGAGATGTTTCAATCATGCATGATTCGTTCGTTTGAGCTGGTACACTTAAAAGTATTGATGGTTCATTCATTTGGTTTTGAATGAACCAGTACAACCAATCACAAACAATTGACGGTACCTTTTTAACCCGCGATTTGTTTGAGTTGTGAATGAGCCGCAAACCGACCGAATCTCGAATGATCTGAATAAACAGGCGAATCGTATTAACAATGTAGACTGCAGAGTATCAGGAGTATTCATTATTTAAGGGTTTTTGAATTATAAAATTATAATATTGTTACCTAAAAAAATATTTTACATTTTATTATATTTATTTTTTAAATCTATGAGTTAAAGATATCATTTCGTAGAGTTTACTAAAAGTAACACTTTTCATAATAAATGATTTATTTAATGATAATTTTCAACCACCATATATAAGTATGAGATAGGTACATGTTTAATTTTTGTAGCAAATAAATGTTAAAATTTTCGGTTCCCAATAGATCTCACAGAGTAGTACCTACTGGAGCCTGAAATGATCTACTTGAATGATCGATCCAAATGTACCAGTACGCGTGACGAAATGTACTTGAATGATTCGGTCGATAGAAACGAATGATTGACACATGTCTACAGCCTTATTCGAGAGTCTGAAGGTCGTCGAGTCTGCATGCGACGATTCGTAATTACTCTCGAAAACATCATGTATACGCGGCTCAGGAAGGAAATTGGTCTCTAGTTCTTCAAGTGTGCGTTGTTGCCTTTCTTGAAAAATAAGTCCACCGCACTTTTGCTTCATACCTTTGGAGTAGTACCATTAAAGATGGAAATAAATAGCTTCTGAACAACTTTAAGGTATCGGCTTTAACCGCTTTCAGAAGCTCCTCTGCATTTCTTTACTCGCCTGGGGCCTTTTCCTTTTTAAGGTGGTAGAGAGCCGTTCACATGTCGCTCAGATCGACGGCTAGAAGATCATTGGAATACCTGTGTAGGCGGGTAATAACACCCACTACCCCATAACTTCCTGTGGGTGCCGTAAGAGACGACAGAGGGAAACTAAAGTAGCCTCTTTCCGATAATAGCAAAATAACTATAAAAAATTGCGCTTGCCAACCCGCTCGCCGTTTGTGGCAACTACGGCAATATACTTCCCTGGCAAGAGTAAAACAGAGACGGTTTTTAGTCCCCAGCGGCCCCGTTATTCCTGGCTACGGTGGCGGCTAGGTTATGGGGTGCTAAGATTCTCGACTATGACGACTTGACCTAGTGACATATAACGCACGCACCCTGAGGACTAACAAGAATATCCTGGAACTCAGCTTCAATGGAGTAAAATATAATAGACAAATGGCGTTGGGATATTATAGGATTATCTGAGGTCTGAAGAGAGTGGGAGGACACGGTAATCTTTGAATCCGGCAACTTATTCTGCGAGCGACCATCCGTGCCAAGGAGTTGTCGGATATATCGTTCACGATTCTCTCATTAACAATAATGTAACGATTGGAAGTGTGACGACGGAGGTTGAGTATATAATTCTCAAAATTACCGAACGGTATTCGCTGTAGGTCATACAGGTTTACGTACCAACCTCGGCACATTACGACGAGAGATGAATATAAAATTTAATAATTTCATACGAGTGCTTATTATTTTTATTTCATCCGCAATCTTCTTTTGATACAACATAAAAATATAAACAAGTCACCAACATCATAATAATTATGATCATGCTTAACACAAGTTGACTGTCTCACATATGCCTTCTTCTCAGGTTACCACAAAACTGACAGTATTTTGTAGTAACCTGAACTTCCTGCATTAAACTTTTTGAAATACTCATTTAATAGAATAATATTATAAAAATGCAATACCTTGTATACGGTGGTGTGTCTTTTAAACTATACCCCATATAGAAAAAAACAGAATACACTTGTAAATGAAAATTCTAGACAACACAAAGGGATCGTGTCGACAAAAACACTTTCAGCTGGTTTAGCCGGCAGGTGTTCGCTCTGTGAATTATTAATTCATTTCGTTTGTATTGTTCTCGCTGACACTTATTGCAGTCGGACCTCTTTGTTTCTTTATTGTTCGCTGCAAAAGCATTAACAATCTGCAAGCCAATGTGACTTGTATGTGTTATTATGAAATCACAATAAATTATTATACGACACTGAAGTGAAAATGATTCAGCAACGTGACAAGAAAGTAACATCAAAATTTAATAATATACAATGAAATATCCAAAAATTATTAAAAAACTTTTTATTCTTGAGAAGACTCTTTTTACTAAGTCCTTTGTTATCTTTGCAGATTGCTTTTGAATTTATGAAAAATTAACACATTTAATTGTAATTCAAAATTCATTTGTTTTCAAATCGGTTACCTTACCTTGAAGTATTTGTAACATAGCGGAATCCAAAGTAACAATTATTTCATATATTCTTCAAACTATTCGAATTTTTGCGTTTGCAGTTTCCGCTTTGCACAAATTTTTGTTAGTTCCGTAAACAACGAAAAGGAAAAAATATTTTTGTCTGGGGTGACTTCTATAAATAATATATATAATTCTATAGCTATACTAAGTAACTAAAACTAAATTTAAATGAAAAGTTGCACCAATTAATTACTTTATTACGTCCGTGTTACATATAATAAAAGCTAAAGTTCCAGCCTATATACGTCCCACTTCTGGGCACAGGCCTCCCGCTCCTTTTTGAGAGGATAAAGGGCGGAATTGACCGCCAAGCTGTCTCAATGCGTGTTGGCGACCTTCACATGTTTTCAAAATATTTTTTTCTAATTTCATAGTCATGCAAGTTTCCTCTTTTCCTTTACCGCCATGCACGTGGTAAATCAGCCTTAAAATTGCAAATAACAATTTCATTGGTGCCGACGGGAATCGAACCTGGTTTGCTCTCGTACTGTGACAACGCGTGTGTGTGTGCACAAACTATCTGAGCAACCACGGCTCTTACATATTAAATAAATATATTTATATACGTTCAACCTGGTAGCAGCTGCAACTATATAGTCATGGCACGCATAGGTCAGATGAAACGAGAAAGGATCAGGCTCACATAATACCAGCGTTAAACAGCAGCTTGATGCTGTTGTTTTTCGTATTATGAGTGTAGAGAACCGAAGATGCAGAAGCCCCGAGGGGTGTAATCGTCATTATCATCATCCACTGCTGAACATAGGCCTCCCCCAAGTATGTCAAAAAGCACGGTCTTGAGCCAACTGCACCCATCGACTTCCTACATGTCTTACCAGGTCGTCACTCCATCTAGTGGGGGGTTGCCTTACACTACGTCTATCGGTACGGGAATGCCACTGAAGAACATTTTTCCCCATCGGTTATCGGTTCTTCGAGCTATAAGGCCGGCAAACTGCCATTTCAGCTTACAAATCCGCTGGGCTATGTCAGTCACTCTAGTTCTACTGCGGATATCCTCATTTCTGAGTTTCACGTATCACGCAAGGAAACCCCAAGTATAGCCCTCTCCATAGCTCGCTGAGCGATCTTGAGCATCCTAATGCGATGAGCAGTGAAGGGCCATGTCTCAGTTCCATAAGTCATCACTGGCAACACGCACTAGTTGTAAAATCTTGGTTTCAAGTTTTGTGGTATACCTGTCAAGAAGATGTTTAGTAATCTTCCGAAAGCTGCCCAGCCGAGTAGAATCCGTCGATTGATCTCTCGGTCGAAGTTGGACTTACATAGTTGGACTATTTGTCCCAGGTAAACGTACTTGTAAACAACTTTGAGCGTAGTGCTTCCAACAACTACCGGCATAGGACATTAAACATGATCTTTGTTTTGTCCATGTTCATCTTAAGACATATCCGTTGGGACATACCATTGAGGTCATAGAGCATAGTGCTTAGGTCCTCCAGCGATTTTGCCATAAGGACTATATCGTCAGCAAATCGAAGGTGAGTGATGTACTCGCCATTGACGTTAATACCGTATCCTTTCCAGTCCAGTAGCTTAAAAACATCTTTCAATGCAGTGGTGAAGAGTTTCGGGGACATAACGTCACCCTGTCTTATACCTCTCTGCAGTTGGATAGGTTTCAAACTCTTGTTCTGTACTCTGGTAGCCATCGTAACCCTACTGTACAAATGCTTCAGCACATCGATATGCCGATAGTCAACTCAGCACCGCAGAAGGTACTGTATTACCACCCAATTTTCGACGGAATCAAAGGCTTTCTCATAGTCCACATACGCCTGGTAAAGTGGCAGATTGCACTTTTTGGTCTTCTGTATAATCCGCCGTAGGTATGTATGTGGTCTATGGTACTAAAGGCTTTTCGGAAACCGGCTTGTTCGGGAGGCTGGAAGTCATCGAGTCTGTGTGAGAAACGATTCGTGATGACTCTCGAAAACAGCATGTAGACGATGCTCAGAAGGGAAATCGGTCTGTAGTTCTTCAAGACAGCGTTGTCACTTTTTTGAAGAACAAGACCACCACACTTCTGATCTACGCCTCTGGAGAAGTGCCACCATGGAGGATGAAATTGAAGAGCTTCTGTAAGACTTTAAGTACCGGTGTACCACTCGCTTTCAGAAGCTCTGCTATAATTTCATCATCGCCCGGGGCCCTACCATTTTTAAGGTGCTGGAGAGCCATTCTAGTCTCGCTCAGACTAACGTTTGAGATATCATCTAAATAGCTTCGGATAAGACTAGCTCTTAGATCGTTACTTACACTTGAATGTGGCTCCTACTATGATGTGTATAGCTGCCCATAGAACCTCTCAATCTCACTCAAAATTTCAGGTGTCCCGGAAACGATGCTGCCACACTCAGTCTTCAGCTTTGACAGTTAGCTTTGTATGGCAGACAGACCTCTAGCAAAGGCTTTGGAGACCTGGTTGCGCTCGATCTCTTCTTCAATACAAGCAGTATTAATGTTACGTAAGTCCCGCTACATACATTTGGAGTTCTATCTGTTTAGTTGCCTGTATGCTGTCAAATCTGCTGACGATTGCAACCTCATCTCCCGTCTAATAGCCATGTGATTAAGAATGTCATCGGTTTTTGTGTTCTTCTGCGGTGGGTCTTGCAGAACTTAGTTCCGACCGCATGGACAGTTACTACGAGCTGATCATTCATATCATCTGACAGTTTCCACGAGCTGGTTATTCATATCACTGCATTCCAATCTTCTAGGCTCTGAAAGCGGTTTTGTAACTCGAGCTGAAAAGTTTCAGGATATTGGATTAGAGCACGAGGGGGACGGAACGTTGACTTCGTTAGACGACACCTCTACAACTCACGTTTAGGGTCATTGTCTCTCGCGATGACTGAGACATCACTGAACAGTCGTCGTCTAGTCATCATAATGAAGTCAAACTCATTTTTTGCTGAACTGTCGGCGCTCGACCAGGTCCACTTTCTGTGGGGCCGCTTCTGAAAGAAATAATCCATCATAAAGAGTTCCTCTTTCTTCACGAAGTCGGCCAGCTGCTTGCCCCTTGGGTTCCGTTGCCCTATCCCAAATTTCCTTACCTTCAGCATAACGTTTTTTCTTCTTATTTTGCGGTGAAGTCTCTCTCACCGTATAGTGAGTTTTGGAGGAATGCATTGCTCTAGAGATATCCTCATACATTTCCATCACCACCTCATTGGGATGTTCCTACGTTGATGCGTAAACCTGTATGACCTTCAGCGAATACTGTTTTGTGATTCTGAGTAAAAGGTACGCAACTCTCCTCGACACACTCCCAATCTTTACAATGTTGTTAACGAGAGACTTGTGGACGATAAATCCTACAAGTCCTTGGGACAGATGGTCGCCCTCCCGGTGATAGAACAAGTTGCTGGATACAAGAATCGCCGTGTCCTCCCCTCTCTTCGGACCTAGGATAATCTTATAATATTTCAGAGCAACTTGTCTATCTCTTCTTCCAGCTCCAGGATCTTCTCGTCAGTCCTAAGGGTGCGTGCGTTGTATGTTGTCATGTTGAGTCGTCTTAGGTGGCAACCGAACCTCCACGGGAGATTCTTAGCACCCCCTAAACTCTGGTACCATGGTTGCCACCGTGGAATCGTATCTGCATTTTATTCTTTTCAGATATAGATGTAAATGCCTATCGGATACAGCATCTACTTACTCTCGGTTGAACTGTGTAGTGTTGTTAAATTCGTCAAGATTAGTTATTGTAAGAGATGACAATAATTAATCTAAGATAAATTTCGGTGTAAATTGCACAGCGCGAGGTGGCACGAGTCGGCCACGTGGTGGCAGCGCGGGGCCCTCTCCCGTAGAGTGAGCCGTGAGAGAATTTGCGAGTAGTGTAAGTGTAGTACAGTGTAATACATAATGCATTGATTTGTACCGATCTACATAAAAGAGTTCGACGTCCGCGCGAATATTGACCCTGTTGTCAGCTGATTTTATTTTAAGTTCCACCGCTGATTTTATTTTTTATACTTATGTATTGTCATGTTTTTTTACGATAATATCTTTTCCTTTAGCCGTATTAACATTATAGAGCGTAAATACAGCTAATAAGACGTAGTGAAAAGACGATTTCTTTTTCATCGGGATCAATTTTCTTTCTGATCCATTTTCAAAGTTATCGTTAGCTATCGTCTGTCTTTGTTTCTGGGGGCGTTTTACAAACATCCGGTATAATATACAAATACATAATATATTTATATAATAAATAGGTAATCGTTTTCAAAAATATTTGAATTTTTATTATACAAACTGCAAAATGTTTCGTTACATCCATGTTTTTTCATATTATATTAGACAGAACACGAATATCAAATTATTATTTTTTTTCAAATTTCATAATTCTGGTTAGATTTTCATATAATGTTTATGAAATCGGTATGATTTTTAAATATTTATTAACGTTAAATTTTCTCGTGAGTCCAAAAATTATTGTCTGCTCTAAGTAGAAATCTTTTTACAAAACTACATAAGGCTATGTAAAAACACATTTTTATATTGAAATATCATTAACGAATAAAAATCGTCGGATTTAGACCTGGAAGAGGATGCACGGATCAAATGTTTTCTCTCCGCATGATCACGGAGAAGCTTCTGAGTGTTAACCAGAGGATTTTCTGTGCTTTTGTGGATCTGGAGAAAGCATTTGATAAGGTTATAAGGAAGAAAATGTGGGAACTGTTGCCGGGATATGGTGTGGATGGTCGATTGTTAAGGGCTGTGCAGTCACTTTACTATGACTGTAAAGCCTGTGTGCGGGTAGGGCATGACCTGTCACCCATGTTTAGCGTCCAAGCGGGCGTAAAACAGGGTTGTGTCATGTCTTCCTGGCTGTTCATACTGTATCTCGACAGCTGTTTACAGAAGCTGAAAGATAGCTGTTTGGGTGTGAAATTGGGTGACATAAAAGTTAATTGTCTGCTGTATGCTGATGATGCAGTGCTTATAGCACCATCAGAAGCAGAACTGCGGGTATTAGTCACGTGTATGAAAGAGGAATGTGAAATTAAAGGTCTCCGTTTGAATGCTAATAAAACTAAGGTTCTGGTATTTGAAAAGGACGAAGAGAGAACGAAATGTGAAATATGTCTAAATCAGGAATGTCTAGAACAGGTAAATGAAATTGTATACTTGGGGAGTGCTTTCAGCCGGGATGGAAGATGTGATTTAGATGTGGATAGGCGTGTCGCTGCCGGAAACAAAGTCAATGGTGCCCTGAATGCATTAGTCAAAAGGCAAGGCGTGGTGAAGAGTGCACGCCTTGCAATACATAACGCAGTTTTGGTACCGACTTTGTTATATGGCAGCGAAACCTGGGTATGCCAGAAGAAGCATAAAAGCAAGTTGAATGCAGTGGAGATGCGATCTCTTCGTAAAATGTGTGGCGTTACCATAGCCGACCGAAAGCGAAACGAAGAGATTCGCAATATGGCAGGATTGAAAGATGACCTTATCACAAAAATTGATAGGGGCGTACTCCAATGATTTGGGCACGTTGAACGAATGAGTGATGACCGAATGGTGAAGAAAATATATAGAGCGAAAGTAAATATTAAAAGGTGTCGAGGTAGACCGAGACTAACTTTCGAAGACCATGTGAGCAAATTGCTCGAAGAGGGGAGGGTCAAGAGTACTCGGATACCTAGACGTGCATGTATGAAGAAGTTAATGAACCTGAAAGAAGCGAAAGAGGTATGTAAGGATCGTGACACTTGGCGATCTGTTCTCTCTGGCTACCCCGTTAGGGATTGTGCGTGACGATAAGTAAGTAAGTAAGTAAGTAATAAAAATCGTTAAAAGCACACTTTAAGTGTGTGAGGCTCTCAAGAACCAAGATTTTGCCGAATCTACCAATAAATTCATGCTAGCCGGCGCTTCCTTGATAGTGCTTATTTCAAGCAGTGGATTTACAAAGTGGGTGACGTAGCCTTTAATGCTGATCCGAGTATCGTTTTTTTAGCATATTGGTTGAGCGACTGGCCTAGGGGTTTCCGAGTTTGATTCCCAGGTCGGGCCTATTGTGCGAGATGTTACTAGGTGGACTGTATACGCGGTTTCCTGATGCCTCAAGACAAGATGGCTGACGTGGCACGCGACAGCCTTGGACAATGCACTCGCTCTTCCAAATCTATTGCTTTACCAGGGTCGAGAGAAAGTTCTACTTGAGCCGGTAGGAGAGTGAATGTGACGGGATAACTAATCAAACAAAAAAGACTCAAGTATGCAAAATAAAATAAAAAGGGAAACGCACTTACCGGGGTGGAGTCCTGATGCCGCGGACGACGCTTCTCTTCTGGTGGTGCGTTGGAAGAGCAGGTGCACGACGATTATTCACACTTGGTGAAGCGGTTACTTCTGGGGCGCGACTGCCCCAGAGATGCGATCGAAACTAGCGGTGCGTTCAAAGGCTCCGGGTGCCCCTTTATTCAGTCGGCCATCTTACCACCTCATCTCGGTGGGGCACGCGTTTTCATTGTCCGACAAGGTGGTACCACATTTTGGACCCCCTCCCCCTTCACTGCGTGAGTAAGGAATGTGGATGCGAGAAGGATGGACACTTGGCGAGCAATATACCCTCGAACAAAATTATGAGAATACCTGATTCTTTTTTCCGCGTAACCACATACAGTGGAATATTTATGATTTATGAAAAACTATATTATATTTTCCTGGTACATAATATGTTTTTCGTTCGTGCATATCAGAAATGAACACACTGGTTTAACAATTAGCATTACAATAGGTTTTAAGGATAAGCTACCCTCTTTTTCACTTGTACACGTTTTTCACGTGATAGAATACACGATACACACTATAAATTTTACTAACACCTATCTAACTTTTTCTTCACTATTTTAAATGTATTTCGTAAATACTCGGTCGTGGATAAAAAGTAGAATCAGCAAAAACTTCATATTACAGTGGTACATATACATAAATAAATATACATACACACACGGACACATATTTTTTGTACACACGAGGCAAATATAATATATAATTACTTATTATACATATTTAGATTAATAATATAAGTACATACACAATTATATTCGTTTTGAATATTCTTTTTTTATTTACTTTTGGGCCAGAACTGTCTTAAATTTGTGGTGCTGTACCGGATGTTTATGAATGTTCATTTCGTTGCATAACTCTAGTTATGCAACGAAATGAACTGAAACGGTTCCAACCGAGAATACAAAAACTATTTAAAATTCATATAAAAACACTTATACACAATATCAACTCGATAGATATGCTCAATATAACATGCTGCCGCATCCATTTAGCATGTTTTATCACAGAACCTGAGGGTTATCTACACTACGCGCGCAATGGAAATAGTATAGTGTAATTAGATTGTGCACCTGTAACGTATGAAGGAAAGAAAAGAAAATGAAAATTTCACGCACTGGAACGTACATAATATATGTACACGTTATTGCATAAAACATTAAATTTTATATTGATAATCTACGATCGATACTGTTCATTTAATAGTAAAGCCTTGTATTTTATTTTTACGAAATCTATACACTAATTGTAGATTTCGAAGAGGCGGTTGAAGGTTATTCCAGCACTTAGTTGCAGCATATCTGAAGCTCCGTCGGAATATGGGAGAATGATGTATAGGTATGAGCAACTTGTACGCCGAAGCTCTTGTCGAAATTGTAGCATTGTCTCGTGCCTATTGTAACTTATTATAAAGATTAGAGAAGAGAGAGAGTGCCAAACAATAAAGTGGTGAAATGTAGTTGCCAATGCTAGACACGGCGGCCAAAAGTACTTAAGTCAATTTTTGCGCTAAATTCTAAAAAGTCACAGCAATGGTGTTTATCATCCGTCGACTGGACGAAGCACGTAAGTCTTCGACGCTTAATTTAGATGCAACAGCCGAGTGTACCATATAACTTATGTTTTATCAACACATCGAGCGGCGACAAAAATTACTTAAATTGACTTAAGTTTTTTTTATACTGCAAGGTGACTGACTTAAGTAGTTTTTTACAATGGTCCGTTTTTTTTTCTTTGTAATACTTTAAAGTACCTACCCCCTTTTTTAAGGGTCTGATAAAGTGGTAAATTTTAGTTAAGTCAAAAGAAATACACATTTCTTCATTAGTTGTTATTTGTTTCTGTATGACGGTGGTGGTGTTCGTTAAGTTAACTGTGTCGCAATGGATTCAAGGACCAGAAAATTGGTGAATCTCGCCATAAATAATGACAGTGCAGCAATGAATGACAATACAGGTATGTTGTGAACTTCCTTTTCCTGCTCTTATGCCAGTAATTTGTGTCGGGGTAAAAGTCTTTTGATGTGAACGTTAGTTTATCATTTTACTACAACGGGTAATATGCAAAACTGTTTAATAGCTTTATTTGAGATTACCACACCTGTCTAGAAAGTTTTTTTTTATATTTCAAAACATTAGAATTTCCAATCTGTTATCAGTTTTTATTATTTTTGTTTTTCACAGGTGACGAAAACCCATTCAGTAATCCACAACCAAGTACATCTGGAACCCTAAAACAAACTATTTTAGATGAAACAGTAAGTGACTTTTCTAGTGACGATTCTGTAGATTCTGTGATCCAAGTTCATCTCCATACACATGTGGAGAAGAACTTGGACCATGCAGTTATAAAAATAAAAAAATAAAAAAAACTGAAATTGAAATTTATCATCCTCATGATTGGATGCAATTAGTCAGGTCGAGCAGCAAAAAATTTACAGTTAAAAAAATGTGGCAAGCAGATTTTTTTGACTTCGCTGGATTATTGAAAGGGTTGTAAGTAGTCTGAAAAAAAGACGATGACGGAAATATTTTCAAATGGCATGATGTGAAATGGCTGTGTTACGAAGCTGAGTATGGCGTCATAAAATCCAAAAAATGTCTGTCAAGAGATGAATGTTTCAATACCATTAATTTCAAACGGAACACGCGACGAGAAAAGGAATTTAATTTGATGCAGATTATTGCAAAGCCGGTACCAATAAGCATTGCCAAAAAATACGTGACATAATATCACTTTTTTCTTTAATACCAGTACACCAATACAGACACAACTGACGCAAGTAGTGGTAGTAAGTAGTAGTACTGACGCAAGACTGATCAAATTCTGAAGCAAGTAGCTTTTAGTTTATTATAAAAACTTAACTAATAAGCATTATTATAATTATTAAATATTATTGATAGTTCATTTTTATATTTTTAAACATTAATAAGCTACGTAGTTGTATGTAATAAACACTTAAGTTGCGATTTCTTTGCGCACATAAAAATTTTAAGTCAGATATTTCAGATAATAATAAATAAGTTTGAAATATACTAAATTCAATGTGTAACTAGTTCGTGATTATGTAATAAAAAACAATAAAAATAAAAACCGTACTACTTTTTTTTCACACCAATCGAATATAACCCTCCCCTGTAAAATTTTTGCATGCAAAAAGATTTGACTTAGGTACTTTTAACTTCCGAGTCTAGTGATAATCCATTTGAAGCATTTTTGCGTTGTTTATAAGGTATTACACGGGCACATGGAGGAATTTTATAACAGAAGCGGGCACAGGCATTTTCAATACACTGGCTAAGTTTTCCTGATCGCGCGAGAAGTCTAGGCCCTAACACCGCGTTAGCGTAGTTTAATTAAGATTAAACTAACGATTCACGTAATTTCTTATGCACCTCAATGCATAAAACATTTCTGATTTGGTACAGAACTTTTAAACGGTAAAAGCAGTTCTTAGCCGTATTAATTATCTGTTTTTCAAACCGTAGCTTCTCATCCATCCTTGTTTACATGCTTAACATTTACATTTTTTATATTCACATTGGGTAGACAGCTAAAACCTTGCTGACTTGTGGTTTAGTAACGAGTAGCACGTATTTTGATTTAGCAGGATTTAAAACTAAGGTATTACCAGCTTCAGACCAGTCTGCTATGCGATTTAAATCGTCATCACATTTGTATTGCGTCAGTACTTTCACTGAGTTTGAAGGAAATATATAGCTGTACATCGTCAGCATATATTTGGTACTTGAAGTTTGTTTTGCTTTTTATAATATCTGCATTATACAAGGCAAAAATCAAAAGACTCGGTATTGAGCCTTGCGGCACCCCTCTCGCAACAGGAGAGCATTTGGAAACTATTTTAGAGCCGTCACTATCCATCAATTCAACAATTGGTCTGTAATCACTAAACTAACTAGCAAACCAGTCGATTGTATCGGAACTGAACACATAATACTTAAATTTTGCTAGTAGAAGATGTGTCTACTTATAGTGTCAAATGCACGGAATAGTCCAAAAGTACTAAAATAGTAGCTTTACCAGAGTCTTGCGCATTTAAAATATCAACAACATCAGCTAAGGCTCTTTTTGTACTATGCTGTTTCCCAAAACAGGATTGAGCGATTGGTAGGATGTTATTCAAGTTTAAGCAATGCGAAAGTTGATCACAGACAATTTTTCTAGAATTTTAGACATACACGGCAGTACGCTCAATGGCCGCAAATCCTGAAAGTCCGTAATGTCACTTTTTTAGGAATGGGTCTTACTATCGCCATTTGCCATAGAGTGAGAAACATTTTAGTTGTGAAAGAGATGTTTATAATTTTTTGGTTAGCACCTATGAACTAGATGATACTCGACAGTAGCATTCCCAATGAGATACCATCCACACCTGGAGCGTTTAATTTTAAATTGTGAAGTATTTTTATAACAGCATTATTGTCAGTTTGAATAAAGTAAAATATTGCGGAACTAAATCTGTTCATCTCGTAGTAATCTATGGTTGACTTTGAAGCAGAATTCGGGCCTGAGATATTAAGAAAATGACATTATATTTTTAGGATCGCTTAAATTAGGGGGGAGATATACTTTGTGCTCATATTTTATATTAATTTGTCGCTTTATGTGAATGTCCAAAGCATTTGGGGATTACTTATATTATAATTAACGTAGGTATCGAAATAAGCAGACTTTTCACTATGTTTAGCAACACCAACTTGTTTTATTAGTTCCATCTAATAATTTATATGATAATCTAGCTATGTCAACCGTGCTCTTGAATGCGCTTGATCACGAAGACCCCTTATTAGTTTAACATTGTAGGTTATCCAGAGGTAGTTATGTGCCTTAAGGCATTACCTCTAACGAACGACCTTGAGCGTTTGGCCTGCCGACGCTCTCGCTACAATATATCGCGTAGAAATCTGCAAGACGCCACCTACTGGTACGAACGCAGTATTAATTTATCAATGTCAATGAACTATTTTATGGAAATAGACACGGCAGACAATGATATGTGTATTTTAATTTTCTTTATTCGGTATATTAGTTGCATTATATTAGAATTATATATTCTCATAATTTATTGTTACGCGCTCAAGTCGACGGCACTAGCGCCATCTAGTCTCGAACCGAAGAACTAAACTTCTTGAAGTTGAAACACGAACTCTCAGTACCTTGCTCGTGTTTACTTGAATATTCTGGATATTTCGCTGCTAATTTATATAAATAGGGGCTGCAAGATGCGATCGGGGAAGTATTGAATTTGGGGAGACAAGCGAAGCTTCGGAGCTAAATGAACTGAATAAGTGTGATTAATTATTAGTGTTTTAAGTTTTAATTTGTGTAAGGAACATTAAAGTGTAAATTTAGGTAATTTTATCGGTAATTTTTATTGTCACGAACCTCAAGCTCGTAACAATTGGTGTAAGAAGTGGGATAAAATCATGCCGATTTTACCTAAGGAGGAAACGGAGGGTGTCCGTACCCGAAGTCAACGCCAGCAGGAGACGGACCAACGAAGATATGGTGGTGCAATGCCGCAGACGTCGGCGGGCTAGCCACCGGCTGCAGGCCCGTTGGTAGCTCCTACATTTGCGGCACCTGACTTAGGTGCTCTGATGGTGATGCTGCAGGAGCAGGCTCGCCGACACAAGGAGCAGGCTCGCCGACAGGAGGAACAGGCTCGCCGCCAGGAGGAACAGGTCCGTCGGTTGGAAGAGCAGCTGCGGGGTGGACAGGATGAACAGGTCCGCCGGCAGGAGGGACATGTTCGCCGACAGGAGGAACAGGTCCGTCAGTTGAAAGAGCAGCTGCAGAACGGACAAGAGGAACAGGCCCGCCGACAGGAGGAACAGATGCTCCTCATGAAGGACCTTCACGCTACCTTTGCGAAAGAGATAAGGGAGGTGAAGAATAGGGTTGCTCAACATGACAACCGCCTGTTGGAAGCTGAAAACCGAATCGAAGAACATGAAACTCGAATCAACCATGTGAACAATCGGGTTGACAACGTGATGGCTGACGTGAAGAAAACGCTGAACGACCTCAAACTTGGGGATGGAACTACAGCTCCCGTAGTAGCTACAGCACCTTTGCTACGTGGATTCAAAGTGCCGCCGTTCACCGGGACTTCTTCCTGGTCGGCCAACAAAATCCAGTACGAGGCCGTCATGGAGGCAAACGGCTGAAATAAAAGTCAGGCCATGACTGCACTCACCTTAGGCCTGCGCGACCAACCCTTAACCGTGTTGGAAGCTCTCGGTAAGAAAGTGACCTACGAGCAGCTCCTTGAGGCATTGGAGGCGAGATATGGTGACGCTCACCTGGAACACGTATTTCGCGCGCAGCTTAAAGATCGCGTGCAACGCAGCAACGAAAACCTGCAGCAGTGGGCCCTTGAGGTGGAGAAGATGGTTCGAAAAGTATACCAGTCTGTACCTGCGCTCGTTGAAGGGAACCTGGTGCAGACATTCATCGACGGCATCCACGACCTGGAAGTCAGAGCTGCTGTGAGACTCGGGCACCACAAGACGCTTAAGGATGCCTTGACCCATGCACTGGAGGTGGAAGCCGTGCGGCAGGATCATCGTTCCCATCGCGTCAGGGAAGTTGCAGCAGCTACAGTTTGCGACTGCAACAAAGGATACAGCCCTAGGTGCTATGGCTGTGGGGACAGGGGCCATCTTCGCTTCAGCTGCCCCAAGCGAACTGTAGAAAGGAGAGCTGACCGATCTCGAGAGGGTAGTGCAGCTAACGGCACCGCCTGGCGGTGGCAGGATCGTCGTTCCCCTCGCGCTAGGGAGGTTGCAGCAGTTACGGTTCGCGACCACAATAAAGAATACAGCCCTAGGTGCTATGGCTGTGGGGAAACGGGCCATCTTCGATCCCGCTGCCCTAAGCGAACCCCAGAAAGGGAAGGTGAACGATCTCAGAAGGGAAGTGCGGCTAATATCACCGCCCAGCAGCAGCCGGGATACGACTTTACTATCTGACGTCGCAGCGGGAAATCTTATGGCAACGCAGATGGACTGTCAAGAAGACCTAGTCCTGAAGATTGTAAACATTGTACTAGGCAAGAGAGTAAGGTAGTGGCATCCGTGAGGATGCTCAGGGCAGACCACCTCAGCAACGAGTGGAAGGACAGCTTTCAACGTGCACAGCAGGAAGATCCGGACATCAAGCCGATACTGGAATGGATGAAGGCCAGTGCTCCCAAGCCCAAGTAGAGCGACGTCTTAGCGATGAGTTCGACTACTAAAAGCTATTGGGCCCAGTGGGACAGCTTGCTGCTTCAGGATGGAGTTCTGTGCCGTAAATGGGAAAAAGTTCGGGGAGACAGCTGTCATTTACAAATGGTTGTCCCTAAAGCTAAAGTACCGGATGTTCTACAGCTGTACCATAATGATAATTCAGGAGGCCATCTGGGAGTTAAACGAACTCTACTGAAGATCCGAGAACGGTTTTACTGGGTCCACTGTCGAAACGATGTTGAGGACTGGTGTCGCGAATGTACAAGTTGTGCGGCTGTAAAGGGACCTCAGACTCGTGGTGGAGGTGCATTGGGGTTGTACAATGTTGGTGCACCATGGGAGAGAATAGCCATTGACGTGGCGGGGCCGTTTCCGGAGAGTGAAAGCGGTAACAAGTATTTCATGTTTGTGATGGATTACTTCACTAAGTGGCCAGAAGTCTTCGCCATTCCAAATCAAGAAGCTTCAACAGTTACAGATAAACTAGTTCATGAAGTCTTCTGTCGTTTTGGAGTACCTTTAGAGATTCACAGCGATCAAGGAAGGAATTTTGAGTCTCAAATATTCCAGGAAACTTGCCGAGTTATGGGTACTCATAAAACATGAACGACTTCTTATCACCCGCAATCTGATGGAATGGTGGAACGATTTAATCAGACATTGGAGAGGTACCTAGCAAAAGTTGTAGACAATCGGCAACGAGATTGGGACAAGCACATACAACCGTTTTTGTTGTCATATCGAAGCGCTGTTCACGAAAGTACATCAGTGACACCAGCTTTCGCAAACTTTGGGAGATAATTACGGCTGCCTGTGGACCTGATCACCGGGATACCACCTGATGCTCCACGCAGTATAACCGATTATGCAAATGACTTGCGGAACAAAATGAATGACATTTATGAGCACGTCAGACAATCGGGCCAGCAAATGTCTGAGAAAATGAAATCCCGGTACGACCGCAAAATGAATAATAAAGGGTTCAACGAAGGTTTATTAGTGTGGTTGCACAATCCAGTCCGCAGCAAAGGGAAATCTCCTAATCTCTTAAGCTGGGACAAGCACATACAACCGTTTTTGTTGTCATATCGAAGCGCTGTTCACGAAAGTACAGCAGTGACACCAGCTTTCGCAAACTTTGGGAGAGAATTACGGCTACCTGCAGACCTGATCACCGGGATATACTTTCCCTAAAATAAATAATAAATTGCGTGGACAGAGATTTTCATCACCTGTAGAAGCTGTGGACGTCTACAAAATGGCCATTTTGGATACCCCAACTTCCGAATGGAATGGTTGCTTCAATGATTGGTTCCATCGTATGGAAAAATGTGTCAAATTTCGCGGAGAATACTTCGAAAAGCAGTAAATACATTTTTAAATAGTAATGTTGTGTCACTTCCTTGATTCCTGAAATTTTCAGTGCCGCCCTCGTAAATTTCGATTCCTACCAGCAACATCAAAATTGTAAAATTTTAATTTTAGCACAAATTTACTACGGATTCAGTTTTGAAGAAAACATCGTGAGGAAACCCGCATACCTAACATATTTGTAATGATTTCGAAGATATGTAAAATACGCCAGTATGCGCTATAGTGCGGCGGACGATAACCAGTTCCAAGCATCTCTCAGAAAAAAAATAGGAGGGCTTATTAGTTTTTAATAAGTAGTGAATATTTAGGGATGAATGAAAAAAATAACGATCCAAAAAATATAAATATTTTCAGTAATTAAATATTCTATGTTTAGAATTTTACAGTGTAGTGGCGATTTAAGAATATCCACTACCTCATATTATCATCCCGTGGGTGTCGTAAGGGACAAAATAAGGATACAAATCGGTAGATGGACAGCAGCGTCTTCTTAATAACGTCTAAAATAAAAAAGCGGTTGCCAACCTACTTGCCAATCGTGTGACTATGGCAAATATCCCTCCCATGAGGTATTCTATGGGGGAGGCCTATGTTCGGCAGCAGACATTACTAGGCTGTAACGGTAAAGGTAAATATAGAATATTACAATCGCGACAAGACAGTATCTATTTTATAAAGCCGACTACTATTTACGATGATACGAAAAGGAATTGTTCAAGTGATTGCTGGCTTAAGTGGAACAAGAGATTTGAATCTTTCTTAGAAAAAAAAAGCAATCTTTATAATACAAAAATCACCGTTCATCATTCCTTCCTCAAGGAATGTCACAAAGCACGGTCCTGATTCACCTGGATCCATCGACTTTCTGCATATCATACCAGGTCGTCACTTCATCTAGTTGGGGGTGACCCTACACTTTGCTTACCGGTTCGAGGTTGCCTCTCGAAAACAGAGAGAAGAGAGAAACATCTCTTACAATTTCTATAATACAATAACAAAATATGTATAAAAATTCTTAATTTATTACTTCATATAAAAAATAATTGCATCCTACATATATACACTTTAATTTCTTTTTGTATTTTTTTTCTGGGGAGAGTAATCATTCGGAATTTACTCAATATAGTATGTAGCACAGTCCTATAATTTGTAAGTTACTCGAGCATGAAACTAAGCCCAACAAAATCTATGTTTCAATTTCACTTCAGTAAACATTCGCGCACCGTCACATAAATTATTTTAAAGGGACATCATGGCGTATTAACGTAAAAAGAAACAAAAATTTCCAAACCTTTTCATTATGCTTCAGTAGAAGAACTTTTTAATAACTTAATTTTGTTTTTATTGTTTACTATCCTTAATTTATTGAATGTATGTGTTGGTTCTGATCCGATTGGAAACTTTGGTGTTTTGCCATGTATGCCGGAAACAGCAAGTCGTGTTAATATACATTTTGCGAGACAGCGCCGTGACTCTTATTTCTTTGGATGGTATACCTTAACATATTAATTAAATTCATATTAAAAATTTGTCAAAATTTTATCTATATCTAAATTATCTATATCTAAATTTTATATATATTCATCCATATCTAGCACTGTAAATGAGACTTGTGTTATGAATAAATATTTTTCTATTTTTCTATTTTTGTATGACATCATATGAAAATCTGACTCGTCATTTCATTCCGTGGTTGGGGTAAAAGGTAACTTTTAAATGCCTAAAAGATCTTACAGTTTCTAATAAATGGGGTTATAATCATACCGTTCACGCGATACGCCGGGAAAAAAAAACACCACTCTCAACTTTGTCCACCAACACGCATACGAAGTGGGCTGGACTAGCTTTGTAGTGGGCTTCTTTGACGGACCCTTTTTCTAGGGCTAACCACGAGGATGTGTCGTCATTTTACGTGGGTGACCAAGTCAAGGATGCTAAGCCCCTGCCAAGACACGGTAGCATCCTTTTTAGATTTTTATACGCCTTATAAAATTTAGTAAGACGAGCACACCAACTTATAGTTCTCATCTAATAAAATTTTGTAAAAATACCATGATTACCATTAAATTTTGATAAAATCATAAGACGCGTAATTATGTTATGTATAGCTTAAAGTAGCAACATTTTTATAGAACAAGGATGACAAAGAAAATGATGGTAAGTGGATGCTGTGGCCCTAATATACGGACTTACATCTATCTTTGATCAAAAATCTGTTTGTATGCCTGTTAAAAGTTATCCACTTCCCTACAATCACCATAAGAAACACAACAGTATTAATCTGCTATTTTACACTGGTGTTCTGTAAGGGTATGGCTCAAAAACCTGGCATAGAGATACATTATACTTTACGCGATGAAAGTATTCAAATATAATGTACGCAATTTTTTAAATCTAATACCGTTAATCGAGCAATTCTTGTATATATATAGATCTCGGAATGCATGCGGCAGGACATACGCAACTTCAATACAACACGTATAGAAGAAGCGATTTAGCGGAACGAGTGCTCTAAAGTTTTTGCCAGAGATATTTCTGCCAAAAAGACGGTATTAACATCAATGGCGAGCAAATCACTCACCTTCAGTTTGCTGACACTATAGTCCTTATGGCAGAATCGCTGGAAGACCTAATCAATATGCTCAATGACCCCCAATAGTGTCATCCAACGAATAGGTCTTAAAATGAACATGGCCAAAACAAAGATCATGGTTAATGTCCATGTCACACCTACGTCGGTAGTTGTTGGGAGCACTAAGCTCGAAGTTGTTGAAGAGTACGTTTACCTGGATCAAATAATCCTACTAGGTAAGTCCAACTTCAACCGATAGGTCAATCAACGGATTCAACTCGGGTGGGCAGTGCAGCAAAACCTGAAAAATAAATTGTACAACCAGTGCGTATACCCAGTTACGACCTATGGAAGTATAACGTGGTTCTTCACTGCTGGCCATATGAGGGTGCTCAAAGTCGCTCAGCGAGCTATGGAGATGGCTATTCTCGGGGTTTCTCTTCGTGATAAACCTATAAATGAGGATATCCGCAGTAGAACCAGAGTAACCAACATAGCCCAACGAATTAGTAAAGTGAAGGGGCAATGGGTCGGCCATATAGCTTGAAGAACCAGCAATCGATATGGAAAAAAGGTTCTCGAGTGGCAGCCTCGTACCGGTAGACGTAGTGTAGGGCGAGCCCCACTAGATGGAATGACAACCTGGTAAGACATGCAGGAAGTCGATGGATGCAGATGGCCCAGAACCGTGTTTTGTGGCATTCCTTGGGGGAGACCTATATTCAGAAGTGGACTTGTGAAGGGCTATAATGTTGATGACGATGATGACTAACGCATTAGTGTTTTTATAAACACAACGTGAAAGTATTCATACGCAACTTTTTGATTAAATTGGAATTAAAATCTGAGTTTGATCAGGCATTCAAAAACTGGCACATGATACTGGACTGGACTGGACATTGATATTACAGAGCTCTTCATAGATGCCAAGGTGTCAAACTATGAACGAAGCTTCAATAAATTGGAAAGAAAAATTCCAATAAAATAAAAAGCACATATTTCAAAGTGCTACCCTAGTGATAATTAATGAGAACTGCACCGATGAGATAAATAATTTTTATTGCAATTTTAACTAAAACCGGATTGTCTGAAAAATAAAAGGAACTTGCAAAAATGTGATGTGATGGCTGCTAATTTGTGCTGGAAAGCAATTCGTAATACTCACAAATATTGGGAAGAATGTAAACATATCATTCATTGGGAAGAATGTAAAAAAAACATAACACTCACAAATATTAGGAAGAATGGTTCAGTTATACGATGAATGAAGATTATTTCTTTACTCTTATTGGTAGTTTGTATATGCTAATAGAGGCCATTCGCGTTAATTCCTTAACAAAAAAGTCTGTCAATGTCAGGAAGGCGCAAAAGAAACACACTACTGTATACATACTTCACTACAAATGCAAAACTGAATCGTGTCCCTATATAAACACACTACAGCATTGTGTTCGTGTTCATTGAATTTACGCATACCATAAAATTGTACACATGTCGATACACTGGTGCCGCTGTCTACAAGCGTAAGCAACGTGATGTGAGTGAGTGAGGATCATGCCGATATTATTTATCGATAAAAATCACCATAGCCTGCATAAATTCAGCGTTGGTAAAAGTGATTTTTAGTATTTTTTCATTAATTACCTACAGCCCTTCACAAGTCGGAGCTGTGGTAGCTCAGTGGCTAGCGCTCGCTGTAAATATAACAGAACGCGAGTAACCCGGGTTCGATCCCCGCCGGCACCAATGAAATTGTTAATTGCAATTTTAAGTGCTGATTTACCACGTGCTTGGCGGTGAAGGAAAACATCGTGAGGAAACCTGCATGTCTGAGGAATAAGAAAAAAAATATTTCAAAGACATGTGAAGTTCGTCAACACGCATCTGGGTAACGTGGCGGACACTTTCTTGCCCTAAACCCTCTCAGAAATGAGGGGAGGCCTGAGCCCAGCAGTGGGACGTATATAGGCTGTAGCTTTACTTTTACTTTACTTCACAAGTCAGCTGGTGAATACAGACCTCCCATCTGCATCTACCAACTTCCTCCTCGTCACTTACCAGGTCTTACCAGGTCTTACCAGGACTTACCGGGTCGTCACTCCATCAGACATGCAGATGGAGTGACGACCTGGTAAGACATGCAGGAAGTTGGTACATGCGTATGGGAGGCTTATATTCACCAGCGGACTTGTGAAGGGCTGTATGTAATTTGCGTTTAATGAAAAAATACTAAAAATCACTTTTACCAACGCTGAACTTCTGCAGACTATGATGATTTATTTATCTATAAATAATATCGGCATGGTCCTCACATCACGTTGCTTACTCTTGTAGACAGCGGCACCAGTATATCGACACGTGTACAATTTTATAATATCCGTAAATTCAATGAACACAAACACAATGCTGTAGTGTGTGTTTATAGTGACGCGATTCAATTTTGTGTTTGTAGTGAAGTATACAGTAGTGTGTTTCTTTTGCGCCTTCCTGACATTGACAGACTTTTTTTAAGGAATTAACGCGAATGGCCTCTATTAGCATATACAAATTACGAATGAAAGTAAATAAATAATCTTCATTCGTCGTATAACTGAAACATTCCACCCAATATTAGTGAGTGTTATGTTTTTTTTTTACATCGTCGTGCAGTGATGGTGACATAGTAAGGTCACCATCACTGCACGAGTCTAGCCGTGAGGCAAAGACAGAGAACTAAATGCGTGCTACTATCGTGGATATATTATGCCTGTATATTGCTATGATATGCAGAAAATATAGGAAGGCGAAGGCGGAAAGAAGAAATCTTATTTAAGGATATAATACTGGACTCTGGCCAGCTTATCTCATCTTGTCACGACGACGATGGAGGGAAGAGTCGCATAAGCCCTACACGTGTTTATGTATTTGCAAAGTCATGTTATCTAACTACCGATACGCTGGCAGATAGCCAATTTTTTAACTTTGCCTCGTAAATTTACGATACTCTTTCAAAAACTCAACAGATTATATGAAATGATCGTGAAGGAAAACAGTAAAAAATAATAATTTTTTTTCCTTATTATAATATGACATCTCAGCCCTCATAATGTGAATATCTAAAGAAATCATAGCCACATTGTTTAAAATTTATGTTTTTAGTCACTCCGCCAACAAGCCGTCATTATGTATGAATGCTAATAGGTTATACGGTGGCTCGACCGGTAAAGGTCCACGCTTTCACAGAATAATAACGTAAAACAGAAGCTGATGCGTTTTATGTGTTAAGGAAGACCGGAGACTCTTTTTACTAGAAACGAGGAATTTCATCATTTTCCTCAGGTGTGACAACGCATCTGCATTTGTACTCTATTGAATACAAATACAGATAGCCTATGTGTCACAGCATCTACTTACCGTCAAGTATTCTGTGTGCTAGTTTGTCACCATTATACTATTTATAAAATAAAAACTATTTAAGTGAATTTCAATTAGTTTTTTTCTTTATTCTGAAACAACATACTAATTTTTTTATTTATTTTATTAGTTTTTATAATTATTCCACTCGAATTCAGTTTAAACTGCAATATTTTATATGAAATTGACAATAGTCTTAAAATAGATATTGATTTTTTTTAATTTAAATTTTAATTCAAACTAATTTATTTTGGAAGCAGCGTCAACGAGTTTGTGCTCCATGGACTTTCATGTAAGAAAAGTGCTGGTGGGTTTACCCCCAGCGATTCTTTGAATGATGTCATGCAAAGAACTCTTGTCTCTATAAATTTTCCCACAGCTTTGGAACCTTGTGGAATTTTCAGAAATAATAGCAAGAGATCCAAAAGTATTATATTGATCCCTTGGGAGAGGTGTAAAGCCCTATTATGGAATGCTATTTACGTAGACACTATGGCAGCATCTCACCTCAGACGTACCTTGCTTAGAGCCGGCGCGAAATCATAGGTAGCTGAACTAAATAAGTGGCGTAAATATGAGTCTCTGAGAGATGACTACATATACTTGCCATTTGCTGTAGGGACTATTGGTTTGTAAGGTCCAATTGCGGTAAAGTTACTAAAGTAAATGTATCCGCGACTGGTTGTCGCTGCTGATGATAAGACGGCTGGTTCTTTTCTTGTTCATTGGCATAGTATAGGCGACCAGCAATAAAAACCAGCGTTCTTAGTACTACTTTAAGTTATGATAATTTTCGTTTTCAGTTTAACTGTAATAATTTTTAAAATAAAAGATGCTAATTTATACAGTATAACTTACAGTTGTGAGAACTTCAGCTTACTAATCCGTTGGGCTATGTCGGTCACTCTGCTATTACTGCGGATATCCTCATTTCTGAGTCTATCACGCAGAGAAACTCTGAGCATAGCCCTCTCCATAGCTCGAGCGTCCTCATACGGCCAGCAGTGAAGAACCACGTCTCAGATCCACAAGCCATAACTGGCAACACGCACCGGTTGTACACTTTAGTTTTCAGAGATTGAGGCATACCTGACGAGAAGATGTGTCGTAATTTTCTGAACGATGATCAGCTGAGTTGAATCCGTCAATTTACCTCTCGGTCGAAGTTGGACTTACCTTGTCGGACTATTTGTCCCAGGTGAACGTACTCGTCAACAACTTCGAGCATAGTGCTCCCAACAACTACCGGCTTAGGTGTGACATGTACATTAAACATGATATTTGTTTTTTCCATGTTCATCTTAAGACCTATCCGTTGGGAGACACCATTGAGGTCATTAAGCATAGTGCTAAGGTCCTCCAGCGATTCTGCCATAAGGACTATATCGTCGGCAAATCGAAGGTGAGTGATTTACTCGCCATTGATGTTAATACCGTATCCTTTCTAGTCCAGTAGCTTGAAAACGTCTTCCAACGTAGTGGTGAAGTTTCGGGCATATAACGTCACCCTGTCTTACACTTCTCTGCAGTTGGATAGTGGAGACGCCAGCAACTTAAGGTATCTTCGATAAAGATTTAGTGGACTGTAATTTTGGTGCATACGGCAAAGGGGAAAATAAATAGGTGGGATAGCACGCACTGACCTGATGAGGGCTGCCTTGCCTTCCTCCTGGAGTGTCTGCTATACAGCAAGCTCGCCACGTGGTTCGGCGCACACGCACTCTCGGTTAACAGTTTCGTGAAGTCCCACATTCTCGACCTTTGCCCTTACGGGGGCGTCTCACACTTTTATGAGTTACAAAGACACAATGTCTGATGCGGTGAGTATTAAACATAAACAGGAGAACTCAATGTTCATCCTGCGCGGTTTGCAGTTAATGTACATAAGACGCGACGGGTGGCCGTGCGTTGCGGATGGCGTAATATCACTTAGTATACTGACGTGCGCCGAGATCCTCTTTTTCACCTCGGCGGCAGCGCGTGCGGTAGGAAAGGGAAGTGTTAGATATTGTTATACTTAAGGAGTGACAAGGGCGATACGTCAATTAGACAAGCTAGTTAATTGCACACTGGTTTAATGACACAGCGACCGTTCGGTGGGGGACGCAGCCCGCACACACTTACACACCTAGACATACACAACATCCCTCCACCTTGTAGCTAACACAATATACAAAATCAATAAACATCATTAAATAACATAATATACATAGATCACGTAGAGGAACGTCTTGCTTGTCTCCTTCGAGGAGGGGCGCTAGCACGGAGCGGAGTCTTCGGGTACTCGCTAATACCGCTTGCCAGGTCAGGTTCCGTTATGTCCCGTCCTTCCCCTCTTACATCGGCTGTGGTTCCAGGCTGGACTCCGTAGCTAAAAGTTGTAGCGGTCAGCTCATCGGGCACCACATCCGGGTCCCATCGCCGGTCATCTCTAGCCGGTGAGTATAACCGTGCTCTTAACTGATCGACATGTCTCGTGACTTCGCAGTTATATTGAGGTACGTATATTCTATACATTACGTTTCCAATTTTTCTTTTCACTATGCCTTCGATCCAACAGAATTTTTTATTGTCTATATATTTTGTTAGCCACACTTTGTCATTAATTCTTAATTCTGATCTTTGTGTCCCTTTATAATTATGGGCCTGTAATAACTGATTATGTTCCACTGTTTTAACGAGGTCTGTGGACGCGGGAGACGACGCTAGTGGGTTTAATAAATCCAGCCGTGAACGTAACGCGCGCCTGTAGACGAGTTCTGCTGGTGACTTGTTCGTGGTACTGTTTTTAGAGTTCCTATAGTCAAATAAAAATTTTGATATTTTTTCTTGAACTATTTTTTTATTTACGCTTTGTAAAATAATACCTTTAAGGCCCCTTTTAACAATTTTAACAAAACTTTCTGCTTGTCCGTTACTACTTGAATGATACACCGGGGATAATATGTGTTTTATACCGTTTTGTACACAAAAATTCTTAAACTCCTGAGACGTGAAAGAGGTGCCATTGTCACTCACCAACGTATGAGGTACTCCGAAACGGGACATAAAATCGTATAATCTATTAATAACAGCTTTGGAATTATAAGAAGTATTCATATTATAACATTCAACCCATTTACTGTAAGCGTCTACAATAATCAAATATATAAAATTGTTGAATGGTCCTAGAAAGTCGAGATGGACCCGATGAAATGCATGCGGTGGCAAGGGCCAGGGAGCGAGGGGTGAGTGCGGCGGCGCGGGCCGCAGCGCTGCGCAGACGCTGCAAGCGCCTGCCAGCTGCTCCAGCGCTGCATCCACCCCGGGGAACCATAAACGTTTACGTGCCTCCGCTTTCATTTTAACCACCCCGAAATGAGAACTATGCAATTCCTTACATATCAACTCTTGAAGTGATGCGGGAATCACAACTTTATGGCCGCGCATTAAGACACCGTTTTCATAAGATAGTTGATATCTACAATTGTAAAAGGGTTTTAAATCTAAATCATTATTTTTTCTTGGCCACCCATGTAAAACGTAGTGCTTAACGCGACACAGAACCGCGTCGTTGCTCGTCTCGCGCTGTAAGTCCCTTAGCGTCACCGGCAGACCACCTTCGACCACGAAATTAACATAGGCAGCGCGATCTTCGCACGCCGCGAGCTCGTCTAGCTCACTAGCGGGCGTCCTCGTCGACTCGAAGCGCGATATGGACGCAGGGGGACACGCTCTGGACAAGTAATCCGCGCTGTTATGTTTGCTACTGATATATTCGATTTTATAATTATAGGCCGCCAGAAACATCGCATAACGCTGTAGTCGGTTGGCGGTCACCTCGGGAATGCCTTTATGAGGCCCGAATATCGACAATAAAGGCTTATGGTCTGTTCGTAGCGTGAAAGGCGTGGATCGACCATACAAATACTGATGAAAACGTCTCACCCCATAAATAATGGCCGTTGCCTCTTTCTGGATTTGTGCGTAATTCTTTTCAGCAACTGTAAGCGTTCGCGAGGCGTAAGATATGGGTCTTTCTAATCGGTCGTCGCCTATCTGAGACAATACAGCCCCTAACCCTGTTGGAGATGCATCAACTGTTAATATTAACTCGGCCTTCGGGTTAAAGTGGGTTAAAATTTTGTCACTAGCGAGATATTTTTTTATTTTCTTAAACGCATCGTCATGTACAGAAGTCCACTCCCATTTAGATTTTTTATTTAATAAGTTGTAGAGGCGACTTAGCATAGATGATGCGTTCGGCACGAAGTTACGATAATAATTCGCTAAACCAAGAAAAGACTGCAATTGTAAGACATTATTCGGCTTAGGCGCTTCGAGAATGGCTTTTACCTTCTCTGGCGATTTCCTAACCCCAGTTTTGTCTATCACGTGACCCAGATAACAAATCTCGTCTTTAAAGAACTCACACTTATTCATTTGAACAGTCAATCCTGCGTCGTCTAAACGCTGTAAAACAGCAATAAGCCTTTGTTCATGTTGAACTTTGCTTTTACCCGTAATTAGGATATCATCTAGCAAAAATATTATTCCCTCAATCCCAGCGAGCAAACACTCCATCGCACGCTGAAAGATTGATGGAGCAGATGCCAGACCAAAGACCAACCGAGTAAAATTAAAAAGACCGCGGTGTGTATTTATACATGTGATTTTCTGTGATTTATCGCTTAACACAAACTGATTGTAGGCCATAGATAAATCAATTTTACTAAACTGTACGCCATCGTGTAATTTTGCCAATAAATCGCTTACTGTGGGTAAAGGATACTGGTCTACTATTAACTGTTTATTAATAGTAACCGAATAATCGGCACACAAACGGATGCTACCGTCCTTTTTCAATACCGGCACTATCGGTGAAGCAGTGTCTGAGTGCTCGACGGGTTTTAAAATGCCTAACGCCAACAAATGATCTATCTCTTTGTCTATTTTTTCCTTAAGGGCATATGGTACGGGTCTAGCTTTGAAAAAGATAGGTTTTGCGTCCGGTTTTAGATGTAAATCAACAGTATACTTATTAAATGACCCAAGCTTACTAGAAAAAATATTCGGGAATTTTGAGTATAATTTCTTTAACATTATTTCGTGGCAATCACCTTGCCCTTGCGCGTATACCGCATGCACACGCTGAGAGCGGCCGCTGGCGACTGGCTGCGCATGCGCTAGTTCTAAGTTAAAAACACGAATGAAGTCCCTGCCCAGAAGCGACGGTCCACCATTGCGCACTACATACACGCTTAGAGTATGCGAGATCCCACTATATTCTATAGGTAGTGAAACTAACCCGACGGTTTCTATGTGTTCGCCCGTATAACTTAATAGCTTTTTGTTGGTGGCTGACAATGGCAAATGATTAAATTTAGAAATATAAGTTTTTTCCGAAATTACGCTTACTGCCGAACCGCTGTCTATTTCGAACTCTAAAGAAAGACCATTTATCATAACGCGTTCCGTCATCGGTTTCCCTTTCAAACACCGAATATTGTAAAAACACTCACCGTCGTCATCTCCTTCGACCAGAGTACCTTCCTCGACATATTTTATTCTGTCATCATAAGCGCACATTTTTCGTAAATGACCTTTCCTATTACACTTTTTAC
This sequence comes from Parnassius smintheus behrii, assembly GCA_036936625.1. Taxonomy (NCBI): domain Eukaryota; kingdom Metazoa; phylum Arthropoda; class Insecta; order Lepidoptera; family Papilionidae; genus Parnassius; species Parnassius smintheus. The sequence goes on along the minus strand of JAUPFT010000010.1, from coordinate 24,599,609 downwards.
ACTTGAGATTTTTGTAGCGACACTGATTGGATTTATGATTGGCATAACCACACACATTGCACTTTTCCTTCTTGGAGATGTTGAATACGCCACCATCCGCGGATCCGCTCGCACCGACATCACTCTCGCCCGGCGCCGCAACTGATGAAGCGTGACGTGCACAGCGCACGCTCTCCGCCAAGTTGATGGCCTTTGCCAGGGTCAACTCCCGCTGATCTTGCGCGAAAAGTTTGTCCCGCTCGTGTCCTGCCGCCATGCTCATGATGAATCTGTCCAACAGGGCTTCCTCCAAGTTCTTAAATTCACAATGTGCCGCCAATCCCCTAATTCTGGCCGCCCACTGAGTGTGACCTTCACCTGGTCGCTGAGATGCCGTATAGAAAATTGATTTTTCTGCAAACCCCAACCTTTTTGGTGTGAAGTGATCATCGAGGAGCTTAACTATTGCTCCGTAGCTCAACTCTTCCACCTTGCTGGGTAACGCCAGGTCATTAGCTAACTTGAACGTCGATTCACTTAGCGCACTCAACAATATCGCTCGCCGCTTTACTGTTGCTTTGTCAGTTTCATTGGTTATGTCGTTCGCGATAAACCACTGATTCAATCGCGATTTATAACTGTTCCATTCGTGCGAAAGATGATCGAATGTTGATATAATGCCAAAAGTTACTCCCGACGACATTTTTAGTTTAAATACGCGAGTTCGTTCGTCGCCACGTGTTAGATATTGTTATACTTAAGGAGTGACAAGGGCGATACGTCAATTAGACAAGCTAGTTAATTGCACACTGGTTTAATGACACAGCGACCGTTCGGTGGGGGACGCAGCCCGCACACACTTACACACCTAGACATACACAACAGGAAGGAAGGAAGAAAACAAAAAATATGCACTAGTCATGTTGATAAAGTAGATATAACTTAGGACGAACTCAATGCGATATGTAATGTAATGTTGATAAAGTAGATTGTTAACTGGCGTTACCATTTCCTCCCGCCCTTAAAGGGTCACCTTTAAAAGACAACCGTAATATAAAAAGTAAAAGGAAAACAAATAAATAAGCGGTATATAAAGTGAGAGGATGCGCTCAATGCGCATGTCTCATCTACTAACCTTACTTGGTAAGCGAGAAAATGTATACATAAATATAATATTGTGGTTTAATACTTTTTTAATATATATAAATATAAACTTAATTCCTAATTTAGATAAATAATTATAATCAAAATAATCGTGATTTATTGTCTTGGGAGAGGGCAAATACGAGCAACAGGACGGAGATATGTTCCCTTAGTAGTTCTCACGGTCACTACTCGAACTACGCCATCCTTCGAAGGATGAACAGACTCGACAATCGCTAATGGCCAAGCAAGGGGCGGTTCATTATCATTTATCATAATTACAACCATGCCTGGTACGATAGCCGTAGACGGGGTGTTCCACTTCTGACGAACTTGTAATCCGTGAAGGTATTCCGTCCTCCACCGGTCCCAAAACGACTGAACTAATTTATCCAGTAAAGAATGCCTGTGTAACAGACTGGTAGAGTCAGATTTGACTTTGGGTGCGGGTAATGACAATAAAGGTGCGGTATTCAAAAAATGACTCGGAATAAGAGCTGAAGGCTCTGCAGGATCAGAACTCAATACTGTCAAGGGCCGCGAGTTTAGCAAGCACTCAATTTGCGCAAGAACAGTATTAAGCTCTTCGTATGAAAGTAACTGATGTCCGATAACTCGGAACAGATGCGTTTTTACGACTTTGATCATACTCTCCCAGGCGCCTCCAAAATGAGGAGAGTTGGGACAGATGAACTTCCATGTTATACGATTCTCAGCACACTCTTGCTCAAGCTCTGGGCGGTATTCAACGTTTAGAAATTTATAGAGATCGCGAAGATACGAAGCGGCACCTTTAAAATTCGTTCCATTATCCGAATATAAAAACTGAATCGGCCCTCGTCTAGAGAGGAAACGTTTAAGCGCAGCGAGGAAACTAGAACTACTAAGATCTGTAGCGATTTCTATATATACAGCTCGAGTCGTGAGGCATGTGAAAACACATAAGTACGCCTTCTCGCTGCGTACACCACGACGACGTACAGGAGTGTATGCGATAGGACCGGCATAATCGCAGCCCGTGTGTGTAAATGCCTAATAGCTTGTCTTACACGACTATGGGGAAGATCAGCCATCAAAGGGTAAGTTGGACGGGGTCTAAGCCGGAAACATATATTACATTTGTAGACTCTGCTTCTCACAGTGCGGCGTGCGGAAAGTATCCAAAATTTTTGACGGAGCAATGACAATAACAATTCAGGCCCAGCGTGTAAATTTTTAATATGATAATAGTCAATGATCATGTTCACTACATGATCACTGCGCGGGAGTATAATTGGATGTTTTTGCGTGTAATCTAATGCGGAGTTCGAAAGACGACCACCAATGCGGATTAAACCATTCTCAATAAAAGGCCTTAAACGATTGAAAGCGGGCGAGCAAGGTTTGTTACCTTCAATATTTAAATATTCCACTGCAAAATGCTGTTTTTGCAGGGCGCGGAGGATTATAACCTCAGAGAAACTGAGATCATCAGCAGTCACTACAGTAGTGTTGCAGCGGGGCAATAATTTAGCAAACTTACACACGTACGCAATTATACGTAGAAGTTTACTCCAAGAAGAGATGCGGAGTGCGAGCTCATAAATCGCAGAATTACAGACGGATGTGCACACAGTGTGCGACAAAATCTTCTTCTCAGGCATGTTTGCAATAACCTCATTGTCTAAAGTACGAAGAGGCCATTGAGATGGATCTAACGAAGTCCACTGAGGCCCATGGAGCCACAGGGGGTTTGAAACTAATTTATTTGGCGTAACGCCACGTGAAAGTATGTCAGCGGGATTCTCAGTACCTGCGACATGATAAAAGTTATCAGCGCGAATATTGTCGGTAATCTGAACAACGCGGTTTGCAACAAAGGTCTGCCACTTGTGTGGCGAACTCTTTATCCAGTACAGAGCTACTTTTGAATCTACAAAGGCATAGACTGATATTGCAAGGTCAAGAGAATAATTGTCGAGTACTCTGCGAAGCAATTTTGAGAGTAAAACCGCTCCACAAAGCTCAAGGCGTGCAATAGATAGTGGTTTCGTCGGTGCGACTTTAGTCTTTGCACAAATCAACTGGACGGTGTTACCATTGACGCTCTTTACATGTATGTAGACTACGGCACCGTATGCGTGCTCGCTGGCGTCGGAAAACCCCAGGAGTGACGCAGTACAGTTTTTGGATACACCAACATGTCGCGGGATACGTAAATCATTAAGAGCTGGTAATTCAGCACAGAATTGCCTCCACATCTTAATAATTGGCGGTGGTGGTATGTCGTCCCAATCTAAATTAAGTTGCCAAAGCTGCTTTATTAACAATTTGGCGTACGCGACTGTGGGAGCAACGAAACCCATTATGTCCCACAGGCGAGCGACAGTAGATAAGATGGCGCGCTTAGTGCACGTCACATCAGCGGGAACAGATATCTTAAAATAAAAGGCGTTACTATCGGTAGACCAATGCAAGCCTAGTATTTTATGTGGCATTGATTTATCGAACTCTACTTCTCTTGTAATTTTATGGGAAGTAGGGAGGTCATCTAAAACAGATCGACGGTTGCTATGCCATTTTATCAGGTCCCATTGGGCACCCTTGAATAAGTCTATCATCTGCCGAGAGGTCTCACTGGCCTCGGATTCACTGGGCATAGAGAACGCGATGTCGTCCATATATAGCGAAGTAAATGCGATACGACTCGCAAGTGGATACTTTGCGCCGTCGTCATCAATGAGCTGTCTTACCGTGCGCAATGCATGGTATGGACTCGAAGTTAAACCGAAGCACACGCGATTGAAGTGGTATAACACAAGTGGGTCTTGTGGACGGAAGCGGTATAGGAAGCATTGGTAACGACGATCAGAATCGCGAACAACTATTTGCAGAAATTGTTGGCGACAGTCGGCTGTCATAGCGATTGGATGTAAGCGGAAAGTTAAAATTATATTGAACAAGTCGCCTTGCAAATTTGGTCCTGAATGCAGAATATCATTTAATGATCGCCCAGTGCTAGTCTTACTGCTAGCATCCAGGACGATGCGCAGACGCGTTGACTTCTTATCTTCGCGTAAGACTCCATGATGCGGTATGACATATATTGGAGCGGGTTCATGAGAGTCATACGGCGGTGCGGAGGATATATAATTTTTAGCTAAGTATTCCTTTATGACGTCATCATATGCTAACCTTAATGTAGGCGAGGCTTGAAGTTTCCTCTCCAAGCACATGAATCGTCGTCGAGAGGTTTCATAAGAATCTCCGAGAGAGTAAACGTCATCTTTAAATGGCAGGCCAACAATATATCTACCAGTAAAAGGATCGCGGGATGTCGTAGATTTATAAAAGTCTTCACATTCAATGTCTGAAGGACACTGAATGGGCGGTGCGGAGGCTGGCTGTTCAAGCTCCCAAAATCGTTGCACTAATTTGTCAACGATAGGAGACTCTAGAACTGAGCAGCACGTTAAAGAATGATTTACCTGAAGTGTCGGCACTGAGCCCATAATAACGTAACCAAATACCGTATTCAAAGCCGAGGGCCCGGACAAGTCGTTAGACGAATAAATTACGTCTGGACATAGTAAGTGCGGGAAAAGGGATGCGCCTATCAAAACATCAATTTTATTAGGCATGCTATAACATTCATCAGCGAGTCTTATGCCATGGAAGTGTGATAAGACAGATGTGTCTACCACAGCGGTGGGCAAAAGGTCGGTGATTTGATCAACAACTAGCGTTGAAATATTGAAGTTAATATTCGAGTCGAATCGTGAGAAAATTTTAATATCAATCGATTTCGATTTTACAATTTTTTCAACTCCACCGAATCCCTTTACTACAGTACATTCGGTATCGTGTTGTTGAACGCCTAAACGATGACAGCACTCTTTAGTCATAAAATGGCTTCGAGCCGCGGAGTCTAATAATATACGAATAATTTGTTTCTCTCCCTTAGCATCGTAAGCAAATACTTGAGCGGTTGATAATAAAACAGTTCTCTGCGAACGACTTGCGCGCGCGGGAGGCGGTGAACGTTGAGAAACATTCTTGAACGAAGTACACAGCGCGACGTCTGAACGCGCACCTGCGGTGAGGGGTGGCGAGTGTGCGGGCGCGGGGGTTGTAGACTTCAGTGTAACTGGCTGAAGCGGTGGAGAACGCGCCAGCGCAGGGGAAGCATTATCGCTTCTGCGGTGGAAGTGCAACAATGTGTGATGTTTAAATTTACAAACTCGACAACTATAATTTGAAGAGCAACTAGACACTCGATGACTTAAACTGAGACAATTCACACATGCATTGTTACTCTTTACGCATTTAAATCGTTTCTGCGGCGTCATTTTATTAAAGTCTGCACACTTAAATAGGTGTTGATGCACAATATTATCGCACAGACACTTTGAGCAACTAGTCGTCGTGCTTACGTACGCCTGATACTTCGGCGACGAAGTATTATTACAGCGACGATTATTACCGTTACCTCGTCGATTGTTTGGTGCGCTATTAGAATTTGTACTAGAATCGGTGCGTTGCAAAACTTTGGAGCGGGTCTTAATAAAATTTACTAAATCATCAAAGGTAGGTACCTTCGAGTTATGACTATATTCGAAAGAGCGAATGGTATCCGGGTCCAGCTTCTTAAGCGCGATATGAAGAACAATTAAGTCTGCGATATTATCTAACTTTAAGTTTTGTAAAGCGCGCACTGCACTTATAAAGTTATCAGTAAATAAATCAAAATTATTTGTGGTGGCCGATTGCAATGGCTTAAATTCGAACATCTGATTAATATATGTAGATGCTAGCACACGCCGGTCTTCATATTTGTCAACGAGTGCTTGCAATAAAATTTTATAATTTTCAGCGCAAGGAGTTATACCTGAGCATACAGATAGGGCTTTGCCCGTTAGTTTACCTAGCAAATAGTATAACTTTTCAGCGTCGGTAAGCGATGTGTTGTCATGGACGGTTGATTTAAAGCTAGCATAAAATAAAGGCCATGAGCGAATGTCACCCGAAAATGGCATAAGTTCGATAGGCGGAAGTGTGAATCTGGCTTTAGATGGTGTACTAGTACTTTGTAAATTAGATTGCGAATATTGTAAATAAAGCCTATTTATTCTACCGCAAAGAGACTCAAACGCAATGAGGCTGTTATAATCAGGTTTAGCAATAGGGTTTATTTTTAATAAATGTGAATTATAATTATCTAAGACCTGTTTAAACTCAATACGTAAAGCATTAATATTAGAACTTCCATCAAGAAAACGCTCCATCGTGGAAGTGTTTGTGAGGATGTCCGAGGACATATCATATATTTTTCGCACTATTTCAAATAAAGCATCTCGTTTAGCTAACAATAAAACCAACTCAGCATCAGGTGTGCCCTCATTATCCGAGGAATCGCTATTATTCGATGCTATTTGTTTTTTAGGCGGCATTACAACTTAAGTTATGCGGCAAAAATAATGTAATTATAAGCGGGTAGTCAGTAAGCGACCTCGCTACGCGGTTGAATTATTAAATATTAGTTTTGTTAACGATGAACTTTAATTGTCAACTTTTATAATAATTATGAAGTTATTTATAACGAATATAATGCATAAATATATGTGCAAATAATAAATGTCATTTAACAGTATAATCTATAGATGTAGTTAAAAGTTGATGACGTGATGTGAACATACAACAAATAATTTATATAGATAATTATATGCTTATTCATTCTATGAATATAGTTTTAAAATTACTATGAATGTCACCTATTAGGACCTATTCTAGTGTTCTAATAAGGGCGGGGTTAATCCGAAGTCGGATTAAAATATAAATAATTAATTATATAAACGTTTATTACGATAACGATCTAATAAGGGCGGAAAGTCAAGGTCAATCCAGCGAGAAGTGACCATTAAAAATGGAGACGCCAGCAACTTAAGGTATCTTCGATAAAGATTTAGTGGACTGTAATTTTGGTGCATACGGCAAAGGGGAAAATAAATAGGTGGGATAGCACGCACTGACCTGATGAGGGCTGCCTTGCCTTCCTCCTGGAGTGTCTGCTATACAGCAAGCTCGCCACGTGGTTCGGCGCACACGCACTCTCGGTTAACAGTTTCGTGAAGTCCCACACTCTCGACCTTTGCCCTTACGGGGGCGTCTCACACTTTTATGAGTTACAAAGACACAATGTCTGATGCGGTGAGTATTAAACATAAACAGGAGAACTCAATGTTCATCCTGCGCGGTTTGCAGTTAATGTACATAAGACGCGACGGGTGGCCGTGCGTTGCGGATGGCGTAATATCACTTAGTATACTGACGCGCGCCGAGATCCTCTTTTTCACCTCGGCGGCAGCGCGTGCGGTAGGAAAGGGAAGGAAGGAAGGAAACAAAAAATATGCACTAGTCATGTTGATAAAGTAGATATAACTTAGGACGAACTCAATGCGATATGTAATGTAATGTTGATAAAGTAGATTGTTAACTAGCGTTACCAGATAGGTTTTGAACTCCGGTTCTGTACTCAGCTAGCCATCGTAGCCCTACTGTACAAACACTTCAGCACTTCGATATACCTACAGTCAACTTGGCACCGCTGAAGGGACTGTAGTACCGCCCAAATTTCGACGGAATCAAAGGCTTTTTCATAGTCCACATACACCAGGCAAAGTTGTGGATTGTACTCTTCGGTCTTCTGTACAATCTGCCGCACGGTATGTGTGTGGTCTATGGTACTGAAGGCTTTTAGGAAACCAGCTAGTTCGGGAGGCTGGAAGTCGTCGAGTCTGCGTGCGAGTCGATTCGTAATGTCTCGGGAAAACAGCACGTAGACTTGGCTCAGAAGGGAAATCGGTTTGTAGTTCTTCAAGAGAGCGTTGTCGCCTTCTTTAGAAACAAGACCACCGCACTTCTGCTCCACGTCTCCGGAATAGTGCCACCATGAAAGACGGAATTGAAACGCTTATGAAGGACTTCAAGTACCGGTGTTCCAACCCCTTTTAGATGCTCCGCTGTAACTCTATCCTCGCCTGGGGCCTTGCCGTTTTTAAAATGCTGGTGAGCCATTCTAATATCGCTCATACTGACTTCCGGGATATCATCGGAATGGTATCGGATAAGACTTGCTCTTGGATTGTTACTCACACTTGCGTGTGGCTCCAACGATGATGTGTACAGCTGCCCATAGAATCTCTCAATCTCACTCAAAATCTCAGGTGTCCCGGAAACGATGCTGCCACACTCAGTCTTCGGCTTTGACAGTTGGCTCTTTCCGGCAGACAGATCTCTTGCAAAGACTTTGGAGCCCTGGTTCCGCTCGATCGCTTCTTTAATACGAGCAGTATTAAAGTAGCGTAAGTCTGGCCGCATGCATTTGGAGATCTGTCTGTTCAGTTGCCTGTATGCTGTCAAATCTGTTGACGATTGCAGCCTCATCTCCCGTCTAACAGCCATGAGGTTAAGAGTGTGATCGGATAGTTTTTGTGTTCTTCTGCGGTGGATTTTGCAGAACTTAGCTCCGACCGCATGGACAGTTTCCACGAGCTTTTCATTCATATCGTCCACTGCATTGCAATCTTCTAGGCACTGAAAGCGGTTACGTAACTCGAGCAGAAAGGTTTCGGGATACTGGATTAGAGCACGAGCGGGACGGAGCGTTGACTTCATTAGACGAGACCTCTCCAACTTAACGTTTAGTTTCAGTGTGCCTCTAACCATTCGGTGATTGCTGCTGGTTTTCACCCTTGAGATCGCTGAGACATCACTGAACAGTTGGCGTCTGGTCATCATAATGAAGTCAATCTTATTTTTTGTCGAACCGTCCGGGCTTGACCAGTTCCACTTCCTGTGGGGCCGCTTCTGGAAGAAAGAGTTTATCATAAAGAGTCCCTCTTTTTCCATAAAGTCAGCCAGCTGCTGCCCCTAGGAAAACGTATGGTAGGTAATATTTCACTGAAAACGGGTTGCTTCCTTTCCCTCTAAATGAATAAACGAATATAGTTTATTCATTTAGAGGGAAATACAACACAAGTAATATACGAGGCATATATTAAAATGGAATTACTTTTCTTCGTTAATATTTTTTTTTCAGTTTGCCTCAAGTAATTCATATACCATATAATTGCCTTAAATTCTTTATGTTACAGTATAATAAAATACCTCACAGCGTACAATACTGGATCTATTATTCCCCTTCAAACCGTTTAACAGCAGTGCGTAGAAAACACTAGTGAAGGAAACTACAGGAATAGGCAAGAGGGTGACAATATAGACGGATGGTATTTATTATCAATATTTAACAGAAAAAAGTAAAGAAAATTAGTATTAGGTTATGTTAATAATAAGCTAAATTAAAAGTTTTGAGAAAACCCACGACGGATACAAAAGTTTTAATCAGAAAGAATTAAATAGTATTTTATAAAAACTTTCAACTAAAAGAAAGTATGCCACGAAAGATAAAAATAAAAAGCGTTTTAATAAGGCTTTATTTGTAACGAAGTCTTTCACAATAAACAACTAATTATGACATTTCTTATTCCTTCCTATCTTTGTACTTATTTATTTGTCGTAGCGATAAACACAGCAATAATATCAAATATAGGTATAACACATATTTACCAACCTATTAAGTAAAAATTAAAAATTAAAAAAAAAACAATAAAATCCGTCGGAACTGCCATAGTCATCTTTGTTTCCAATTTTTATATGTAATATAGCAATAGCTAATAGATGCAGAAACTTTTATTAATTAAAGACTTCATTTATTTAGGTAACCACCATAATTTCAATTAATCACAAACTCTTTAACTTTTCTTGTAAATTTTCGGATTTTTTGTGTAAAAAAGTCTTTAGTTACTTCGTTTTATTTTAATATATTGTATAAAATCTTCGAAATCGCGGTTAGAAAAAAAATTTGTTTTAATTTTTGGGTACTTGTCGAACAGTATCCGTACTGTGAATTAATAAACCAGCTTTCATTGCGTTCGCACGACTGCTACTGGCTGCAAAATGGGCAAATAAAGTTAAACGGCCTTGTAGCGTGTGCATAAAGCAAATAATATTTTATTCAAAGTACAATTTTGTTATAGTGCCTTTATTTGTACGAGATTAAGGCAACGATCCGTTATGGAATTAAAGGTCGTATGAGACCCCTATTAAAAATGTAAAGAAGATTACGTGACCTTAAGAAAGATGGTATTATCGTATGCCTCGTATATTTTATGGTTTCTAACCCACCACAAAAAAAAACACGAAACCTATAAAGGGTTACTTTGTTATACGTCCGTTCATTTGTGCCTTTGCTCATGTGTAAAGCTCTTTTGTCTTAGATTACCGGGAGATGTTGTAAGTTGAAATTTAAATCAACTACGTTCCCTTTGAGGTGTAAAATATCCAAGCTTCTAAGTCAATCATTGAAAATATCAGCACATATTTTCATACTAGCAAACTTACTTATCAAAACCACAAAAATAGATAATAATACTATTAAAACTTATAGGGTACCTTTTTTCCGTCGACATCATATTGAATCATCAAATATGGCGAAAAGTGAGGTGAATTATAAGTAAAAGAAAAAATTCAAAACTCTTTGACTTGTTTTTACACAACATAAAAAATTTGCTATTAAAATATCGATCGTGGTGAAGACTTATATAATATATAGGGGAATCTTTTTTCCACTACCAAGTTAAGTTTATCCTTTAATAAGACCTACCTCTTCAATGTGCAGCAAAATTTTCTTCCTCGCACAACTTACTTGTGAAATCGGCTACTACTTAGTGACCATCAAGAAAAAAAACAGTGTTCATGAGCGGTGATAGTCACCATATGGTACGCCGCATGCTTGTTTGCCCTGTCTCATAGAAAAAAATCGGTTTTAACCTCACCTATAATTTTTGAACCTACTTACTAACCTAACATTACCAATTACTCTGTTATATGTTTCTACTTAATTAAAACCGGATATTAGGTATTTTTTTTAATATTAAAAATGCAAAATTGTCAAGACTTTCAATTAGCGGGACACATGAAATATTTAAACATATAATTAATTTTATACGTAATTCTCTGGAAACAGAAATAAAAATGAAAAAATGATGTCTTTTTTTAACTTCAGCAAAATTGGTAACAAAAGGCAGCAATTTCATATAAAATACAAAAAGAAATAAATAAGGAAACCCTTGGGTAAAAATAGTTAAAATTATAATATGTTATAGTAAATTATCTGATTTATCGAAATCTTTTTGCGATGGACCGCTATTTACGATACATTATGTATAATTTAAACTATATTAATTAACGTTTTAAGATTTAGTTTTTTGTTATAGTTTTCATAAACGTATTTAATACAGTGTAATATCAATAAATGTATTAACTTTTAAAATACAAGATGAAAAGTTGTAAAGTATCACTTACAGGTGTGAGAATTTGTATGTTGTTTTAAAATAAATGCTATTTGTATTTCATTAAGCGAACTCAATATCAGTTAGTCCTGGGAAGCCAAAAAAACGTATGGTGGGTAATATTTCACTGTAATTACAAGTTACTTAATTCTCCTTTAAATCTAAAAACAATGTTGCAACCACGTGTTAAGTACGGGGCCATACATTAAATCGAAATAAATTTTTCTTTGTTAATCTATCTATTATTTTCAATTTGCGTCATGTATTTTACCATACAATTGCGCTTTAAGATTCTATATATTACAATATGATAAAATACCACACAGCTTATAATACGGCACCTATTACAGTTCAAACCGTTTAACAGGATTGCGAATACTGCACTAGTACTTAACTACAGCAATAGGCAAGAGCGTGACACCAATCTTGACGGATGTTTATTAACAATGTCTAACAAAAAAGTAAATTGAGTTAGTGTTAGTTTTTGTATAAAATAGCTACGATTTGAATATTCTAATTTTGTATTGACAAGTAGCAGTATAAGTTACAAAATCGCTGAAGGACCTCAGCACTATGCTCAATAACCTCAAAAGGGCAGCGTTTGGGAGATTACGATACATCTTCTTGTCAGGTATACCTTAAAACTTAAAACAGGATTATAAAACCAGTACACGTATGGTGATCGTGTTTTTCATTGACCTGAGACGTGGTTTTTCATTGCTGGCCGTATAACCGGCATAGTCAAATGGATTAGTTATCTCAAGTAGCACTGGGTCGGCAATAAAGCTTGAAGAATTGACAACCGATGCGTAAGAAAAGTTGGGCAACAAACAACGACAAACAAGTGGCACTCTCGTAATGGTAAACCAAGTGTAAGGCGGCTCTCTACAAGATGCAGTGAAGACCTGCTAAGATTTGCAGGAAATCAATGATTGCAGCTCAGAGCCGTGCTTTGTGGCGTTCATTGGGTTCCTTTGGTTCCTCAAAATTTTGTGTATTCAATATCTGCAAATATGAGCTATTAGTGAAAACGATGAAATCAATGCACCGAAGGTGATTCAAACCTCAAGATTATGTATTGCTTTTGTGCTTCGAGACTATATTTTAATAGTATGGTCATCGACTGTTTGCTGGCTTAAGCTCTTATCAGAATCTCCCATAAAGTTCGTATTGTGATGCATCAACATATTGCAAAGAAGATTTTTTAGAAAAATTATGTTACCTGACAATAGAAAAATCACGATTTCCAATACATACATTATAAAATATCTTACTATAATAAACATTCGATATTATTTTATATAAATTAGCTAAAATAATAATTAGAAACAACGTCAAAGCATTCGTTTATGAGTAATGTTTTAATATTTTATTGAACGGCGCAGGGTTTTCAAGATTTTTATATAATTCAGTAGATGGTTATACATTTTTGTTGACATACCATGGGGATTAGTCGAAAATAATTTTAAGGTGGAAACTGGTATCTGAAGCTTATTTTCTTTAGTTTTTATCAACCCAATACTCTCAATAGAGTATTGGGTGTTTTCCGACGGATTTTCATGACTCGAAGATGTAGATAGAGGCAGTTTTCAAGATTTTATTTTCAACTAAGCGAGGTTTATATGACTTAATTTGTTCTATACTCCTTTTAATTCTTAGATACTACTTCTGTAATAAATTTTATTAATTATAAAGTATTGTTTACATCACATGACGTTTCCTAATTGATGATACCATAAAAGACTATCAAATAAGCATCTGATTAGTGCAAGGGCAGTCCTAAAATTGAAAAAAACAAACTGCGGATGACAACCCAGTTTCCAAGTATTTTTTCAGCTCTTTTCGGGACTGCCCATCTTCTGGTCCAATTTTTCTCTGTCGCCTCTTACGACACCCACGAGATGAAATGGAGTGGACGACAATCTTACACTGCCTGTAGTAGTAGTGTAAGAATATCCACCACACCGTGTTAAACAGTGACAAAAAAACACTCTACCTATGGTAGATAATAAATTAATGGTATTTTTATTGCCAAGCGTGGCAATGTATAGGGTGGACCTGGCAAGAGCTAAGGACTTCACCGCCCCGTTTAGTGTTAATGTACTTATATGCTTTCAAACTCAAACATTTTATTGCGTTCATGTGGTTACATAAATAGTTCGTGAGTTGGATATATTAGACCCAAACATGAGCCCTGGATAGGGCGTTGCAATATTGTGTAATATTATTTTTATATATCAATTTAATCTAATCAATTTAGAAAGATGAATTTTATTTTATTTACTTAAACTAAACATTACTTTCAGGTTTAATAAACATTTGCAATATTTACAACGATATTAAAGAGGTATACATATTCAAATTACACAATTATTATTTTTCACCGAAAAACTCTAACAACGAATAGAAACTTTATTCAATTAAATATTTTTTAATCTCTCTTTGAAATTTATACGATTTTGCTTTTTGTAGACATTTGGGAATTTTATTATAAATTTTTACACACATACCATGGGGTCCTGATTTTAATGTTCGTAATTTTGTGATAGGTAGAGCAATTTTTTTACTAGAACGTAAAAAACGAGGCCTGGAGTATATTGAAAAAAGGTGCATATTCTTTTTTAACAAATGTGCATACTTCTAGTATTTATATAGATGTAATTGTTAATATTTTAATGAAATAAAGTAGGGTTTACAGCTGTCAGTACTATCTATGTTTGTAATTATTCGGATACATTTCTTTTTTGTAAAATAAACAATTTATTTACGTCTGTGTTGTTTCCCCACAGTAAAATGCCGTACTTGAGCCATGCATGGGCATAAACACAGTATGCACACGTGGCTGTTCTTGAATCGGTAACTTTTTAAGTTCGTATAGTGCATACGAGAAACGGGAAAGTATATTGATACATTCTTTATGTTTTCTTACCAATTTATACCTGAATCTATGTTTATACCTAATAATGTATATGAATCAACATATTCTAGTTTAGTATCGTTGTAAGAATAATTTATAGATAGGGGGCATTTTTGATACGGCTTAAATTGTATTATCTCAGTTTTTGTGTAATTTATGACGAGATTGTGATTTTTTAACCATTTAGAGATATCTGTAAGTACACTATCTAGACAGGTGTTAAGATTGTTGTTAGTATTATTGTCGAAAAGTATGACTACAGAAAGATCATCGGCAAACAAGGTGCAGGGGGCTTGGATTATTTTTGGCAAATCACTAATATAAATTAAAAAATAATAAATAACCCAGAACACTACCCTGTGGTATTGATTTAGTGACCGGTGCAAATTGAGACCTAATTTAAATCACATTTCCACTGGCTAGGTTATGGTGTTCTATCTCTACACACTGCTTTCGATTGGTCAGGTATGATTCGAACCAGTTGTATGTTGGGCCTCTTACTCCTATTTTGACATATTTGTATACTTTGAAATAATATATATATATATATATATATATATATATATATATATATATATATATATATATATATATATATATATATATATATATATATATATATATATGTTTTAAAATATATATTTTTCAATTTCTTATACATCCACTTTGGGCGGTAAGACTTCTTTTCGGTCTAAGAGTCTGTCTGGAGAGGTCTTAACTTCTTACCTATTTCTGCCACCGAATAGTAGTGCTTGCATTTGCTTTTTCTGGTCTGATTAAAATAGAGAGTCAGTTTAATTACACACAGTGGGGCATTTCAACTTAGTTTTCATAAGTGACGACGTTTGTTTATTTGAGGTTGGCTGCAGGTGTCCATCGACTGGACGCATTTACTATCAAGTGGACTGTAAGTTTCTTTGTCAGTTATATAAAAAACCGAATTCCTCACATTATATACTTTCCCCGCCCAGCACGTGTTAAATCATTACTGTAGTAAACGGAATCGTAATCTTGGTAAGTGGGTAATGGAGCCTCTTAACAATTGCTAAATCTGAAAGAAAGGGCTACGGGTGAGCCATGCCTAGAGAACTAAAATGGAATGCCTCTTAATGTAGTAGTATTATATAATTTTTTTATATAAGAGGGGGCAAACAAGCATACGGTTCACCTGATATTAAGTGACTACCGCCGCCCATGAACAACTGCAACACCAACGCAACAGAGGAATTGCAGGTACGTTGCCGGCTCTTTAGAAAAGCTTTAAAAGAGCTTATTCCTTGTAAGCTCTTTTAAAATCGCCGGTGGTAAACTATTTCACAAAGAGATCGTACGTGGAAGAAAAATCCCAGTGAAACGTACAGTGGTGGACCGCCAAGCATCCAGGTAGTGTGGATGGTATCGGGAGGTTTGCCGTGAGAGTTTGAAGTGCGTTCATGAAATTTGGTAGTTAGGATTAATCCGAACAATTCCTCAGAGCACTCCCCGTGGTATATGTAAAAGAAAATGCAAAAAGATGCAACATCTCTTCGTAGCGCCAGTGGATCGAGCCGATCGGAAAGCGTCGGTCGTCGACGATTCAAGCTGCTCTGCGCTGGATGCGATCAAGTGGAAGGAGCTGGTACTGGGGAGCCCCAGCCCAGAAATGAGAACAGTATTCCATAATGATTTCTTATATTTACGCGAACACTACACATGATTAAAACTACTTTTACGGATTTTATCGCGTTTATTTTTACTTTTTATTTTTAATTCCCGACGTTTCGGGCGCTTTCCAGCACCCATGGTCACGGGGGACTGAGATGACTGACGTCCCGATGTCATTGTTAAACCCGGAGTACCTTCAGCTTTTTTAATTATTGTTTATGGTGGTTTAACAATGACATCGGGACGTCAGTCATCTCAGTCCCCCGTGACCATGGGTGCTGGAAAGCGCCCGAAACGTCGGGAATTAAAAATAAAAAGTAAAAATAAACGCGATAAAATCCGTAAAAGTAGTTTTAATCATGAACAGTATTCCATGTGCAGCCGAATCTGTACCTTGTAAAGTTGCGGGCGGTGTGCCGGCATGAAATACTGTCCTGCTCTGCTGAGCACGCCAAGCTTTTTAGAGGTCAATCAGGCCTTCTTTTCCAAGTGACCACGAAACTGCACGTTACTCAATTGGTCGACGCCGAGGATTTCGATAGTGTCTGAGGCAACAAGGGGAGTGCCTTGAAACGGAGAAAATACGACGAAAAGGTTCTTTTAAGCAGTTAACGCCCAAACTTTTGTCCTCTGGAGGTTAAACTGGGCTATATTTAGCCGCCCCTAATCCGAGAGTTTGTTTAGCGAAGATTCGACTTCAGACACAGGTTTGTCCCGGTACTCGGAGACGTTTTCCCGAGAAATATTGGCACGGCCGGTGTACAAAGCATCACCAGTGCTGTCATCTGCATAGCAATGAATGCTACCGGTTTGCAACATATCATTGATATGCAGAAGAAACAGCGTTGGTGATAGCACACAGCCTTGTGAAACATCAGCATTAATAGGTTTGTAATCGGAGCTTGCACCGTCTACTACGAACTTGATGCTCCTATCTGCAAGAAAGTTGATGATCCAATTGCACAATTTCTCGGGAAGCCCATAGGAAGGGAGCTCCGAAAGAAGCACTTTGTGCGAAACCCGATCGAAGGCCTCTGCAATGTCCAAACTAGAGCCCAATGCCTCCCCCTTTGACTGTACTAATTCCGTCCATCTATGAGTCAGGTATATAAGAAGATCTCTAGCTGATCGATCACGACAAAAACCGTATTGGCGATCACCAATCAGCTGGTGATCCTCAAGGTACCTCATAAGCTGTAAGTGTTAATTTAGGTAATTCTATCGGCAATTTTTATTGTGACGAATCTCAAGCTCGTAAAAATTGGTGTCAGAAGTGGGATAAAATCATGCCGATTTTACCTAAGGAGGAAACGGAGGGTGTCCGTACCCGCAGTCAACGCCAGCATGAGACGGACCAGCGGAGATTCGGTGATGCAACGGCGCAGACGTCGGAGGGCCAACTGCCAGCCACGGAGGCTGTGGGCCCGTCATTAGCTCCTACATCTGCAGCACCTGACTTAGGTGCTCTGATGGTGATGCTTCAGCAGCTGCAGCGCGGACGAGAGGAACAGGCCCGTCTGTTGAAAGAGCAGCAGGAGGAACAGGCTCGCCGACAGGAGGAACAGGCCCGCCGACAGGAGGAACAAGTCCGTCGTTTGGAAGAGCAGCTGCGGGGCGGACAGGAGCAACAGGCCCGCCGGCTGGAGGAACAGGCCCGCCAGCAGGAGGAACAGGCCCGTCGTTTAGAAGAGCAACTCCAACGCGATAAAGAAGAGCAGATGCTCCTCATGAAGGACCTTCACGCTACCTTCGGAAAAAAGATACGGGAGGTGAAGGATAAGGTTACTCAACATGACAACCGCCTGTCGGAAGCTGAAACCCGAATCGACCAAGTAAACTATCGGGTTGACAACGTAATGGCTGACGTGAAGAAAACGTTGGAAGACCTCAAACTTGGGGATGGAACAACAGCTCCCGTAGTAGCTACAACACCTTCGCTACGTGGATTCAAAGTGCCGCCGTTCAACGGGTCCTCTTCCTGGTCAGCCTCCAAAATCCAGTTCGAGGCCGTCATGGAGGCGAACGGCTGGAATAAAAGCCAAGCCGTGACTGCACTCACCCTAGGCCTGCGCGACCAAGCCTTAACTGTGTTGGAAGCTCTCGGTAAGAAAGTGACCTACGAGCAGCTCCTTGAGGCCTTAGAGGCGAGATATGGCGACGCTCACCTGGAACACGTCTTTCGCGCGCAGCTTAAAGATTGCGTGCAACGCAGCAATGAAAACCTGCAGCAGTGGGCCCTTGAGGTGGAGAAGATGTTTCCAAAAGCATAGCAGTCTGTATCTGCGCTCATTGAAGGGAACCTGGTTCAGACATTCATCGACGGCATCCGCGACCTTGAAGTCAGAGCTGCTGTGAGACTCGGGCACCATGAAACGCTTAAGGACGCCTTGGCTCATGCACTAGAGATGGAAGCCGTGCGGCAAGATCATCGTTCCCATCGCGTCAGGGAGATTGCAGCAGTTACGGTACGCGACCGCAATAAAGGATACAGCCCTAGGTGCTATGGCTTTGGGGAAAAGGGCCATCTTCGATCCAGCTGCCCTCATGTCCAGCTGATCTCAGGAGGGTAGTGCCGTGAACAGCACCGCCCAGCAGCAGCAGGGAAACGAGTAAAAGCCAGAACTGCGGGGCGGGTGCTGGCTGATGTTAAAAGAGCCCCAAGGATCTCGATCTCACAAACCCATGATGGGAACAGTCTAATCATCAAGGGCGAGGTCAACGGAATGCCGTGTAAACTGACCATAGACACTGGAGCCCCTCATACGGTTGTTAGTTCCCAACTTATAAGTCAGTTCCTTGGGGATTCCGCATACAACCGAGAACGCATTAATTTGGTAACAGCCACCGGTCAGGATATACCCGTCCGTGGAGAGAAGGAGATGGAGTTGAAGCTAGGCAACGTGATCTACCTGCATAATGTCATCGTGGCTGATATAATGGACGACTGCATCCTAGGCCTAGACTTTATGAGGAATAATTGTTGTGAGATCGACGTTAAGCAAGGTGTTTTGAAATGTGGACAGGAGGAACTTTTTATGGAAGGTGCGTTACCAGGGAACGTGTACAGCATTAAGAAGATTGTTATTCCGCCGAGATCGGAAACGATTTTTCCGGTTAGTCTCCCTCGAAACGCCGGGCAAGCTCACCGTTGTGTACTTGTGGAAAGGGTGAACAATGACCTTCCATGGAAAGTAGCTCAAACCTTGGTCAGAACCACCGACATCTCAGGAGTACGTGAGCTGAACCTTTGTGACCGGGAACAGATTATAGAAAAAGGCACGCTGGTTGGTACTTCTGAGGAAGTGGATTGGTTACGTCGGTGTCAATATCTATCGAGTGAGACCCCCAGCAAGGATGCACAAACGAGGGTGACCACACTTTTGGAAGACTCGCAGCGTTCTCTCCCCGACCGAAATGGTCAAAGCGAAGAAGTTGTTACTCAATTATGCCGATGTATTCTCATCAAACAATGCTGACATAGGAAAAACTGGCTTAGTTCAACACAAAATAAACACAGGAGAAGAAGTGCCTATCCGTCAGCGACCAAGAAGATTGCCGGTAGCACTTGAAAAGGAAGTGGATACCATGATTGAAGGAATGGTGAAGGATGGTGTTATTGAACCTTCCTCTAGTCCTTGGTGTTCACCAGTGGTGCTGGTAAAGAAGAAGGATGGCAGCATGCGGTTTTGTGTTGACTACCGCCGTCTGAATGACGTTACGAAGAAGGACAGCTATCCCATGCCAAGAATTGATGACACGCTGGACATGCTTACAGGAATAAAGTGGTTTAGCACGCTGGATCTAAAAATTGGCTACTGGCAAGTTGAAATTGACCCTAAGGACAAGGAGAAAACTGCGTTCTCGACGGGAAAGGGTCTGTGGCAATTCAAAGTAATGCCGTTTGGGTTGTGCAATGCTCCAGCAACGTTTGAAAGGATGATGGAGCTTGTACTTACTGGGCTAATTGGCGATGCCTGTCTAGTCTACTTGGATGACATCATCATCGTGGGCCGTACGTTTGAGGAACACCTTAAGAATCTGGAACGCGTGCTCATGAAGATTCAGAGTGCCAACCTCAAGTTGAGTCCGAAAAAATGTTCACTATTCAAACGGCAAGTCATTTTTTTGGGGTATGTAGTGTCGGAAGAAGGTATCCGTACGGATCCGGAGAAAATCGCCGCTGTCAAGGATTGGCCGGTTCCAAAAGACAAGACGCAGGCTAGAGCATTTTTGGGTTTGTGCTCCTATTATCGGAGATTTGTGAAGAACTTTGCAGATGTAGCGAAACCTCTGCACAAGCTAACCAAGGAGAAACGACATTTCTGCTGGGATGAAAGTTGCAATATCGCATTCCAGGAGCTCAAGGACCGTCTGTGCAAAACACCTATTTTGGGATACCCTGATGCAAGCAAAGAATTTATAGTTGACACAGACGCAAGTGATATAGGATTTGGCGGTGTGTTGTCTCAACGGAATGGTGACCAAGAGGTCGTGATAGCGTACTTCAGCAAGTCGTTTTCAAAACCGGAAAGGAACTATTGTGTCACAAGACGCGAATTGCTAGTTATGGTAAAGTCATTGCAACATTTTAGCAAATATCTTCTGGGACGAAAATTTCACTTACGAACTGACCATGCTGCACTAAAATGGCTATTGCAGTTTAAAAACCCAGAAGGACAAGTTGCGAGGTGGATTAAATTACTGCAGGAATACGACTTTGAGATCGAACATCGCAGCGGGAAATCTCATTGCAACGCAGATGCATTATCAAGAAGACCTTGACCCGAAGATCGCAAACATTGTTCTAGGCAAGAGAGTAAGGAAGTGGTATTCGTGAGGATGCTCAGGGCAGACCACCTCAGCAATGAGTGGAAGGACAGCTTACTACATGCACAGCAGGAAGATCCGGACATCAAGCCGATTCTGGAATGGATAAAGGCCAGTGCTCCCAAGCCCAAGTGGAGTGACGTCTCAGCGATGAGTTCGACCACTAAAAGCTATTGGGCCCAGTGGGACAGCTTGCTGCTTCAGGATGGAGTTCTGTATCGTAAATGGGAAGATGTTCGGGGGGACAGCTGTCATTTGCAAATGGTTGTCCCTAAAGCTAAAGTACCGGATGTTCTACAGCTGTGCCATAATGATTGTTCAGGAGGCCATCTGGGAGTTAAACGGACTCTACTGAAGATCCGAGAACGCTTTTACTGGGTCCACTGTCGAAACGATGTCGAGGACTGGTGTCGCGAATGTACAAGTTGTGCGGCTGTAAAGGGACCTCAGGCTCGTGGTGGAGGTGCATTGGGGTTGTACAATGTTGGTGCACCATGGGAGAGAATAGCCAGTGACGTGAGGGGGCCGTTTCCGGAGAGTGAAAGCGGTAACAAGTATTTCATGGTTGTGATGGATTACTTCACTAAGTGGTCAGAAGTCTTCGCCAGTCCAAATCAAGAAGCTTCAACAGTGCTGATAAGCTAGTTCATGAAGTCTTCTGTCGTTTTGGAGTACCCTTAGAGATTCACAGCGATCAAGGAAGGAATTTTGAGTCTCAAATATTCCAGGAAACTTGCCGAGTTATGGGTACTCATAAAACAAGAACGAATTCTTATCACCCGCAATCTGATGGAATGGTAGAACGATTTAATCAGACATTGGAGAGGTACCTAGCAAAAGTTGTAGACAATCGGCAACGAGATTGGGACAAGCACATACAACCGTTTTTGTTGTCGTATCGAAGCGCTGTTCACGAAAGTACAGCAGTGACACCAGCTTTCTCAAACTTTGGAAGAGAATTACGGCTGCCTGCACCCTTTGACTGTACTAACTACGTCCATCTATGAGTCAGGTAGATCAGAAGATCTCTAGCTGATCGATCACGACAAAAACCGTATTGGCGATCACCAATCAGCTGGTGATCCTCAAGGTACCTCATAAGCTGTAAGTGTTAATTTAGGTAATTCTATCAGCAATTTTATTGTCACGAACCTCAAGCTCGTAACAGTATTATATACTATCAAATAAACGTTTAAATAATGTCGACCTTATCTTTTAATAAGAAACTATCGGGTACTCGTTACGTTGCAGGCGCAGAAGAAATGAGCAGAAATTTATTTTAAATTTAATAGGATTATATTATTTAATTAGGAATGATAATACATTCTTTGAAGTTAAATGATATATAACTTTAAAATAAATTTGTTGGTACGATACGCCTATCATCTCCTGTAAGTTAATTGTACTCTACCTATAACCTTTGCGGAATTAGATACAATATGTTGACAAAGTTTTACCGCAATTAACGTATGGCAGCGCATAAAATACGAACAAACAAACATTTATTTTTATATATTACACTAGCGATCTGGCCCGGTTTCACGCGGGTGATATCTGGATTCTACAACAGTGCAACCTATCTTCCTACTGGGTTCAACTATGCCTATAACTTTCGCGGAAGTGCAAACAATATGATTACAACGTTTTACCACAATCTGATGAACAGTAGTCTTTAGACCATGTTGATCCTATAGTTCTCTTTGTTTTATTTCTAAATATAAAATAAGGGCTTAGTGACTGATCCATCTCAAACCCTAAATTGCTAGACTTAGAAATCTGAAAAAATTTTTGTAAATATAGGCCCGAGATCCGTACGAGACTGTTTATTTTACTGGGCGATTTCAAATTGGTATAGCAAAAAATTTATAAATGACTTTTGTAACTTAAACAATGGAACAGAAATACTTTTGGATGAAAATAATATAATTGATTTCTATGATACATATGTGTAAATTCAAGAGAACTAAGTTCGCATGTTTTTCTTGATTTGACTAGTACCCTTAAACAAAAAAAAATATTTCTTTATTATTTATTTATTCTTTTTTGTACACCACAATAGAGAAACATCAAGTACAGTTAAAACTAAACGAAAGTATGTATAATAGACCGTCTTATCACTCTGAAAATGATTTCTTCCAGACAATGATGCAAACAGAGGAATGATGCAAACAAAAGTTGAAATAGATGTGGACATACAAAATAATAACAAAAAAATATGATAATACATACAAATAAAGATAAGTGAAAATTATATATAAAATATCATATAATAGATTAAATGAAAAGAGTACGAGAAAGCTAAAGTAATTTATCTAATAGCGTACTAAATAATACGATTTAACAAGACTTTTGAAAGAGTGAAGAGATTTAGCACGACGAATATGGAAAGGTAAGGAGTTTCACAATCGCACGTCAGTTACGGTGAAGGATTTCTTGAAAAAGGAAAAAGAGAGCAAAGGCTATAGAGAAATATTGAGAAATAGGATCGAAGGAACCGATTATGGGTAATAGAAAGATACTGGAAATGGTTTTTAAATAAAGAGGAGTGGAATGATTAAACAGCACGCTATAGAACGCGGAGAGAATGTGAGTATTCCTGCGAAGGCGGATCGGGAGCCATTTGAGCTGTTTCTCTCTAATCTAATGCATAAATTTTTAATGCGCTCAAGCTTATTAAGCTGCTCCTCGGTAATGTCAAGATAGCAATTATCAGCATAGTCAGGAATAAGCAGAAGTAGAGACTGGGCGAGCGTAACTTTAGTTGCTGTGTGAATAAAATTACGTAATCTACGTAAAAAGTTTAACGTAGCAAACATTTTTCTACTGACCCCATTAACCTGTGAGGTCCAAGATACACAGGAGTCAAGATACAACCCCTGGTTTTTAACCTTTTTACTGTAAGGGATTAGAGTGCAGTCTAGTATAATAGGGGGTAGGGAAGACCAGTCGATTCTACCAATTAATCTAGAACTACCGATGACAATGACCTGAGTTTTCTCAGGATTAATCGTTAAAGCATAACATTTACTCCAATTCAAAATACAAGTCAAATCAGAGTTAATAGTGTCAACTGCTTTATATAGATCTTCAAGAGAGGACTGAGTATAGACTTGGAGATTATCAGAATACAAGTGGTAGGAAGAGGACAAATTATGAGTTATAGAGTTAATGAAAATTGCAAACAGGAGAGAATACAACACGCCACCTTGTGGTACACCAGCAGCTGTAGTAGTCCTGGTGGAAAAAATCTCTTGCACCTGAATTCGCTGTCGGCGACCAAACAAGTAACTTTGCAGGATTCCTAACAAGATATCAAAATCTACAGTATAAAATGCATTACTAAAATCAAGCAACGTAAGAATGGTAAGCTTTTGTTTCTCCATACCATACCGAATATCATCAGTCATCAAAAGTGCAGTAGTCGTACTATGGACAGGACGGAAACCGAATTGCAAGGGGTTCAAAACATTGTATTTTAAAAGATAGGTGCTTTATTGATTGTGCACAAGACGTTCTAGAACTTTGGAAAAGAAAGGCAAAATAGAGATAGATCTATAATCAGAAAAACTAGAGGGATTCAACCTTTTCGGAAGAGGAACTACAAATGAGTCTTTCCAAGTTGAAGGAAAAAAAGCAGAATTCAGTGAATTATTCAGGATAGATGTGATTATAGGTAAAAAGAGATCAATGAGAGGGTTGACCATTTTCCGACTAATGCAGTCACTACCAATCGAATTTGAATGAATGGACATTATGGCTCTCTTAACATCACAGCTGTTAAATTGGCTAAAATTAAAAGCAGAGGTGTCCGGAGTGGGAGCTTTTGAAAGAGAATCCAAAGTATTATGTTTTGCTTTACCGTAAATGCAAGACGAAGATGAGAAATGCAAATTAGTTGATTGTGATCAAAGTTATGGTGTGTAAGATTTTGTCGTAATTTTTAACTCTTAAACTTTAACTCCTAAAGACTTATGAAATTTCTAGACCCTAGCAGGGTTAGGATCTTGTACTGATTCATGGATATGGCGCCATTGTGCTTTTCTACACAAATTGTTGCAACCATTCCGTACTAATCTATACTTGTCTCTATTTAAATTGCTAAGAACTGATTTGTATTGAGCTTTGGTACAATTTTTAATGTGAATGATTTTTTTTTATATCATCGGTCAGCCAAGGAGAGGGAAGATGCTTTTACACGCACTGGACGAACAGGAGCATGAACGTCGTAAAGCTGAATCAACAGAGAGTTGAACAAAGCTATCCGTTCATCTACAGTAGACGCGTTGATGACTACACTCCAATCAATCTTTGTAGCGTCAATTAAAAGCTGCTCCAAATCCAAGTCACTAAAGTTACGCTGAAGTAGTATCCTTGACTTAGCTTTTGGGAAACGGATTTTGTAAGACAAGTATAAAAGGCGTGATAGGAAAAAGTATCAGCAGCAATTTGCCCAAATTTATGAACATGGTCAGGTTCTTCCCTTCTCTTCTCGACAAATATTATGTCGAGAAGAGAAGGGGCACGGTTAGGGAAAAAGTGTGTGGCAAAAGTAGGAAGAAGTTTTAAATTTGCTGCTTCAATAATAGATTTAAGTTTTATTGATCTAGCGTTGTTTTAAAAAAAGACAAGTATAAAAATCACCCATAATAATATTGTGACAATAGATAGGTGTAAAATTGTCAAGAAAATTTTCTAACGTGGTGAAGTAGTCGATAGTGAGAGAAAGAGGAGGCTGTAAAAGACTCCGAGAAGTAATTTTGTATGACCGAGAATAACTTTGATAAAGAGAAATTCAGCTCGCTTCCAGTCTGCGAACCATTTGAAACTTGAATTTCTGAAAAAGTTATATGAGAGCGCAGATAAATAGCAACACCGCCACCGTCCCGAACGGTACGGTCGTAACGAATCAAATGAAAACCCGGAAGCGAGTAGGATGTTGATGGAAGACACGGTTTTAACCAGGATTCCGAAACAAGGATAGCGTGTATATTTTTGCTATTAAAACTTGACAACATGTCGGGGTAATTAACAGGAATACTTTGAGCATTTATGTGAATAGCGTTAAAGTGTTTGCTAAATTCAGATAAAGTTGAATTTAACATAATATTTAAGGGTGCAATACTTTCAAAGCTGTCAATACTGCTTAATCCATCAGAGGCATATTCAAAGGCGAAGGAATTGGAATTCCGAACACTATCTGAAGAAATCATATTAAATTATATCTGATTACTAAATATATGTAAAATTAAGTAAATACGGATAAAATAAATAATTCGATAATAAATAAGTCATCAGTAAACTACTACTACCTGCCAGCATTATGGAAAGAAATGTATAATTCACTTAACAATAAGTGAAGAAACGGAACGTTAACATACCATAGACCCAATAGTGAGAGGTGTTAATGTCAGATGAATCAAAATGTCAAAAGCGACAGTACGTTAACTAGTAATTATCTACCTTACAATATACTTTTTTAATCACTAATAATAAATATTCCAAAGAGATATTATTAATCATTACATTTTACTATCTAATCATCGATTAACAAGGAAAAGTAAGGAAGATATGATGATAAAAAGAAAACAAAAATATGAATTCCAGAGAAAAGTTATAAGAGAATTATAAAAATTAACAAAATTATAAAATTAAACAAAAAAATTCATTTTTATCGATCCTCTTAGTACGCTGTGGTGCACCTTTATCATCGGGGTCTTATTTGCCTCAACCAAAATAGGATATACGCGTGAAGCAGAAGTTGACCCGTTGCATAATGCCTCAAGCTCAGACAAAGACTCAAGTTGGCGCCTCGTGCCATCTAGAGTAAAAATATTGATAACTTCATCCCTGGTCCAACATTTGGTGATGCCATACCTTCGCCTAGCTTCTAGACTGTGGCGCCTCTTTGTTAGAAACTAAGACTGGGTTATACCTGTGCCCTTAAGTTTGGTTTTGGAGTATCAAACCTTGTCTCGCATCACAGTATCGCTGAATTTGACAACCACACGCCTGGAAGATTTCTCGGAAAGGCGTCCCAGATGATGACAACGGCTTGTGGATGTTTTACTGAAACCTGAGACTAGGAGTTTCGTGCTGATAAGTGCACTTATGATGGCGGTAGTATCCTCAGATTTTTCTTCAGGAACTCCATGGAGTAGGATCATCTTTCTGCCGCGACGCATTTCACTACGATCCAGTTCTTTTCCGAGAAGATCTACTTGGTTATGCAAAGATGTTAAAGCAGCCAAGATGAATTTTCTAAAAGCATTAAAATCAACTGGTAGGGAAGATGACGTTGTGGCAGAAGAACTAAGTTCCCGCTGAAAGTTATCCATTTGACTTTGGAATGACTTTGACATCTCCATAAGTGAACCTTTCAGTGCTTCCACGGTGAAAGTAGTTGTAAAGTGCAGTGATGTTAGAGAAAATACTTGAAAATAAGAGCTGGTAGGTAGTAATTTATTACATATAAATAATAAACATAAAATTTAAACTGTAACTATTTTTCAAAATATTTTTAAATCTAAGATGTCAAAAATGTGTACTACTCAATTCCTACCCTCACAGAAAATTATTAATAATACATAGTTTGAAATGACAAAATCTACCCCTTTTTACGACTTAAAAGATGGGTAGTTCTTACACATAACAGTGAGGTCGTTAATTGATATACATATATACATAAACACTCACGCCTGTCATCCAACGGGGTAGGCAGAAACTACGGACATCCATTTGGCACAATCCTGACACACCTCTCTCGCCTCCTTTACATCCATGTATCTACGCATACATGCTCGTCGATTAAGGCGCAGAATAAATAATAGTACTACGTACAGAAGTTGCACTCCTTTGATGTTTATTGCTTAAATTAAAGTAAAGTTACAGCCTATATACTTCGCACTGCTGGGCACAGGCCTTCCCTTATTTCGGAAAGGGTTGTCACATTTCACTTTTTCTGCAATCGTCGACATCAACGACACACTGTATAATTATCAGCTGAAAGACGAACAAGACTCTGACGACTGTCTTTCACTGCGAACAAATTATATAAATAATATGAGTATGCTGATATCCTAATCCCACAGACTGGAGATAAGAAGCAGTAATGCTGGTGTCAGAGAAACGGTGCTGCTGCGTTCACCACAGGCGTGTTGGCGAGGATTCAAAAATGTGCTACCTAGCATCCATTGCCGTCTTCCATATTGCAGGTTTTTTTCACCGGAAATGGAAGATCTGAAGAATTGCAGTGATCCATTGAATTCTTCATTTTAAACCTTTTCTTTCCCTCTGAGAACGGTTGCAAAAATACGTTTACCGTTACCGTTACCACAGTATAAATATGTACAGTAAGAAAACTAAGACTAAATACCAACGCTCCATGAAAGCAATAGGATTGTGACTTTTAATGTTTGTGATATTTTTTAACATTTTTGTTCTGCAGTGATTAATCAATGGAATTTAAATAATTAGCTTACAAATACAATTTAAATAGGTAGTCTCATGGCGTTTGTTAATCTCAGCAAAAGACAATAGATTAAACACGGAAAACAATTTAATATTAACCTACAACAGCTTGTAGAACTATAAATATTTAACTTTGTTGTTGAGGCGTAACCTTTTACAAGTTTTGGCGGGAGCACACGCGAGCCGTGGTTGGAAGAAAACAGCGCAGGTGGCGCGCGGGCAGGGCTCATGAGCGGCTGCAAACTGTAGCGACCATACAGAAACAGAAACATATTAAATATGGATTATAAATAATACTTAATGAAAGTTACTTCTTTCATTTACCACTGGTTTGCAAAAAAAATCTCTGTCCTTGGAAAAACCAGCAAGAAACCCAGCGGGACTATTTTTTAAACAACAACTTTTGGTAAAAAAATACTGTCCAATTTTTATTTACAATGTTACTGCAGCATCGGCTTCAAAACTCCCAAGAACCATGAAAATGACACCCATGACGAAAAAATTGATATATATTGCAGACACCAACTTGGATTCACGTTTTGACGGCACTATCAGCTTCAACACTATCGAAAACCATGAAAACGACACCCATAACGAAAAAATTGAAACCTATTGAAGTCGCCATCTGGATTTACATTTCGACAGCACTTTTGGCTTCAACACCCTCAAGAACTATGAAAATGACACCCGTGACGAAAAATGTATACATATTGCAGTCGCCATCTTGGATTCACGGTTTGACAGCACTATCGGCTACAACACCGTCGAAAACCATGAAAACGACACCCATGGCGAAAAAATTGATACCTTTTGCAGCCGCAATCTTAGATCTACATTTCGACAACACTATCGGCTTCAACACCCTCAAGAACTATGAAAATGACACCCATGACGAAAAATGTATACATATTGCAGTCGCCATCTTGGATTCACGTTTTGACAGCACTATCGGCTACAACACCGTCGAAAACCATGAAAACGACACCCATGGCGAAAAAATTGATACCTTTTGCAGCCGCAATCATAGATCTACATTTCGACAGCACTATCGGCTTCAACACCCTCAAGAACTATGAAAATGACACCCATGACGAAAAATTGATACATATTGCAGTAGCCATCTTGGATTCACGTTTTGACAGCACTATCGGCTACAACACCATCGAAAACCATGAAAACGACACCCATAGCGAAAAAATTGATACCTTTTGCAGCCGCAATCTTAGATCTACATTTCGACAGCACTATCGGCTTCAACACCCTGGAAATCCATGAAAATGACACCCATGATTGTAACAGTTGATAATTATTGCCACTATTGGATTTACTTTTTGTTACCACTATCACGAATTATATCGATCACACGTACTTATAATTTGATAAGGATTATTACAATAACAATAAATAATTCTTACCTTTCAAACTCAGCAGGAAGTTTTAAATGTAATAGCTCCGGTTTTGATAAAGCCGAGGTTAAACAGCCGTATACGACGCAATACGTTCGTGGCATTTTTAAAAAGATCGTGGAGATCAATGTGACCACTCACCTTGCTGCGACACTCACTACTGAGAGCACCGCGACGTCCACTTAGGAGCCTCGTCGTTGTGTATCTTTGTGTGAGCGTGCAATTTTGAGCATTTATAGGTAGTTTCCGAACTGTTCCTAGAATTCAACTGTGTCATTACAGCCTACATTCTACTGCTGATCATAGTACTTCCGTATATTGCCTCATAAGGGAAATATAGGCCATTGTTGCTACGCAATGCAGGCTAGTTGACAAATATAATTATTTTTTAGTTGTTACAAGGAAGATGCTAATGTTCATCTCTTTGTTTGTTCTCCTCTGTCTTCTCTTACGATACCCACGGGACGATATAAAGAAGTGGATATTCTTACATCGCCACTGCACGGTTCACACTTATGTTTTCTTATAGCAAGGTGATGTTGGGACTAGAATTAAGAAAGGAATGCTTCGTTGGTATGGCGATATAGAAATAATGAATGAAGAAAGAGTGACAAAGGAAATTTGTGTTGCAGAAGTAAACGGCATTCGGAAAGGGACGTCCTAGGCGAAAGTTTATCGACCAAATTGGCAACATATTAAAAATGGCCCAAATCAAGAGTAAGTACCCTTAACCGACGAGCATGTATGCGTAGGTATATGGATATGGAGGAGACGAGAGAGGTGTGTCAGGAGCGTGCCAAATGTAAGTGTGTAGTCGTTGCCTACCTCTCTGGGTGACAGGCGTGAGTATGCATGTATGTCGGTATGTATGTAGTATTATAAGTCAGTTTTTGAACACAATCCAACCTAGTGATAAGTGGTGACGCAGCCCCTGATGGTAAATTGCACTATTAAATTGATTGTATATTTGACAAGACAGACACCGGTAAATTATTCTACTCCTTTGTTGTAGTACCCATTACGAAAGACGAAGCAAACCATAAACATGTTTACTTGTTGCTAAATTTAAATCGTTTTGTTAAAAATCACATTTTCTTAAATTTCAGACAAGTAAGACCCGAATGTCATGTAAGCTTATTCACATCTGACAAACCGAAAAATTAGGGGCGTGGTGGCTTAGTGGCTAAGCACTCGCCGTGGAACGCCAGAGCCGGGTTAGATCCCCAGTGGATCTAATTAATTTGCTGATTGCAATATAAATTTGCTGATTTACCACGTGCTCGACGGTAAAGGTAAAACTCACGGGAAACGTACATGTCTGAAAAATTAAAAATAAAAAGTTTCACAGAATGTGCTAAAACTCATTGGGTCAGCGCGGAAAACACTTCCTTATCCTTGATCCCTCTTAGAAATAAGAGGTGACCTGTGCCCAACTTAAGGCTGTAACTACTGCTACCACTAATGCCACTTTTGACAACTCTAGGAAATTCAGAAACTAATGATATGAAGTTCTATTCTTTGACTTTACCTATATCTATGCACAAACACTCCGATAGAACACCTTTTAAAATGCTCGTAAAATTTTTGTGAATTACATTATTTTTAACACAAGATACACTACATGATTTGGTCGTTATATTATTTTCCTTGCATATTAAAAAAATTGCAATCAGCTTAGAATATTTTGTTCTTAATCACAAAATCCTCCGTATGTGAGATACCGACTACGTAATCTGTAATACATCATAAACTACGTAATCTGTTTTCAATAAATGATTTTTTTTGTTATTAATCCATCCTCTTGACATTTTAATATCAATGTCCTTGTAGAGGAGCATTTTCATACAGTAGATAAAGTATGCGAATGCAGCTGACTGAAATACACAAAGTATTTGCCCTAAACTTGAAGAATTGAGAGAGTCCTTTGTTTATTTTGCAAGTGTACTCTTTTAACTCAGTGACAAGTTTGACCGCGGTAAGAACAAGTAATATATATGTTATTTATTTTTAAAAACCTGTTCACACAAAAGTCATCTGAGAGTAATTTTTATAGTTCAAGGTATTTTCGTGATGTAAATAAAATTTTGTCGTACAATATCTTTATAACAAATCAACCAATCGAGATGAGCGATACAGTTTTCGCGAGTGTCCATTGAGACTTCAAACTGATTAGATTTTAAAGAAAAAAAATACTACGTTTATGTAAATTGTATACGTAAATAATTATACATATGCCGTTCACTGGCGGTGCAGTGAAAAAACGTTCTCCCATACATCGGTCAAAATCACAATCGATGCTCTAAACAGATGTAAGACAGTCACCTGTTCTTTACAATCACTGCACAGCTTTTTTTAAATTAATTTCGGTAACTTTGCATTAATAATAGTGTTCCCCAATATTAATCAGTAAAATTGAAGATCAGTGTTTTGGCTGAAGAGCCTCATCCATCAATTAGCATACCCGCCCATTCTGTCCATCCTGCTGTTTACAGAAATAACTTTGTTTTATTCCTAAACAAATGTGCTCAGATTTTGTATTGCATTCGTATAACGTTTAGTTTATTAATAACGAAATTTATTTTCTACATTAGAAAGCTGTGGTTAAATCGTTGTAGTATAAAAAAATTTATTTAGGAAAACTTTATTACGCTTGCCGAACGTGTTCATGACGACGACTTAAGGAACGTGACTAGAAAATCAGTGTTTAGTATGTTACATAGCTACGTGGATTGAACTTCTTCATTTGGAGTTATTATATTATTTTTGCCGCCAAATTTTTAGGTTAATTCACTTTGGTACGAACTTACTTATAACTCCAAATTTTTTCACAAGAATATTTTTTTGATATTCTGGTCAGTAGCGTGTCCATAGAAAAACACGTGTAAAAAAACAAGCATAGGAAAATGTTATAAAATCTTGCCCAATCATTAAAAATAAGCACACAGACTAAAACTAGATTATCTATACTAGATTAACTAGATATCTTCATAGATTTTATATAGGTTCATTATCTTCATATATTTTATTTAGGTTCAACTATCTATTATCATTTTTAATATTAAAAGCATCCCGTCTACTATTCATCCCACCTGGTAATTACGCAATCAAAGTTTTTAAGGTAAAATTAATTAGAATTTTATTCACAAAGCCCATGCGTCTTATAGATTTCGGGTACATTACCACTTACCATCTGGGGGGAAAATAGGCACTGGCATATAAAGCTAAAAATTAAATACTTTTAAAATTGTAGTATTAATAGCCTTAATAAGCCAGGCTGCAACTGAACTATGGTTACAGCACGACTAGGTTTGTTCAACCGCGTAAGGACCACGTCCGCACAGATTATCATGGTAAAATAGGAGCGTAATTATGTTGTGTTACCTATTGTAAATAACGAGAACGAGGGACTTTTTACCGATAACACGATATTTCATCTTAGTCCTCATGGGTACCAACGTATTTGCGTTTTGATTTAAAGATAGATGGAATTGTATTTGACTACTTACATACTTGGATGCGATTTAAATAATTATTTTTATTTTCCTTACAGCATTTTTATGCAACGCCAAGCACGTTAACCACACTACAAAAGGCAATTAAAAATTTAATTGGTGCCAACGAATATCAAACTTATGAATCCTTGAGTGTTACAACATGAAAGTTGTTATGTCTTACACCACTATGTACTTAGATATAAGGTAAGGTAAATAAGTACCTTATTTGCCGAATTACAAATTTTATTTAAATTCAATTCAAGAACGTTTTTCCGTTTCTTTACTCCTTTACTATTACTTCATTCAATCATTCCTTTTGCTATAACTTTACGAAATGCTATAGGACTTGGCACCCATTTATTTTAACACTTTATGCGGCATAGCAGACGAACACGATCATCGTTTGTACCGAACATGATCCTGTTTTCACATTTATATTTATAGTAGTACAGTATTAAAAACAAAAGTTTTATTTTTTTGTTATCACATACGAATCAACAAACATTTCAAGTAACTCTTCATCATCGAACATTTCTTGTTACGAAGATGCATCAGAATCTTGAGACCAGCATCGTACATAAACAACATAAAATATGTACGTAATTTAAGCAATCGCTTTGTCAATTTGTCAATTAAGATTGTCCTTTGACCAAGTTTATGGAAGGCTAATCAACATTTGCCACTCACTTTGAATCATGAAAGCAAGAAGATGTTCTGAATGATATGTCAAGTACGTCTCAAAAAATTAATTAAAAAACTTCGTAAAAGTCAAACCAAAGTTTATATTGTGAATATTTTTTTATAATCACAACTAATTATTGTCTTATTTATAATTAATATACATTACACAAAATATAAAAAAGCGATAGTAAAGAAAAACTTATACTAAAAATCTAAATTGTCATAAAGTCTTACTCCCCGTGGTATCGTGTCAAGAACCCAGCTTTTGCTGCTTTTCTCTTTGAAAAAACTGCTCGTTATTTTAAAAAGACTGAAATACTGGGTTTTTGATGGTTTGTCTCAGGATCGAATTTTCCAAACCATTTATAAATGAAGGATAATAATGACGTTCAATAGGTATAATTTATAATCTTCAATTAATAAAAAAGTTTCTATTTCTACTTCATGATTGATTTATTCAGTGAAGAATAAGAATTACGAAACAAAATTAATTGAATATATTATATCATTTAAATAAAGATATTTATGTGATAACAGGAACAAAACCTGATAAATTAAGGAAAAGGAACCAAACTACATACAACCGTAAGCTATGCTCTTTGATAAACTACACAAAAATGCGTACTGTATAAGGAGGGAAACGCGAGCAGCCGATCTATCTAGAGGCATCTCTTTACGTCTTCATTTATGTCGTTTTATGTATGTCGCATATAGCACACTAGCTGGGTCCATTAACAAGTCTACAGAAATAAAAATAATTATTTCTTATTCTGGGATACTTTCGTAGTTGAAAGAATTTTTTTAACACAGTAAATACCTAATTTATGGAGGTATTCTATGCACAACTTTAAGTAAGAGAGGTTTTCCGGTTACAATGAAAGGAAAATTGCTTTTCTTAACTATCTAAGAAACAAGCATCTTTCTAAGATTATCAATTTATTTTCACATGTATGATAGCATTTACATAAACCCCATTTTCTGCCTTACGCCGCCTAATACACTATGATATATGAAGTACGTGTGACATTTTAGTACTCGCAAGGGTTCTGCGAGAGCTAATTAATTAGAGGGAACATTACTGAATGGGAAAGACATTTCGAGAATAATTACTCTTATTCCTATGAGTATTAACAAGAATTTTCTATTATATCTCTCTTTATCCTTTTCTTTTATATTATATCTAATAATTTTCTTTAATCTCTAATTACTATTAGCAAAGCTTATATTTTTATAAACTATAAAATTTTGATTGTGTGTACGTAGTGTACGATAGTGTGTGACGTAACAAAAGAAAACATTTATTTAATTATCAACAGTTTTGTAAAAATGATTCAGTATTAAACATACATTTCTGTCGAGATTAGAAATACAACATATTAGAAAATTCCTTAATTATAATCAGGCTCCGAACACAGCACTACTATTTGGCGGCAGAAATAGGTAAAAGAGATATAGAAGTAATTTATTTCTTGTCTGAATCTGAAATTAAGGAATGAATCTGAGTTGAAAATTAAAAAGTTAATACAACGTGCTGCTCAAATGCCTGTATTTTCATAAAATAAAGGAGTACGCAGTTTACCTTAACATAAGTGAATAATCGTAATGAAGACGCTTTGTTACCCCTGAGGACTAGGTTCGCATGGAAAAAAGACGACTTTTTGTTGATTTTACCGCATTAAATTTTATTATCCAGTAATAAAAGTAATATAGAGCTTGATCTATTTATGTGTAAAAATTCACCTTAATCCTTTTAAGTATGTATATGTTTAGCTATGTATATCTTCAGAAATTTTGTAATATCACAGAATTATATTTTATAAGTTTCACATAACGTAAAAAAGTCAGCTTTCATACAAGATCGTCAGGGCTTATTTGTCGAATGTAAGATGCTTGACGTTCCAATGTCATAGTTAGAGAAAGCAACCTTAAAGTTTTAATTATTAATTTTGGTCCGATCTACTCAAAACGAATTTAGAGTATCTTGAAGTCTTGCAGTAATATGTGTGAGTTTGGATTTAATTTTATTAATTATGGTATTCCAAGCAGATGGTAGCACCCAGTCATCATCTTTATTGAAATTAGGATGTTTTTTATTTTCAATAGTTTCGAGATTCTTGGTAATAATTGGTGTTTTTTTATGAGAATTTTTACTGACTCTAACAAAGCTGAGACAGCATTACTGAATTATAGGCGGCAACAGGGCTGTCAAAAAACGCATCCTTTAATGTGTTGTCTGAAAAAAGCACAACCTAATCAAACAGACTCAAGTCATGGGAGACCTGTTATTGGCAAAATGTAACCCGACTAGGATATTTTAGCACTTTGGTACCGATTACACCGGTTTCATCGACGTGAAAGCAAAAAAAGGATGAGGCATAAAAACGACGAAAGGATTCATCGCAGTTTTTGTGTGTATGGTCACAAAGGCTATACACATTGAACTTGTATCAGATCTCTCCACATCAGCATCATTGGCATCACGCCGCAGAGCCCCGCGTCACCTGTAAAGCGACAACGGAAAAAACTTCGTCGGCGCCAACAAACACTTACAGCAGGAATTCATCAATCTTTGACAAACCTTGGAAGATGATTTATTCACCACGCGGACCACGGGACCACGCGGTTCGACAACATGACTTCGTTTTGCCCGTTTAGTGCTACCCGTGATCTATTTAGCAAAAACTCTACAAGTGACTTTTTCAAGCAATCGTGCATTGAACGAACTCCTGATACAGCATATATCATCACAAACTGCAGTGCTTGGTAATCATCGCAAGGGAACCTGCAAGAATAAATAGCTAAAAATATCTAAAATATGTGAAGTTAGCCAATAAGTGTTAGGGCAGCACGATGGTCATTTCCTTGCCTTAAAACCTTTAAGAAAATAAGATGAAGATTGTTCCCCGAAGTAGGATGTACATTGGCTACTTTTACTTTTAAGTTTCCCTAAAGCTTAATATTGCTGTAAGCCTCGAGTACAGAAACAAATTGTATATGCCCATATTAAAGCGAATTGCAAAGACATTATTCGAGAAACATTACTAAAATGGCTTCTTTTGTAAACTTAAGTACAAAAATGCCGGTTTTTACTTAGGGCTTTGTCGTTCCATTTCATGACAAAAAGCCAGAACAAGCTGTCAAGTTATAATAAGGCTATTGCGAGATCTACTGGAGGAAGATATTTTGTAGACAATACATTTAAGAGCCTCGTTTTAAAACGTTCATATTATATGGCGATTTAAAATAAATATTCATTTTTAGTGTCCTTTATAAGAATTTAACAATCAATATTCAGCGCACACGAACAAAGTGATATAGTTACTTAATGAACTATACAATAATTCAACCGTAGACAGTAAGAACAAACCAAACGCAAAAATAGTTTAGTAAATAAAATTTAACATTTAGCAAAAAGCTAAGTGTTACATCTTTATCTTTTAAAAATACTTTCTTTTATTTATTTAAAGTAATAAGTAATATATTATCATAATTAAAATTTGCATTTCAAAGGGTACATCAATTTTTTTCCAACGCAAAGAGAAAACTTACTAAATACCTTCCCTCATGATAATATGTGTGTAATATCTGGAAGGTTCATCGCTGATAGTTTAACAAGATTAGTTAAAGGGGCGTGTCGACACAAGAAGACGTTCCTACGATGCTTCGCTCGAAATTGTTGTATATTAAAATTTATTAATATTACCTATATATGAAACTGTTTATCAACACGAAGCATAATATTGTAGTATATTTAAAGGATGATAATATACCAAGCGATTTTACGAAAGTATTTATCGTTCTATTCTACTCGAGAACACAAACTTTTGCATTAATAAAGGAGTATAAAGCTCTTCTTGTTAATAATTTCCATGCTCAATGTGCACACAATTCAATATTTGTTTCTAATAGATTCTCGCTTTTATTTTCGGTATATATAAGAATATATAAACGGATGATATAAGCAGAAATAACAATGGATCGGTTCATGTAATATCTTTTTTCACGTCTTCTACGCCAAAAGGAAAAAATTCAAATTTTGATATTTTTATAGGAGAGGGGGCAAACAAGCATGCAGCTCAACTGATGGTAAGTGATTACCGCCACTTATGAGCAACTGCAACAACAGGGGAAAGTCCCTAAGTCGTATCGGTCCGGAAGTTGTAGAAGGAAGAAAACTTCTTTTAAATCGCACGATGGTGATGTCGTTCTTAAAATAATTAAAACAAAAACAACACACAAATATACAAAAATGAATCACCGACTTCAGAATGGGAAATTATTATTGTTTAGTTATTTGAAGCCAGCATTTGCTTTATATTAAAAGATAATACATATTTTACCTTTTTGAATGGACTAAGGACAATAACAATCTCAATGTCGGCTAAATAGTTCCATTAAATACTTCATCCCCTATTTTGTCACCCTAAGAGATGGAATGTTTACTGTAAATTTATATATTACCACTATATTCATATTAAAAAACTATCATCAAAATCAGTTCAAAACTAACGAAGTAACCTGCACATACAAAAACATACAGTCGAATTATTTACCTCTACATGTTTAATTGATATACTCAGCTAAAAATCCAGCAGCAAGATTTCGCAGTGCGATATTAGCCTAAGGCTTAGCACGTATGCGATTTTTATTCACGCAAATGACTCCGCAGATATATGTTACATTTATGAAAACTGTTTGAAGCTGCACGTATTTGCATAAAAATGCTGCGGGTATCATTTCGCCACAAACTCTGTATTTTGATGAATATTTCGTAAGCGCAAATCAATAACGCGCGAATGTTTTGTGCAGTATGTAGTCGTATGCCGCTGACCGCACTTCTGAAATAAGCCACAAATGGTAACTCAATCGAATATCTAATATTTTTTTATAGAGAACAGAAAAAATTAACATAGAGTTAAGTTATTATACTTTAATTTCTCATTTCTAAAAAAATATGTGTCTTACATTCAGGTGGGTTATGTGTTCACTAGTCTCCCTTATTTTATAAAAGATTAGGTAACTTTGTTGCACACTTTCACGTTTTTATGGGCCTAATTTCCTTTCAATAGAGGTTAGTTGGATAGAATTATTAAAGGCATGCTCGTAAAGCTCAGGTGCTAGGAGTTAATTTAATAATTTATTATTTTGAGGTATTTATGAAGTATTCATCTGGTTGGGCTGAATAAATATATAAAAAATATTATACCTATATATGCATAGAATACTAGAGATCCGCCCTTGGTTTGCGTAGTTGATTTCTGGATCTCGACAACAGCGCTACCTACCGCATTCAACTGAGTTTTCATACCATCCAGGGGCCAATTTAATTATACATAAAAAATCATCAAACTATTTCGAGCCGTTTTTGAGTTTTGGAAATTAACGGACAGCAATTGAATTTTATATATAAGAAGATACTAACTCAAATAAATAAATAATGCATAAATAAATAAAAGCCTAACTGTACAAATACCCTCGGCGAGGTGACCTGTTTGGCCGAGGGTAAGGGGGAAGGGAACAGAAACCGACGGATGTTGCGGGCGATATCTATGAACACTGTCTTCTGCATTTGAGTCCGGAGCATTCCGTAACGGAGTTATAGTCATCTCAGATTAGCTGGGAGGCTCATCAAGATTACCCCGTTCGCATAAACGTCCAAAGGAATAACTTTGGTCAGCAGGTCACCCCATATGTCAGTCACTTCTTGGGACAGGTCTAGATATTTTGTCTGCTTATCTTTTTCGGCTTTCACGAGGTTCTACCCGTAAGTAATGATAATATTAACTAAAAATATCCTTGACTGTACCCAGTCTACCAGCACAATACCAGACTTATAAGAAGAATAGCCGTTTGCGTTGATGGTTCGGTCTCAGTACAGGTCTGGGACGGTCGTTATCAAGTACGGATTACGGTATGTACTTATAATAAAACAGTTTCCGATCCACGAGACCGAATTTTAGAGCGAACTCCCACTATAGTACGTCATAACAGTGCGAACTTTTCTATCCAACGCGTTCAGTTTGCTGTGAGTTCACCTGAGAATGCCGAAGATATACACGGGGACAGACATGAGTATAGTACAAAGAATGCTAGCTATATTTTCTTCGGTAAATGACTGTACTTATATTATCTACAAGCTTCCTGGCCCTTGAGTCAATGTTTTTTTTAACGGCGGAGACGATCAAACTAGACGGTAAATCTTCATCCTAAGTGGACCCAGGAAACTGACAATATTTCAGACATAATTTTTTTTTTAAATTTCACTTGTTGTAAATTGTTAAACTTGCTTTATTATAATATATTCCTCTTTGTTTCTATGAATATTTCTATATTTCATAGATACAGAATCAAAATTTTGTTGCAAACTAACCGGTTACGTTTAATTTACATTCAGAAGTAAGCCAGGAAATTTCGTGTTCCATTTTCATCCGCGCGCATTTTACGTGCTACACGCTACCTCCAATAACAGGCTTTTGTTATTATCGAATACTAAAAATTGGACACAACTAGCATATTGGAATGTAAATAAGACGTATTAAAGTGTAAAGAAAATATATTATTGTATTCAGATAAAATCTGTTACATAAGCATTTCAAACACAAAAC
Organism: Parnassius smintheus behrii; assembly: GCA_036936625.1. Lineage (NCBI taxonomy): Eukaryota > Metazoa > Arthropoda > Insecta > Lepidoptera > Papilionidae > Parnassius > Parnassius smintheus. The sequence goes on along the minus strand of JAUPFT010000010.1, from coordinate 24,559,058 downwards.
TTCTTCTTCTTTATCAAACCCGAAAAAATCGTAGTCACACACCATTTTGAAGACAGCTTTCGATGGTCGACCAAGTATGGCAATACAATTTTCGGTAGTTATACATCACCATACATAATAGTATTATTAAGGGCATGCTCGTACAGCTCAGATGCTAGAAGTTCATTTTATAATTTATTATTGTGAGGTATTTATAAAGTATACATCTGGATGGGCCAAATAAATATATATGAGGAAATAATAAATATACTTAAATATGTATAGAATACTAGTGATCCACCCCGGCTTCGAATGGGTGATTTCTGGATCTCGACAACATTGCCACCTACCGGATCCAACTGAGTTTTAATACCATCCAGGGACCAACTTAATTACACACAAAAAAAATTATCGAAATATTTCGAACCATTTTTGAGTTTTAGCGAGATTAACGGACAGCAATCGATTTTTATATAAACAGAAACAGAAACTTTTTTATTCAATGTAGATTATAAACAATACTTATTGAAAGTCATTTTTTATATTTACCACTGGTTCGCAAAAAAACCTCTGTCCTGGGAAGAACCAGCAAGAAATCCAGCGGGACTATTTTTTTTTTCAAATAATAGCTTACAATCTTATTTACAATTAACAACACAAGACAAATTAGCCGTCCTTTATTTCCGATAGTTGCTGGTTAATTAATAGTATATAGTATACAGTAGTATAGTCCTGTATCACACAGATAAATCTCTCGGTTTCCTCTAAAACGTCACCGCAACGTAGTCATTGGAGAGAGGTGATAGAGTCTATGACAGGCTCGTGTAGAGCCTTGTAGAACTTTCTGTAGAGCTTCATTCTGCTAGTTACGGAGACAGCACATTTTGCGATTATGCATAGTCAGAGCATTTAAAAAACCTCGCCCACCATGTTTCCGTGGCAAGTATAGCATCATTGCTGACGATCTCGGGTGATGCCTCCTGTAGGACGTCATAACCAGCACCAACCGCTTTACCAGCATAATACCAGGCTTATTAACAAGAATAGACGTCTGTGATGATGTTCTCAGTAAAGTTCTGTTGCGGTCATTTTCAAGCTCGGCTTACGGCAAGTACATGAAACAGTTTCCGATCCACGAGAACGTATTTCAGAGCGAGCTCCTGCTGTAGAAACCCAGACACCAGGATGTGTTTGCGCAAATACTCAAAGTTAGAAAGCCCCGAAAAACTGGAGACGACATGCCTAAGTGACTCACCGGGATAGCGACAAACTCGACGGTGCCGTCCTTTATTTTCGATAGTTGCTGGTCTTAATAGTATATAGTATACAGTAGTATAGTCCTGTATCACACAGATAAATCTCTCGGTTTCCTCTAAAACGTCACCGCAACGTAGTCATTCGAGAGAGGTGATAGAGTCTACGACAGGCTCGTGTAGAGCCTTGTAGAACTTTCTGTAAAGCTTCATTCTGCTGATTACGGAGACAGCACATTTTGCGATTATGCATAGTCAGAGCATTTAAAAAAATATTTCCGTGGGAAGTATAGCATCATTGCTGACGATCTCGGGTGATGCCTCCTGTAGGACGTCATAACAGTGCGAACTTTTCTATCCAAAGTGTTCAGTTAGCTGTGAATTCAACTGAAAATGCCGAAGATATACATGGGGAAGGACATAACCCAACCGCTATATGCATGTCTGATATTAATGACCGACAAAAGATTGTCAAGTACTCTTGTAAAGCGTGCATAAAACACATTCGTACCATCTGGATGACTGGCGGTCCACTACCGTGCGATTTAAAAGAAGTTTTCTTCCTCAGATACGAGTTAGGGACCTTCAAGAAAAGATCCTACTCCTTTTTAAAAGGCCGGAAACGCATCCGCAATTCCCTTGGTATTGCAGTTGTTCATGGGCGGCGGTAATCACTTACCGTACTCGTTTGCCCCCTCTCCTATAAAAAATAAAACAAAAACATCGCGAACTGAATGTTTCATATATACCTCAGCGATATTTATATTCTGTGACATAGCCAGGTATCGGTATGTTTCAGCCTCGGAAAGGGTCCTTAAAAAGGGAAAGGGTTGATGGAAATAGATAAATTTATGCCCCTAGAGTTAGCAACCCTACCTTTTTCGACATGGAACACCCTGCCTCTTTCGACATGGAGAATTGCACACTTATACGTACCCAGCTTTGTTCTAATAGAATTGTTAAAATCACGAGTTATGTTTCGCAATTAAATAAGATGAGAGTGGCTAGAGGTGAAATACCTGAGATCATACATACAGGAAAGTTACCCTTTTGTACTTTACTTCACCAATTTTAAAAATATAATTTTTGTGCTTGCCAAAAATTAAAAAGACATTAATTTTCAACTATTTTCAAATATGGAGTGGACAAAGAAAGAAGATAGAGTAGCAATTATCGCGTTGCATTGCTTACGCGCCAAAAGAGAAATTCAATATTCTACGAAAATTGAAAATAACCCTATGATTTGTTTATCGCACTATCAAACGATTCACTGAAGATTCAAGCTTCGAAGATCGTAAGAGGACCGGTCGACCTCGTACAGTTAAGACACTCGCGATCATCAAAGCAGTGAAGGCGCGCATACAACAAAATCCTGTTCGTAAACAAAAAATCTTAGCTTTTCAGATGGGCTTCAGCAGAACCAAAGTCAAAGAGTGATCAATGAAGACCTACGACTACGAGCTTATCGCATTTGACAAAAAAAGCAGGATAGATCCCGCGCTTTGTTACGTGGGAAAAAATACCGCGAAATTAAGTTTTTGGATGAAAAAATTTACGATATCGATAAATGCTGCGAGTTGAAATTTATATAAAATACAAAAGTCTACGTTCCTTTTTAAGAAACAGACTTTTCTTTTGAAAAGCGTTACACCTTGTGTGGAATAAAGTTTAATTTGTAAATTTTTGTGTTTTTTTTTTTGTAAACAATATAGTATTTAATTCATTAGTATTATTTTAAAGTAGTTTAAGTATTTTTTTTAAATTTGCATCTTAAAGAATACATCAAATGTTTAAACGCAAACAGGAAACTTATTAAATACCTTCTCTTATGATAATATGTATGTAATACGGAAGGTTCATCGCTGATAGTTTAACAAGATTAATTAAAAAGACGTGTCAACACAAAAAGGCGTTCTCATATCGTGCCACGCTCGAAATTATTATATAATAAGATATTCTAATATTACCTTTATACCAAATTGTGGATGAGCATAATATTCTAGTATATTTAAAGGATGATAATATATGAAGCGATTGTAAGAAAGTATGTAAAACTACATTTTATCCTACTCGACAACACATACTGTTGCATTAATAACAGACTATAAATATTGACTTGTTAATAAATCCTAGGTTAAATTTTCAGCTAATTGAATTAATATATAAAATATAAAAGCAAGAATTTGTTTATAATAATTTCTTGCTTTTATATTCAGTATGTATATAAACAGATGTGTACGCTGAATTGGCAATGGATTGTTTCATTGGTATGTTTTGCCACGTCTTCTACGCCGTAATAATGTCCTATTATGTATCAGACATGCGGCACGGCCGAAAATTGTTTAAATTGAATAAAATTCCGAGGAACTTTATTCCCTGTGCGTTTTAGGTAAGAATATGGATGTATCAAAAACAAAATAATTGCTATAGTAAATTTTTCAATGAAATTAACTTATAAGGATTATGGTCACTGAGGTGTTTGACGTCCCAATTTAATAGTTAACCACGGCTACCTCCAGATTAAAATTATTAATTTTTGTTCAGATTAACGTAGTATGAATTTATAGCATCATAAAGTCTTACAGATGTGTGCTTGTGTTAGAATTTAATTTTATGATATGCAAAAGGTAGCACCCAGCCATCTTCTCTATTGACATCGGGATGATTTTTGATTTCATTAGCCTCCTTCTTCATCACCCTTGGAAGGAATCGATATTCTTTAGCGAGGATTTGTGGTCCATCAAATCCGATGTAGTGACGGGGGTAATCTTGTACGTGTTTACAGACTGCTGACTTCCCGGAGCGTCGATTCTTCACATCCCCTATGTGTATACATTATAGAGATACATTTAAAATAATTAAAGCACCATCGTTACTTGACGAAAGCATTTATTTTTATTTAAAGATTATTTTTATTATTTAATTAAAATTTAACTTTTTAACTTTAAGAGTCCATTGTTGAACATAGGTCTCACCCACGAACGACCATCTCATAGGGGAATATATTTGCCATAGTTGCCACGCTTAACTGGTGGTTAGTCATTGCAGTCACCCATTCTCTGTTTCATTCATGTGGTAGTATAGGATAGTGAAATTTCTAGTCGCCATTACACGGCTGGGTACGGCTGTATTTCTTTAAAGCGCGCCAACCGCAACCGGGCGACACTGCTCTCATAAATTGTTACTTATGCCACAAAATATACAAAATCTGACTTCCGCCAAGCTTAAAAACTTTATTAAATATATATAGTATAAAATTGGTTATTAAAATAATAAGGGATTTATGAATGATAATAACTGCTGAAAATAAATTGATCGATACCATGCTATTTCTAATTTGTTTTGTGTTGTTAATTATCGTGTAACTTTAAAGATTGTAAAATGTCCTTTTTTTTCAATAAAAAACTCGCTGGGTTTCTTGATGGTTCTTTCCAGGACAGAGGTATTTTCCGAACCAGTGGTAAATTAAGCATAAAAGTGACAGTGTTATAATAAGTATTATTTATAATCGGAAACGCAAGCTCCCGCTCCATCTAGAAGCATCTTTTTTTGTTCTATTAACAAGTCTACAGAAAGAAATATGAATATTTCTTATTCTGGTATAATAAGTAGTTGTAGGAAACTTTTAAATGCAGTAAGTAACCTAATTTATGGAAGTATTATGTGAAAAATCTTAAGTTTCAGAAGTTTTCCGATTACAATTATAGGAAAATTGGTTTACGTAACTATCTGAGAAACAATATTCTTTGTAAGATTATCAATTTGCTTTTACATTTGTGATAACATTTACATGAATTCCATTTTCTGCCGTACGTTGCTAATAAATATCATAGATATATGAAGTACGGGTGACATTTTAGCACACGCAAGGGTTTTGCGATTGCTATCAATTAAATACAGGGATCTTTACGAAATGGGAAAGACATTTTGAGAATATTATTACTCTTATTCCTATGAATATTTACAACATTTTCTATTAAATCTATATTTATTTTATTATTTTCTTTTATTCTTTTATATGAATGACATCTAATATGTTTCTTTAAAATCTTATTAATATAATCAAAGCTAATCCTATACTATTAAACGAGCAATTCTTGTATATATATATATATATATATATATATATATATATATATATATATATATATATATATATAATCGGGATCTCGGAAACGGCTCCAACGATTTTTATAAAATTTAGTGTCCAGGGAGTTTCGGGGATGATAAATCGATCCAGCTAGGATTTATTTTTAGAAAATGTCTTTTTGTCCGTGTTTTTAGGCAATGAAAAACTGCTACAATATCGTTAGAATAAGAAGGTAAATTTTGACGGATTGTTAGTGATTATAAATAGCTCAATTGGTATAATGGTCGGTCACAGAATCTTAAAACCCTGGTTCGAGCCCACACCGACCGACCGACTTTTTTTAATTTTTTCTTTCATGTTCCTTTCTTTTTTGAGAAAATCTATTTTTTCGAGCCCTTTTTTTAGTATTTTTTAAAAACACGAATATTTAAATTAAAATAATTGCACTCATGATTTTTTATTCAAATAACCAGTTCCGTTTTTTCTGTTATGTCGCTAAGATCAAAAAATATTATTTATATTTCATCAGTATGTAATTTGTATCTAAATATAATTTCCAAAACACACGAATTTAAAAAAAATCGAGCGAAAAATACCGAGCAAAGCTCGGTCAACCGGGTACTATTTTTTAAACTTAAAGCTTTACCATTTTCAGTTCATTCTTTGTTTGTTCCCCATATAATAATTTTAAACTTTAATTGTAATTTTTCTCCAATTTTCATGAAATGTAATAAAATTAAAAAGCTATAAAGTGTTTACTAAGGTTGATTTAATGTTGTACTATTAGCGCATTAATAACTGGAACTTAAGCTAGTTATACGTGGTAGAGCCATGCTGCAGTTATATTAGTAATGTTACGCGCTTAGGGTTCGTGACAATAAAAATTGCCGATAAAATTACCTAAATTAACACTCTAATTTACTTTACTAACGCTAATAATTAAACACACTAATTCACTTAATTCTGCTCCGAAGCTTCGCTCGTATCGCCAATTCAACACTACCACGATCGCATCTTGCAGCGCCGATTTATATAAATTAGCAAAATATCCAGAATGTTCAAGTAAGCACGCGCAAGGTACCGAGAGTTTGAGTTTAAAACTTCAAGAAGTTTAGTTCTTCGGTTCGAGACTAGATGGCGCTAGTGACGCCGATTTGAGCGCGTAACACTGCCCCCTCCTAAGACTTGCTTGTCCCGAGCATTATCGGCCCCATAATAACGCGCCAAGCGATCCACAGGGACGATCATAGGAGTCCCCTTTGCGCCTTTCTGTAACGGCTCCGCAATGTCAAGGGATGTCCTATCCCGTGGTGCACCAAAATTGTACAATTTCGATGCTCCTCTACTCCGTGTCTGAGGTCTCCTCACAGCCGCACAACTTGTACATCTACGACACCAATCCTCGACATCGTCACGATAATGGACCCAGTAAAACTGTTCTCGGACCTTCAGTAGAGTTCGCTTAACTCTCAGATGGACTTTTGAACGACCATTATGGCACAGCTGTAGAACATTCGGCACTTTAGCTTTAGGGACAGCCATTTGTAAACGACAGCTGTCTCCTCGACCATTGTCCCATTTACGGCACAGGACTCCATCCTGAAGCAGCAAGCTGTCCCATTGGGCCCAATAGCTTTTCGTGGTTGAACTCATCGCTGAGACGTCCCTCCACTTAGGCTTGGTAGCACGGGCCTTCATCCATCCCAGAATCGACTTGATGTCCGGATCTTCCTGCTGTGCATGTCGTAGGCTGTCCCTCCACCCGTTGCTGAGGTGGTCTGTCCTGAGCATCACCACCACTTCCTTACTCTCTTGCCTACTATAATGGTTGCAATCTTCAGGAAAAGGTCTTCCTGACAATGCATCTGCGTTGCCGTGAGATTTCCCGCTGCAGTGTCTGATAGGAAAGTCGTATTCCGCTGCCGGGCGGTGCTGTTAGCTGCACTTCCTCTCTGAGACCGTTCACCTTCCCTTCCTAGGGTGTGCTTAGGGCAGCTGTACCGACGATGGCCCCTTTCCCTACAGCCATAGCACCTAGAGCTGTATCTTTTATTGTGGTCGCGAACCGTAACTGCTGTAACCTCCCTAGCGTGAGGTGAACGATGATCCTGTCGCCGCCAGGCAGTGCCGTTAGCTGCACTACTCTCTCGAGATCGATCAACTCTCCTTTCCACGGTTCGCTTAGGGCAGCTGGATCGAAGATGGCCCTTTTCCCCACAGCCATAGCACCTAGGGCTGTATCCTCTGTTGCGGTCGCGAACTGTAGCTGCTGCAACCTCCCTGATGCGATGGGAACGATGATCCTGCCGCACGGCTTCCACCTCCAGTGCATGGGCCAAGGCGTTCTTAAGCGTGTCGTGGTGCCCGAGTCTCACAGCAGTTCTGACTTCAAGGTCGCGGATGCCGTCGATGAATGTCTGAACCAGGTTCCCTTCAATGAGCGCAGGTACAGACTGGTATGCTTTTCGAACCATCTTCTCCACCTCAAGGGCCCATTGCTGCAGGTTTTCGTTGCTGCGTTGCACGCGATCTTTAAGCTGCGCGCGAAAGACGTGTTCCAGGTGAGCGTCACCATATCTCGCCTCCAATGCCTCAAGGAGCTGCTCGTAGGTCATTTTCTTACCGAGAGCTTCCAACACGGTTAAGGCTTGGTCGCGCAGGCCTAAGGTGAGTGCAGTCATGGCCTGGCTTTTATTCCAGCCGTTCGCTTTCATAACAGCCTCGAACTGGATTTTGTAGGCCGACCAGGAAGAAGTCCCGTCGAACGGTGGTACCTTCAACCCACGTAGCGAAGGTGTAGTAGCTACTGCGGGGCTGCAATTCCATCTCCAAGTTTGAGTTCATCCAGCGTTTTCTTAACTTGGTTGATTTGGGTCTCAGCTTCCGACAGGCGGTTATCATGTTGAGCAACCTTATCCTTCACCTCCCTTATCTCTTTCCCGAAGGTAGCGTGAAGGTCCTTCATGAGAAGCATCTGCTCTTCCCTATCGCGTTTGAGCTGCTCTTCTAAGCGACGGGCCTGTTCCTCCTGCTGCTCTTTCAACTGACTGGCCTGTTCCTCCTGTCCACGCTTCAGCTGTTCTTCGAACCAACGAGCCTGTTCCTCCTGTCGGCGGGCCTGCTCCTGCAGCATCACCATCAGGGCGCCTAAATAGGGTGCTGCAGATGTAGGAGCTACTGACGGACCGGCCTCCGTTGCCGGCCGCTGGCCCTCCGACGTCGGTGGCGTTGCACCACCAAATCTTCGTTGGTCCGTCTCCTGCTGGCGTTGACTTCGGGTACGGACACCCTCCGTTTCCTCCTTAGGTAAAATCGGCATGATTTTATCCCACTTCTGACACCAATTGTTACGCGCTTAGGGTTCGTGACAATAAAAATTGCCGATAAAATTACCTAAATTAACACTTTAATTTACTTTACACAAATTAAAGTTAAAAACACTAATAATTAAACACACTAATTCACTTAATTCCGCTCCGAAACTTCGCTCGTATCGCCAATTCAACACTACCACGATCGCATCTTGCAGCGCCTATTTATATAAATTAGCAAAATATCCAGAATGTTCAAGTAAACACGCGCAAGGTACCGAGAGTTCGAGTTTTAAACTTCAAGAAGTTTAGTTCTTCGGTTCGAGACTAGATGGCGCTAGTGCCGCCGATTTGAGCGCGTAACAGTAATATAGTTGTAGCACGAATGGGTCAACTCGACTGGGGAAGGACCACGCTCTTACAGAATACCGGAGTAAAATAGTAGCTTAATGCTGCTGTGTTTCGTATGGTGAGTGTAGAGAACCGGAAAATCTTTGTACTGGAAACAAGGCACTCCATCATAGTTCTTACGGGTGATAATGCATCTGCATTTTGATTTACAAACGAGGATAGATGTAGATGTCTATGGGCCGCAGCAACCACTTACCATCAGGCGGACTGTATGCTCGTTTGTCATCCTAACCTTAAAAAAAATTCATGATCTTTACCCTATCCATGACCGTCTTAAAACTTAAGCTTTGGGAGACACTATTGAAGTCACTAAACTTAATGTTAGAAAAATAAGTCGTCCAGGGAATCTGGCATAATGGCTACATTAAGCTGGTAAAAGCTCGGTAGCGCATTGGAGAGGCATTTTATTGTAGGTCACAGGTTCGAATACAACACGAAGCCTACCTACAAATATTCTGGTCAAAATGTAGTGCACGTACAAATTCCAATCGTATGTATGGTTTTCAAAATCACCTATCTACCTATTACAGCCTATATAAATTTACTGCTGAAACCTATCCCAAAAATTTAATGGTGGAGGAGATTTTACAATCTTTGACGCACGTCAATGACGTGCAGGCATTTGTTGAGCAGGTTGTCAACCGCAGTATTTATTTTTATTTTGAGTCGCTATCAGGGGGACGCTGCTGCCCATTACCTGTTTCAATTTCACTCTGTCACCCTTTACGATAACCACGGGACGATATGGTGTAGTGGATATGCTTACACCACACAATAAAATATTTCACTGCAATTCGTAAAGTATCTTGCCAGTCTAATGCCTGGAAAGCGTCTATAAGTGCTGTAGTTAAGAACTGTCATTCCGTAACGTCTACTTATTTTTCAGTTTTCTGCAACGGTTTAATTTTTTATTTGGATAGCAATTTTAGCTTTACTGTGAAGAGACGTCGTCATCTTAATATGCTGACGTCAATTAACCTCATACTTGCTTAACTTTTAGAGACGTGGTTGCTCGGTATATATCGACATTGGAAAGGAAAAAATTACGAAACGAAACTTTAGTCGTTATTAAGTTATATATATATATATATATATATATATATATATATATATATATATATATATATATATAATTGGGTACAGGTTTTTATTTCTGCATCGATTGGTTCTACTTTCTGGCTCCTACAATGAATTTTTAGTAATTTGTCTGGCACGGATAGCGTGGCAAGGGTCGCCTATGACTTATTGCTCCGTTTACCCCGAGCAGGTTTAGTCTCGAGCGGGACTCCCCTCCCCCCTTCAGAATACACGGGGCAGCCTGAGCACCCACGCTCAGGAGTGAAATAGCTTGGTCGTGGATGCTCAGCGAGGGATTCTTCAGGGGTGCTGGTTCCTGGGGTAGTCTTGCGTTTAACTCCGCTACCATGTTGATGAGGGGAATTAGGCCTCCGGCCACCTGCACTTACCAGACGAAACGCAAAGCCTCTACTTCACGCTTGTCTTCTGTGGCACAGAAGCTTGCTTCCAACAACTACTGGCATAGGTATGACATGGATATTAAACAAGATCTTTGTTTTGTACTTGTGACACTATTGAGGTCATTCAGCTTAGTGTTTAGGTTCTCCAGTGATTCTGCCATAAGGACTATATCGTCGGAAAATTGAAAGTCAAAATCAAAGGTGAATGAAGTACTCGCCATTGATGTTAATACCGTATCCTTTCTAGTCCAGTAGCTTGAAAATGTCTTTCGATGCAGCAGTGACAAGGTTTCGGCGATATAACGTCACCCTGTCTTACATCTCTCTACAGTCTACAGTTGCTTAAAAAAATGTAAAGGCTTGTTCAATTACTTTTAATTTCATAGAGTATTGCCAAAAGGTATCATTTAATATTTTAAAACTATTGATGTTAACAAAACGGCTGACCTATATGGGATTTCCGTTAAAATTATTGCATCTATATTAGATAGAAAAGCATCTTATCAAGCCACTATTTTTAATACAAGAGTGTCGAATCTGGTGTATTTCCTGATTTAATGAAGCATCGCAAAGTTATTCTTTTGTTCAAATCTGGTAGTACATTAGAAACCCCCAATTTTAGACCAATTTATGTGGTAATGTGTATGTGGCCAACTTCAAATAATTTTTTTTATAAATTTTACAGCCATTGTAAAGTTTTTTTTTATTATAAATGAATAAATGATGCAACATATAAGTCAATTTAGTTTTACAAAGGTCACTCGACAACCAACGCCGGAGTTGAGCTTAAAAAAACATATTTTTTGTGCATTAGAGAATTTAGAGAATGCTTTGGGTATATTTTATGACATTTCTAAGACCTTCGACTGTGTTCACCATGAGACAATAATCAGGAAGTTACAGTACTATAGTGTCAAAAACACTTTTCTTATTTAAGTAATAGAATTTAGAAAATCATTATCAATGGTTAAAGTTCTTCCGGATGGCCCATTAATATTTTTAGTGTACATTAAATTACTTACCTTCCGCTGTAGGGGATAATAATGATATGTTATTATTTGCTGATGATACTTTCTTTATTTTTAAACTTAAACCTCAATTATTTAAATGTGATGAAGTTAATTATGCTATATAATATAGTGTATTGGTTTAACTTAAATTATCTACATTTAAACTGCAAGAAAACAAAATGTATTAAATTTACAACAATCAGGCCCCCATATATCTAAACTAGTAAGCAGACTAAGCTCTGTAGCTTAAGCTATAAAAATATTAGAGATCGCTAGTGTCGAGACAGCTAGATTAATTTATTTCAGTTATTTCCATAGCATAATATTATATCGGATTTTGCTATGGGGAAATGCGGCTGATTTAGAAACTACTTTTGTTGTGCAGATGAGGGCCGTAAGAACTGTTTACAACCTAAAACCAAGAGAGTCCCTTAAAAAAATTAATATAATAGCTTTGGTTTCTCAGTATATTTACAAAAATTTTAAGTATTTTCACCAAATCAAGGGTAATTTTAGTAAAAAAAGAGATATACGCTCTGTAAACACTTGGCAAAAATACAAGCTAGTGAAGTGATACCAGTTTCTCGACTCCACAGAGTCAGTAATTCATTCTTGGGGCTATGTATGCGCTATCGCAACAGAGTCCCAGAAAAAATTACACTGTCTCCCTATTACCAAGTTTAAATACTTAAATAAAAAAGCTGTTTAAAAAGCGTTATTACAATACAACGAAATACATGGTTGATAACAACCCATGTGAATGAGGTGATCGCTTCCAAGCTGTTTCTAAAATAAATTTAACAATATATTGTACCCATTGTAATTGTAAAATTTATTTTTAAAGTAGCTGTGCCTGCGACTTTGTTAACCTTTAAGTAGTGACGTGGGTGTCTCACAGACGGCCTCGATGCAAAAATCAGTCTCATGGCGTAAATTTTTTAAAGACGCTCCCGCCCCTCCCGCTACCTTCGGGTTTCGGTGGCGTGATCGGAGGGTCGAGTGCTCGCGCTCGTGGCAGCAGCACCTGTACCTGTACGACTGTTTGGTGTCCCTGAGACGTGAGGTCAGTATTTGCGTAAATGATTCATTAGACGTCACTACAGTATTAGTGTATTTTTTTCTAAGTGTCTCTTATTCGTCACCTCACTGTGTACGTTATTATTTTAGATCGATCAACCTGGACCTTCAGGAAACAGTCGAAAGCGAAAACGAGTAGCTCTAAATATTTCGACAAATGAAAAGACCTTAAGCCAGTGGATAGAGGCTGAGTTGGAGCGAGACTTCAGTGATGTGGACGATGAAGAAGTGGATCCAGATTTCTGTTTGCACAGTGATCATGACTCGGCTTCAGAACATTCTGAGGATGAAGAAACTCAATCTCAACGACAAAGATTATCCCGCAGTTCAGTTGCGATGCAAGATACAGGTCTATCTTCAACACAAGATAATATACACACAGAATCCCAAAGATACTACATAGGTAAGAATGGTTTTAAACGGTGAAGCGATGAACCAGTGATGCGTAACTGTCGTTCACTAAGCCACAACTTGGTTGACATACCTAGATCACAGCCTAGAGCATTCACCAACCTAGAAACCTTGTGGAGACATTTCATGGATGACGATATTACTGACAAAATAATTGAATATAAGACTGACAATGAAACGGATTCTTAGCGAAGATTTACCGCCGGAACCTAGCCGCATTGAGTCAGCTGTTGGTGAAAATGACAAAAAGACTAGTAAGGTGTGTCCAGCAAGGCTGAAGCGACGCACAAGGTACAAATGCGTTGCATGTCATAAGCCTATATGCTTGGGCTGTTCCAACACAATCTGCAGCGACTGTACTGACTGAGACTGAATTTAGAAGACTGATTCAGTGGTAGTTCCTATATTATTTTAGTAATTAAGTTGAAGAAGTAAGAAATTTTATTTTTTTGTTAAATAAGTCTGTTTGTTTATTTCATAACACTTAAGAAGTGCGTCTTTTCTAGAATGTGATTTTTTCGTAACTTTTGCCAAATGTCCTAATAAATGTTGATTAATGCTTAAATTAGGTTTAATTTTAGCCTATATCATTAAAAAGAGGGTTTTTATTTTGATTTTATACAAAAAAATGTCTAATTAATAATTAAGTTCATACTATTGACATAAATTGCGTAGACGTCTATAAAACGTCACATCACCATTTATGAGTCATCCAAACCACATCACTACTTAAAGGTTAACGTTGATGACGGAATTAACCATGTGTAAAGCACTATTGTTGCAAGCAGTAGTTGTAAGCAGTTGGGGAGAATCATTGGTACAGCGACTTTTAAAACTCTTTTGTGGGCTGGAAATTCGGGCATGTTTAGGAAATACAAACATTCTATCAGGTAATGCGTCGCGTCATCTTTTTCCATAACTGTATTTATTGGGATGTATTCTCTACTATGCTCGGACACATGAATCAATATTTTTAAATTAATTGCTGCTGCTTGATTATTGCGGGGAGTCAAAATAGCTTGTTTACATACCCGATAACCGGATTGATTTCCCATGTCTGTGGAATATCCGCACACAGATGAAATTATATATTTTTGTGATGTAACGCAACAACAGAGATTATCAACCATAATAACTTTTCCATCTTTTAAACGGGGCGTGTGCCATCACCTATTTGTAATAATAAATTGGAAAACTCCTGTGCATCTTTTTAGCCTCCTAGCTGTGCACGCATATTTAAACTCGGATATATTACGTCGTAAAATAGAGCTCATAAAACAGGCATCAATTTCATCGACTCTTGTTCCTTGGGGTATTATCGTAATGCCTGCCATCGTCTACTTAATTTGCCTTATGTCCTGTAAATTTCTACTCCCTACTTCTACAACTTTGCGGTTTGCCATTGTGGACTTATCCCACACAATGCAATCACAGTTGCTTTATCGCTATTTCATGATACATATTTACAGTAGCCTAATGGCAGGGCGCGGATCACGAACTGAAAAGGTCGTGGGTTTGAATCCGATATTTGACTACTGTTGTGAACTACTCCTTACACAAGGGTTTCAAGTTTATCGGCAGTGGTTAAAAGGAATGTTAGTAATGTTAAAAATTAATAAGATTACTAATATTTAGTAAAATGTTGCAAACCGGGCTTTCCGTACGATCTTGTGTGTGCCATTTTTCTTCCAGTCAACAATGTGGCTGCTATCCCTGAAGAGATGACAGCGAGGGTAATTTTATTTTGGTTTCTTATTCAAGCTAAAATAACTTAGGTAAACTTTTACGTGATCCGCTCAGTGCGTCTAAAAACAAGATTTCACACGAGGTGTTATCCACGTTCCTCTGTCAATTTTGCGCAGTTATTTTATGAAATTTCTGCTAGTTTCATGTGATTATAACTAATTTCTGATGCGTACTCTCTGTTTATACGTTTACTATCTGCTGTCGGTGTTTGCAAACCAGATTTGATCGCCGCCTGCATCAATGAAATTATTAATTGCAATTTTAAGTGCTGATTTACCACGTGTTTACCACCAGTGAAGGAAAACATCGTGAGGAAACCTGCGTGACTGAGAATTAAGAAAAAAAAATCGCAGGCATGTGAAGTTCGCCAACATGCATTGGGGCAGCGTTGTGGACACTTCCTTGCCCTAATACCCTCTCAGAAATGAGACGAGGCCTGTACCCAGCAGTGGGACGTATATAGGCTGTAACTTTACTGTACTTCTGACTTTTGGGCCACCGCTTTTTTAAACAACAAAGACGATCAAACTAGACGTTAAAATATCTACAAAAATAACAAAAATTTATAGTTGCCTTTCAGACAGTAATTAATTTTCCATTTTAATAATAATTTTTTAGATTATTTAGGTCGCTTTATGATAATTGTTTCTTTTCATGTGTACTTCTATGTTTCCTAGATTCAGATTCAGAATTTTGTTGCAAACAAACCGATTACGTTAAATTTGCTTTCAAAAGTAAGCCACGAAATTTCGTGTTCCATTTTCATCCGCTAAATTTTACATGCGTCGCTACACGCTGCTTCCAATAACAGGCTTTTGTGATTATCGAATATTCAAAATTGGACACAACTAGCATAATATTCAGATGTTGAATAACACATATTAAAGTGTTGGGAAAATATATTATTATAATTGGATAAAAACCATAAAATAAGCATTTCCCATACAAAACTTCTCCTTCTCTATAAGCCCGTAAAACTCGTAGTTTAGTACTAGACGTATCACTTTTAAAACAACTTACAATATTCGACACGTTTGGCAAGTTTTTTTAAGTGGTAGAGCCACGCTGCAGCTATATAATAGTTGTAGCATGAATGGGTCGGCTCGACTTGGGAAGGACCACGCTCTCACAGAATACCAGCGTAAAATAGCAGCTTAATACTACTGTGTTCCGTATGATGAGTGTAGAGATCCGGAGACCCTTTTTTTACTGGAAACGAGGCATTCCGCCTAAGTCCTCAGAGGCGACAACGCACCTGCGTTTTGATTCTTAATTGAGGATAAATGTAGATGTCTACGGGCCCCAGTATCTAATTACCATCAGGTGGACTGTGTGCTCGTTTAACACTTTGATTCTATAAAAAAAGTGGATTTTCAATACTATGCATCACCATACATCATCAATAATACAACATGTTTTCTTTAACGCTGATTTTTATCGCCTGTATAGTTAAAAAAAAACATCTGGAACTACGTACTATTACCGCTATTCTAGGAAGCCAGGAGATTTTTCAGATGTTCCCCACAGTCGCCTCTTATGGTACCCAAAAGGCAAGATCGGTTGGTGAATTCTCTTACACCGCCATCACTCAATTCGATCAAGCTAGATAGATAAATAGTGTTAGGTTTACATGGGGTACCTTAGCTCACACAAAATTTTATATGGCTGCAGTATAGGTAAGTTCGACCAGGATATGACTACGCTCTAACAGTATACGAGCATAAACAGCAGGATAATGCTACTGTATTACATATGGTGAGCGTAGAGAACCGGAGTCCTTTTTCCTGATAAGAAGGTGTTCCCTCTTAGTCCTCTTTCTTAGCCCCGAGAGGCAACTACGCATCGATAGTTCGATTCTGTAACGGGGATAGATTTAGATATCAATGGCCCACGGCATCTACTTACTATCATGTGGACTGTGCGCTCGCTTGTCTTCCTTATTCCTCAAAAGTATATATAACTTAACACTTCTTCTGTGGATCATATTTTCATTAAATATATGTTTATTTGAATAAAATAAGTAAAGGCACTGTCGTATAGCTCAGGAGTTTGTTTTAAAACTTAATTTTAGGTAACAACCTAATTTAATTACTCTTCAACATAAAAAAATAGTTAATTTCAAATTTACGCGTTGATTTACCACATGTTCAAAGGTGAAGGAAAATATAGTGATGTCTAAGAAATGAAAAACGTGTGAAGTCCGCAGTCATGCATCGGAACAGCGCGGCGTACTCTTCCTGTCCTAAAATTATTTCAGAAATATGAGGAGGCCTGTGCCAAGCAGTGGAATACTACATTTCTTAACTAATATGGTTCAGGAAATGTCGTAAGGAAACCTGTCTGAAAGACCGTGAATATTCTGAATAATTATTCTCCAGGCAGAATTTAATCCACGGCGGCCAGACTCAACGTGGACTAGCCATCAGAAAAAACTAATCTGATACGCACAAGTGTGCATGTGCACTGGTGTTCTTTCTATTTTTTGTCTTTCATAGTCCGATCGGACAGTCACTCAACACGGCAGGGGAGAGATCATGGGAGAGGGTGCAGAACCAACGACATTATGTGCTCTCTGAAGTAATAGGTAGTATAGTATATAGGTAGTAATAGGTATTAACCTCGTCCATATCTTGACTTAATAAATATTCAATTCTTTTATTTATTAGATTTTGTTCAACCCGGGATTTAATCCGGTAGTTCAAATCGCCAACGAGGTGGTCAAAATTAAAGATTAAATAATGGAAAATACAGAATAAACTCTCACGCATGTATATTACTATTAAACTAATCAAAATATTTAAACAAATAATTTATACTTATTCACCGAAAGGGCTAGGCAGAAACTACAAATTTCCATTGAGCATGATGCCGACAACTATCTCGCTATGATATGAAAGCTTTAGAGTTAGAAAATAAGCACGTAGTAAGATTTCATCATCATTACAGTCTATCACAAGTCCACTGCAGAACAGTGTAATACATAAAGTATCGAATGTCACTCGAAAGCCTTTCGTTTTTATTGGTTGTCCTTTCTTTAAACTATATAGCCGTTCCATTGTAACTTCAGATGTGAATCCGTTGGATTATCTCAGTTACTCTGGTGCTACTGCGAACATCTTTATACTTCATTACGAATTCTATCGCACATGAAACACCAACTATAACCTTCTTCATAGTTTGCTGAGACACCTTAAGCTTCCAAACTACAGGCTTCTTCTTAGTTCCTAGTTTCGTATCTGGTGTTTACTCTTGTTTACTGTAAGATTTTAAGGATGAAGGGAAACAAATGTAAAAAGAAGTCGGGTAAAGGTTATTGTACATTTTTATTATTTTTATTTTTATATATTATATAAAACATTTAAAATCGTGGTTTCAAAAACATTTTTAGTTACTCTTGTCAAATAGTATCCGTTCTCTAAATTATTAAACCAGATTTTACTGCGTTCGCACGACTGCTACTTTTGCTAGGCAAAGATCTGGTACATGAGACCTCTGTGGCATATGCGAAGAAGATTTTATGCCCATAAGTTAAATGATGTTATCGAAAATGTTGCATACTTTATGGTTACAAAACTACCTCAAAAGAAAAAATAACCGAAACTTATAAAGGATAACTTTATTTTCCGTTCATCTATCGGCCCCTTTTCCATCTGTCAAGGCATTTTTTCTAAGATACTGGTAAATTTATCAAGTTTAAATGTTTTTTAAATTCGAAAGTCTATGTTCCCTTGGAAGTGTAAAACATTCAAGCTTTTAAGTCAAACAAAAGATGTTAGTCTGTGTTAAATATTTTCATATTAGCAAACTCACTCTTCAAAACATATAGTAAGTAAGTAATGTCAAGCACAAGTAAAAGAAAAATTCACTAACTTTTAATTTCTAGTAACGTACTTTTAAAAAGTTAAGGTTACAGACTATATACACTGCCGGCACAGGTCTGCTCTAACTTCTGAGAGCGTTAAGGCAAGCAGCTGTCCGTCGCGCTGCCCCAATGCTTGTTGGTGAACTTCACATATCGTCGAAAACGTTTTTTTTTATTTCTCGTGTTTTTCTCCACCGCCAAGTATGTAAAAATCACTACTTAAAATTGCAATTAACAATTTCATTCGTGCTAGCGGGGATATATCCCGGGTTGCTCACGTACTGTGAAATTTATAGCAAGCGCTTAGCCCCCGAGTTAATAAAAAAAAAATTGCAATTAAAATTGTAGTTGCGGTGTGAACGTATGTATAGGAGAATCTTTTTTCCACTGGCAAGTTAAGTTTATCGTTCAATCCAACTTACTTACCTTTTCAATATACAGCAAAATTCGGAATTTTGTAAGTTATTTTAGGGTATCTAGGTACTTACCTAACTACATACCCTGTTATATGTTAATTTTATTAGAAATTAACATTATTTTTGTTAATAATTCAAAAAGTCAAAAATTTTCAAGACTCTTAATTAACGGGATAGATGAACTATTTAAATACATAATTAAGTTTTTTCGGTTTATCTCCCTCTGGACCTACTAGCAGTCCGGGCTCTTTTTATGTAGGTAGAAGAAGAAGTCTACAGATGCGTTGTCACCTAACTGGCTTAGATTTTACAATACCTTATAACTTAATTGCTATATTGGTTTTAAATACCCGCCAGAATTCAATCCTAGAGATAAAGCAATCCTTACACTAATATCAATCAAATGGAATTACAACTGTATTAAAGATTTGTAATGCATGGGGTTTTAAATATCAGGCCAATCGTGGCAATTATATCGTATTTTTAGAGTGTAGAAGCAGCCAATGCTCAGCTGAGAGACTGCTTACAAGAAGTGATGACGATAAATATCGTCTTGATTTTATTACAGTCTATCATAGTTCAATTGCCAAATATAGGTCTTCCTTATAGATAACGTCATAAGGAGAATAAGAGTAATGGTGAGCGGAATGGCATTTGCAGTTTTTACCGTTTAGAGTAGGTATCATAAAATGCTGCTATCCTTCTGTTTTATTTCCCTCTGTCGGCGCTTAGGATAAAATAGGGCATTGAATTACGTTAGACAAACATTACCTATCGTAATGCTTATATCGTAATGCGTATAACAGTGATAGATAATATGATATAATATACAGTCCATCTGATTAGTAATTGCATGCTGGCCCAAAAAAAGAACAGTAAGGTAAAGTTACGGCTTACACACATACATCACAGAAACGGCAAAATTTGAAGCAAGGTTCCTTAACGCACTTCGCATATTCTAAAAATATTGTTACTTACTATTATTTTCAAAGAGTCGCGGTTTGGCCTAGGAGAACGATTTTGCCTGTAGAGAATCAGGTTCTCTTTCGACAACGATATGACCTTAGTAACACACATTTGTGATGTGCGCAATCTACAAAAATTAGAGGAAGCAAACTGTACTTAAGCAAGGAAACTAGATTGTACTTAAGAAAAAAACTAGATCTTTATAAAAGTCGCGTAAAATCTCTTATGGCCTACTCAAGCAAAGCTTTTTCCCACACAAACGAGAACCTTTTTCACGCTCTTCATATTTGTCAAAACAACTTTATTCGCTAAGCTACCAGAAACCGGTCGTATTAACATAAATCTTAACTACATAGAGATCGCAAACTTCCGATAACCTATGAATACTTCAAGGAGATATCCGATGCCGATACCCAACCTAACCTGATAATGGTAAGCGTGCGCAAACGTCGTATCTGGTCTCCGCAGACCCCGCAACATGCTTAATGAATCTACAGTTCAATACGGTACTCTGAATACGCACATCGACACTACTCACTCATCGATTGCAAACAACGCATCCGATTCGACAGACACGAGTGTAGCCGCCAGAGCCAGTTTTCGTACCTCCCCTGTTTGGACGGCGGTTAGATAACTCAACTGTACCTTGAAACGCATTTGTGTAACAAGAAATGACCATCATCATCAGTCTTTCTTTTTATAACCCATGAATCCGATAAACAAAATATAAATAGATTATCAGTACAAAACCAAATAACTCTGTAGTGGCGGGTTAGAATAACCACTGCCCCATAACTTGAGAAACAAAAAGCAAAAGATGGGCAGCAGCATCGTTCTGATAACAGCAATACTCACCTGCAAGTACCTTATTCTTGGTACTTGCGAGCCGTATATTGTGAAACGGTAACAAACGAAACTACTGTATATTAAAGCCATTTAGTTTAAACGTTTAGATATAGCATGAAAATTAAAAAACAATAAAAACTGCGGTTGCCAACCCACTCGCCAAGCGTGGTAACTTTGACAATATAACCCCCATGAGCAACGACACAATTAAATGACTCCCAGTCCCCGGCCGACCCGTTATTCCTAGCTACGGTGGCGATTGCAAAGATTGGGATTGTATCGACGAGGACCTTATACTTTATACTCAGAATCACCAAACGGTATTCACTGAAGGTTATACAATTTACGCAACAACTTCGGCACATCCAGATGGGGAGGTGGAAGAAATGTATGAGGATATATCTAGAGCCATGTATTCCTCCAAAACTCAATAGATGGTGTTAGTGGGTAGCTTCAACGCAAAACTATGCCCAAAAGCTAACGGTTAGCTGAAGGTAGAGAAATTCTGAATAAAGCAACGAGACCGAACGGGCCAGCAGCTGGCCGACTTTATGAAGAAAGGGCGACTTTTTATGATGAATGCTTCTTCCAAAAGCGGCCCACAGAAAGTAGACCTAAAGACCAGAGGGCAACTGTTTCCTGATGTTTCAGTAATCGCAAGGGTAAAAACTGGCAGCGGTCACCGAATGGTGCGAGGCACACTGAACCTTAACGTCAAGTTGGAGAAGTCATGTCTAATGAAATGAATGTTTTGAGCCTCAAAATTTTTCAGCTCGATTTACAAAATCGTTTACAGTTCTTAGAAGACTGCCATAAAGTGGACGATGTGAATGACAAGCTTGCGGAAACAGTCCATGCGATCAGAGCTATGTTCTGTTAGATTCGTTGCAGAAGAATACAAAAACTTTCCTTTTACAATCTTAATCTCATAGCTGTTAGATAGGAGAAGAAACTGCAGTTTTCAGCACATTTAAAAGCATACAGGCAACTGAATAAATAGATCTCCAAATGAAAAGAAGTGATCGATTGGAATCGGTGTTCCAAAGCCTTTGTCAAAGATTTGCATGCCAAAAAGAGCTAACTGTCGAAGCTGAAGACCGAATGTAGCAGCATTGTCTCTGGGACACCTAAGATTTTGACTAAGAATGAAAGGTTCTATGAGCAACGGTCCACGTCACGGTTGGAGCCACACGCAATTGTAAGAATCCAAGAGCAAATCTTATACGACACTATTCCGATGATATCCCACAAATCAGCCGAGCGAGATTAGAATGCCTGTCTAGTACCTTAAAAACGGCAAGTCGCTGGGCGAGGATAGAAAAACAGTGGAACTTCTGAAAGCGGGTGGATAATAGGTAGTTGGTACAGGTTATTTCTTCAGAAGCTTTTAAATTCCGTCCTCCACGTTGGCACTACTCCGGAGGCGTGGATCAGAAGTGCGGTGGTCTTATTCTTCAAGAAAAGTGACAACGCTCTATTGAAAAACTGTATACAGATTTCCCTTCTGAGCCACACGTATGTGCTGTTTTCCAGAGTCATTACGAATCGTATCGCACGCAGGCTTGACGACATCCAACCTCCCGAACAAATTGACCACATACATATACTTCGGAAAATTGTACAGAAGTCCGAAGAGTATAATCTGCCACTTTGTCTTTCGTATGTGGACTATGAGAACGCTTTTGATTCCGTTGAAATTTGGGAAGAGCTGAAGTGTTTGGACAGTAGGGCTACGATAGCTTTTCGAGTTCAGAACTAGAGTACGAAACCTGTCAAAATGCAGTGAGGGGTAAGACATGGCGATGTTATATCCCCGAAACTCTTCACCGCTCCAATGGAAGTTTTCGAGCTACTAGGTCAAAAAGGATATGGTATTTACGTCAATGTCGAAAACATTACTCATCTTCGATTTGCCCACAATATAATCGTTGTGGCAAAATCTCTGGTAGTAGGGAGTGTAATGATAATTGTAAAATTAAAATAAATTCAGTACTGGCCAGAACACCGTGTTTGATTGACGCACGTCACACATGACATGGCGCAGTCGGTCATTTAAATTTTAAAATGGAGCAAAGATTTGTTATTAATGAGATAAATATATTATAATTTAATAACATTAATTCGTTTATTACCGGTGTAATAGTAATAATTACGAGTGCACGTATTAAAAATGGAAAGTGTCTTAACGCCGCCACCTCCATTTTGTTTTGATAGAAATGCAATTGATTCGTCCTCTGGAAGTTTAAGTGAAAGTTGGACAAAATGGCGCAATAGTTATATTATATATTGTAAAGCCTGCGAGATTGATAAGAAAAATGTATCCATCCAACTAAATATATTACTACATGTGCTTGGAGAACAGTGTCGAGACATTTTAGACCAGTCTTCGGAAAAATACGCAACAGCTGAGGGTGTCTTAACAATACTAGACCAACATTGTAAAACAACAAGAAACGTTACCGTTGAGCGGCATAAGTTTTTCACACGAGATCAAAAACAAAATGAAACGATCAATCAATATGTATTTGAGTTGCGTAAATTGTCTCAGACATGCAAATTTGGAGAATTATCTGATAGTCTAGTAAAGGATAGACTGGTCTGTGGTGTGACTAGTGCGAGCATACGGGAAAGTTTATTAAGGGAAGATAATTTAACATTAAAAACTGCATTGGACATATGTCGTGCGGCGATAATTTCGAAGGTTCGCTCGGAAAATATAAGACGTGAAGAGCCCATTTATGAGGTCAGAAATTTGAATAGAGAAAGAGAGGATATACGTGCCGTACATAAAGTTTTAAACCCATCACGGGATAACCAAAGAAATGAACCAAGTGACAATCGGGGTCGGGGCAACAAGGGTGCAGTGCGCGGAGCCATCTCGAGTACGGGCTGCTGGCGGAGCGCGGCGCACGCTACGGGCGCGAGCGGCAGCCGGAGCGGCTGGCGGAGCGGACCAGCACCACCATACCGCCAAAGTTATACCCCGCTAAAGGACAAGTGCATTAATTGCGGGAATGTACATAAGAAATACGAGTGTCCTGCATTTGGTAAACGGTGTGTACGCTGTTCAAAGATGAATCATTTTGCATAAGTGTGTGATGTATATTATATAGAAGAATCGGATGAACAGGTAATAAATTTATTAGAAAGCCATATTGACTGGAATGTAAATTTATTAATTAATCATAAATAAATATGCTTTAAAATTGATACCGGTGCGGATGTCAATGTATTTATTGCCTATAAAATTTTTATCAAGTATAGGGATTACAAAACACGATGTATATAATAATAATAATACTCCACAACTATCACACAACGCCATCTAGTCCCAAGCTAAGCAGAGCTTGTGTTATGGGTACTAGACAACTGATAAACATACTTATATATTTCTAAATACATAAATATTATAGATAAATAATGATCGATCGATCGAACGATGTATTGAAAAGTAGTACAAAACTTAGTAGTTACTCGGGTTATTGCCTATAAATTTTTTATCAAGTATAGGGATTACAAAACACGATGTGTTGAAAAGTAGTACAAAACTTAGTAGTTACTCGGGTGGCCATATACACGTAGTTGGTAAAATAAATTTACGGGTCAGTTATAAAAATAATTTGTATATTTTGGAATTTATTGTAGTTCACGTAGACTCTATTCCTATACTAGGCAAGTACGCATGTATAGAATTGGACGTGGTTAGGCGTGTAATGTCTGTGCAAGAGGATAAAAATAATGAACCGTTATTTATTAAAGATTATGAGGACGTATTTAAGGGCTTAGGATGTTTACCGGGTAAGTACCGGTTACGCTTAAAGCAGAATAGTGTACCCGTAGTGCATGCTCCACGAAAGCTACCATTCGCAATTAGGGATGAGTTTAAAAGAAAATTGGATGAAATGGAGGCACAGCAAATTATTTCTTAGGTTGAGGGCCCATCTGACTGGGTCAATAGCATAACAATAGTTAAAAAAGCCAACGGCGACTTACGCATTTGTTTAGACCCTAAAGAATTAAACAATGCCATTCGACGGGAACACTTTAGGCTTCCAACTCTTGATGAAATTGTCTCAAAACTATCTATATAAAATATTTAGTACACTAGACGCGTCATCAGGGTTCTGGCAGGTACAGTTAGATGACACCAGTGATTATTGTACGTTCAATACTCCTTTTGGTCGGTACAAATTTCTCCGAATGCCATATGGGATCTGTTCGGCTTCAGAAGTATTTCACAAAAAAATACATGAAAATTTTGATGATATTGAAGGGGTATGCTACATGCATAGTGATGGTTTATTGGTTTTCGGTTCCAACAAAGAAGAGCACGATAGGAGACTTAAAAAAGTTCTAGAACGGTGTAGAAAGATCAATTTAAAATTGAACAAAAGCAAATGCCGGTTTGGTTTAAAGGAAATAAAATATTTAGGTCATAAAATAACTGAAAAGGGGTTATATCCTGACGATTCTCATATATCAGCAATACTTAATATGACAAAACCTCAAAATAAGAAGGATATTGAAAGACTATTAGGTCTTGTAACTTATATAGGTACGTTTGTTCCAAACTTATCAAACAAGACACTCTTATTTAGAGAACTTTTACAAAAAGACACTGAGTGGCATTGGAACGAAAATCATGAAAAATGTTAAAAGAACTGAAAACCTGTTTGTCCAGCAGTCCTGTATTACAGTATTATAATTTAAATATTCCTGTGATTATATCGGTGGATGCGAGCAAAAGTGGTTTGGGCGCGTGCTTAATGCAAAATGGTTTACCGGTATGCTACGCATCAAGAGCGTTAAACAAAGCTGAACAAAGATACGCACAAATAGAAAAAGAATTGTATGCTTGTGTATTTGCTTGCGAGAGATTTCACGCTTATATTTATGGTAGAACTGATATTACGATAGAAACGGATCATAAACCTCTGGTGAGCATTATTAAAAAGCCCATCGTCAATTCACCAGCACGTTTGCAGCGGATGTTGTTAAGATTACAGCGTTACACATTCAAACTAGTATATAAACCGGGCAAATACTTGTACATAGCCGATGCGTTATCACGTGCATACGAACCGACAGTGCTAAGCGCACTTCATCCGAGTTCCGATTCGCTGCATGATGAGGTGTGTGCGGTACAACGACAGGCCGTCTCAAGAGTCACCGACGACATTACAGACGTTCAGTTTGTGCAACTGCAAAAATACACGGAAACTGATAACGAATTAATAAAATTAAAGAAGTATGTGCTAAAAGGCTGGCCAAGTGTCAAAGGAGAAGCGGATGATATAATTAAACCGTATTGGAACTATAAAGAGGATTTATCTTTTGCACATGGGTTAGTTTGGAAAAATGAGAGAATTATTGTTCCTAAAATATTAAGAAAAGAATTTTTGAACAAACTTCATATAGGTCATATGGGTCTCGAGAAATGCAAACTAAGAGCGAGAGAAATTCTATTTTGGCCAGGGCTAAATAATGACTTAAAAATATGGTGTTAAATTGTCAAATATGCTTATCATTTAGACGAAATAATCAAAAGGAACACTTAAAATGTCATGAAATACCGGATAGACCGTGGGCAAAAATAGGAGTAGATTTATTTCAAGTTAAAGACCAAAATTATTTGTTATTAATTGATTATTATAGCAAATTTTTTGAATTGGTCGAATTGCAGTCAACTTATTCATTTTCTGTTATTACATCTTTAAAAAATATATTTTGTAGACAGGGTATACCCTATATAGTCACGACTGACTGTGGTCCACAATTTACATCGAGTGATTTTAAACAGTTTTCATCAGAATGGTATTTCACATACAGAACTTCATCGCCGCGTTACGCCCAATCAAACGGACAAGTTGAACGGACCGTTCAAACAATAAAGAATATAATTCTGAAGTCTACCGCGGAAAGGCAGGGTTATAGGTTGGCTTTATTAGAATATTTAAACACTCCTTTAGATGAAAACTTGCCTTCTCCGGCGGAATTATTACAGAGTAGAAAATTGAGAAGTACAAAATTTACCTATGTCTACAAAATTTTTAAAACCTAAAACACAAAAAAATATTTTAAGTAAATTAAAAGAAAAACAACTAAAACAGAAGATGTATTATGATCGCAATGCAAAAAATTTGCAAAACTTAAATGTCGGGCAGAATGTAAAAGTGTTACTAGACGTAAATAAACGAAAGTGGATATCCGGGATTATTACAAGAAAAATAAGAGACCGCTCATATGAAATTGAATTAGTTACTGGTAGTAAAATAGTTAGAAATAGGAAACATATAATAAAAGATTCGCCAAACAGACACGACACTCATAACTATAACTTCGAATATGATGACGTTAATGCCAGTGTATCTTATAACAACCAAAATATGTACTCAACATATAGAGAAAATACTATTAATAATAATTATGTTACACGATCCGGGAGGTCAGTGAAACCACCTAATAGATATGGACAAACAACATAAACTGGTGCATCATGGTTATAGGTATGGAAACAACTGGGTGTGTGTAAAAAAAAAAGAAGGAAGATGTAGGATTATTTAAGTATTTAATTTTTACATTACTAATGTTGGTGTTTAATGATTTTATTACTTAAGTATAATTACTGTGTACCTATGTCTGATAAGTAAATTCTTTGCGAAGGAAACTATTTGTAAATTTGAGGGAGAAGGATGTAATATATTCACCTAGGACAAAAAGTACGACTAGGTAATTCCAACTTACTTTACCTTTACCTAGTCGTCCTATATATATATATATATATATATATATATATATATATATATATATATATATATATATATATATATATATATATATTACAACCGTTGCAATTGACTCCTTATGGGATCAATCGACGTGTAATTCGAATTAACGTTATCATAAGCATAATGTGTAACCTAAACTTATTTTAGTAAAGAATTTATATTTTACCATATTTCACCTTAAATCTAGTGAACTATGGCTTATTTTAACTAGTTTACAAGTTAAATTAAAATAACATAAAGAGTTGAATATACAATGACCTGAGTAAACCATTTTAAATTCGACGCTCGCAAAGTTACATCTCGACAAACATAGACATTTGGGATAGCAAATGTGATCTGAATTAAAAACAACCCGCAATAATGTAATTCGCATAAACACCAAAAATACAAGCTTTATTCCTTGTATATGTATTATACATTGACGGGTATGATTTTTATATACGTTTAATGAAATAAATAATTTTTAATAAAAAGTATAACTTTCAAAATAAAGAAAAATAAAATACTTCCAGGCCGCATCTTTAATTATTTAAAAAACCATGTCTTCAGGAGTTATTAACTATAAAAATTTTAAAATAACAATTGATGTAATAATAAATTTAAATCAATATATGTATATATATAATTTTCACATAATATAATGTATGTTGTAATATAATGTATGTATTCCACATTTTTTTTGTTTTGTTGTCGGCTTATACTATAAATTACAAGCTAATTTATTAATAATATAGTGCCAAACTTTTATTTTAATTTTATAACAGTTCTTACAGGGGATTGTAGTGAATTCCGTAATATAATTATTTACTCAGTGAAATTTACTTTGTTATTGGAAAACCCCATAAATTTTCTCATTCGATATGGCTTCGCTTATTCAGTATGCGTCGCTACGTAGAGATCCTAATAACAGGCTTACGCAGTTATCGAAAATTGTGGTTTGAATCGGACGTAAGATATTTTCGGTCAGTGAATTACAACAAGTCACGTATGAGAACAATAAGATAAAAAATATGTAATCATAGCAGAAAATTACTAACAGTGACATGCTTAGTTTAAGTAATATCTACGTGCGTAGAGAATGTGTTGGTAAATAATTATATAATAAAAGAATATATATATATATATATATATATATATATATATATATATATATATATATATATATATATATATATATATATAATAAAGCTATAGGGCTTTCTTTGTTAAAGATGGTTGTAAGCTATCAGTAGCACATTTGACGTCAATGCTCATTATTTATTTTGGCATATTAACCTGACTACTGGTACCGTCTTCTTCTTTCGTAGGCTGCGAGATCTATCGAATGTTACTCATATTTTCCTTTTAAAGCACCGAGAGAATAAAATGAGGAATGGAATCCCTTAAACCACCATCAAAGTTCCGAATCAAAAACAGTATATATCGAAATGCAAAACATGGAGTGTTTGCCGCTCCCCACGCATTACACTTTGTGTATAAAACTCCTGGCAGGAGATCTCTTCTTGTCCTTCCACCGCTAAAAAACCAATTGTCTACTGACTTTTATTGTAGTAATTATATCTTTTAACTCACGAAAAGTTATGCCTTTCCGCTTGCGAGTAACAATTATCTTCTTTATTTTACGGGAATTGTAAAGAAGATTCTTCGCTGTACATACATCCTACGGCTTGAACGCTGAGGAATACATTCGAATTATTCCATCCTTATCCATCACATTACATTTGTTTTGGATAAACGCTAATATTTCGTTAATTACAATATTACAATTAGCGCAATTCAACATGGCGGAGGTTGTTGACCTGCCGGACTTGACATATCTAACAGCTCCTCTACACGATGGGCCAGCGATGGCGGTACGCATCTACACGTGGCCCATTTCACAGTTGTGCGCGCTCAACAGTCGTGATTGAGTGCGGATGTTCACGCTTTGTTTACTAATTAACGAATTAAAAATCATATGAAGTTATAAAATTTTAACCATAAAGCTACTAAAATCAGAACATATACATAGTTTTATGGCGATGGATAGTATTTTTAGTAAATCTATTCTTGTGCAAATTAAGAAAATAAAGCTACGTGTCGTGTATATATATATATATATATATATATATATATATATATATATTTATATATATATATATATATATATATATATATATATATATATATATATATATATATATATATATATATATATATATATATATATATATATATACGTTTCAACCATCGCATAATCATCTCGCGAAGCCATCACTGGCCCATCATGTCATCATGAGCTATAACGCGTATTCACACAACGACGCACAAGCAAAGCGGGTCCATAAGCGCTTACAACAATAGGACTTAACACGTGCCATTTCTACAGCTCGCTCAACAGAGAGGGTCACAGTATCTTTACGTTCATTACATGCTAATAATTTACTAGCTAAAATTAACGAGCCACCATTTTACACCGATTCTCTATTGAAAGAACTGACGACCTGGTGGTAACTGAAGTTAAAGATTAAGTTATAAGCTTTTAACCAATGTTCAGAAATACATGAAATGTAAATATTGTTGCTATTTAAGAACAATTCAATTTTAAACTCATTGCCTATCATACCTTGTATATTTTGATGTACCAGGTGAAAAACAATTTTTATTATCATTTTGTGCAGTCAATTGTAATAAATACAGTCAGAATAGGTACTTCACCTAAGTAACTTAATTAACATTTTTGCAATGTATTTTTTTAACTTTTTATTGACATCATTTAGTAAGCACGGAAAGTCCGCCGTGACTTAGGAAGGCGAAAAGATGCAAAAGTAATATGGACACTCGCGCGCAGCGACAAAGTTTTTTTTTAGCTTGCGTTTATCCAACTAATAATAATTATGTAGAAAATAAACACACTTCGACCGAGAGGTCAATCGATGGATTAAACTCGGTTAGGTAGCGTTCGGGAAATTACGACACAGTCATCTTCTCGTCAGGTATACCTCAAAACCTGAAAACTAAGTTGTACAACCAGTGCGTGTTGCCAGTGATAAGCTACAGAACCGAGACGTAGTCCTTCACTGCTGGCCGTATGAGGACGCTCAAAGTCGCTCAGCGAGCTATGGAGAGGGCTATGCTCGGAGTTTCTCTGTGTGATAAACTTAGAAATGAGGATATCTGCAGTAGAACCAGAGTGACCGACATAGCCCAACGGATTAGTAAGCTGAAGTGGCAATGGCCCGGCCATATAGGTCGAAGAACCGACAACCGTTGGGGAAAAAAGGTTCTCAAGTGGCAGCCTCGTACTGGTAGACGAAGTGTAGGGCGACCCCCCACTAGATGGAGTGACGACCTGGTAAGACATGCAGGAAGTCGATGGATGCAGGTAGCTCAGGACCGTGCTTTGTGGCATACCTTGGGGGAGGTCTATGTTCAGCAGTGGACTTGTGAAAGGCTGTAATGATGATGATGATGATGATTAAGGAGCAATTAAAAGAATTATTCATTTTATTAATTGCGTGTTGTGGGTAAAATTTTTTCAAAGAAACAAAACAATTTATGCGTAAACAATTTTAATGTAAATGTGATCGATATTACACAACTGCGAAGGAATGTAGAAGGCGTTAGTTTGTAGCGTCCACTTACCAAATCAAATCAAGTACTTTTGCGAGAATGCACTAGTATATAAATTAAGATAAATATTACGAATTGCGGTGTGTTATAAGTAGTCAAAATTTTCGGTAACGTGTGTGTTCTTATAATATTAGTAACTCATTTCACCTGAGAATAAATAGCAAGTTCGATTATTTTCTGATTTTTTTTTAATTTAAATAATAAAATATTATTTTATTTTAGGGTCTAAGTTTACGGGTACATGTGTATTTTTAAAATAATAACGAACAAGTTCCTTCACCTACTACAATTTTAAAACCTTATAACTAATAAATCAATGTGACGGTTCAAAAGCCCACATCGACATTTTGGTTCGTTGTACTCTAGCAAATCGCCGATAACAGGAAACCCTGAACTAGAATAGAACCTTTGTTATTCTGTCACATAAGTCACAGTAACAAATATATTGCTACAATGCAAATGTTATAAGAAATCAAAAATAACTAAAATTTACTAACTACCTAACTACAAAGGCGACACTGAAAGTTTTTAGAGCTGGCCACTTGTAAACAATATAATAAATAATAATTTCGAATTTTGAAAATGGAACCATTTGCCAATATTATTGTGTATGTCATTTATTCATTGAAATTTGTAACAATATAAAATAATGTACAATGATAAATATACTTTAAATTAAATCTAACCCATAAATTTATAAACATTATTTCTAATACTAAAAACCTTAAAAATATATATTATAATAACTAAATTAAATTATTAAAAAAGAGGTCCTTTAGGCAAGGTTCCGAAGATACTGGCAGCGTTTCCCCGTTGAATAGCTAGACTAATTCTTTGTCCGAGGTAACTGCCAGCTCTTCGGTCTCCTGTGACGTCGATTAACCTTTTTGCTATTTCCTTAAAAAGGCTTATAGCGCTAGGACCCCACGGACCAAGGGTCTCGACACCGAAAGGGACAAAAATATATTCGGAGCCTAGACCCCTGTATTTGCAAACTTTAGCCTTTTCTGCCGCTTCACAAGCCGCACCAGCTCTGTTGTTGGTTCCACGTAGATGGGAAGGGGCCAGCGTGTCTGAACAGGTTGCATCCCATACCAGCACCCGGCCCATCCTCCATGGAATCAAACTCATACCGTCCGGTCTCTTGCCATCGTCTCTTGCAATACCAGACGGCTCAAGTAGACTTGGCACGTTGACGGTGGCAAGAGACCGGCGTATGATATCGTTAAGTGCTGCATGTCTCGAGAAGCGACCTGCACTTTTTTGGCATGATAGCCCGTGATATCCTAGCTTGTCGACGTCACTGCCACACGGACATTTATGAGGAGCGCAGACCGGAACCCCAAGCCGTAGACAGGTTGCGATTCGGAGCGTGTCAGGCTCAAGAAATGTTCCTGTATTTGACGAAGGATACGCGTGAAGCCAGTAGCCGGCCTCATGCGTACCCACGGCCAAAAGCCTAGCACGCGCCGAACCTGTACTAAAGCTCAAAAGATTGTCATAAGTCAATTTGCAGTTTATGTCGTCCCAGCTCCTCTGTGAATTTAGAGGAAATTGAAAATTTTGACCAGGGCATGTAATTAAGAAAGCGTTTCTAGCTTCTTCCAGGCCAGCAATCTCAAAGTTTGAAGG
The DNA here is from genome assembly GCA_036936625.1 of Parnassius smintheus behrii. Classification (NCBI taxonomy): domain Eukaryota; kingdom Metazoa; phylum Arthropoda; class Insecta; order Lepidoptera; family Papilionidae; genus Parnassius; species Parnassius smintheus. The sequence continues at coordinate 24,526,170 of JAUPFT010000010.1, read as the reverse complement.
GGATGCCCTTAAAATTTTACTTATGAGATTTGCTGAACTGTGGACAGAAGATAGGAAGGCTGGTAAAGAGACACTGGAAATTTTGCGAATTCCTAAACCACCATAACGGATGGGTAGGGATGCTTGGGTCCAAGATTGTTCGTTCATGTGTATATTAAGAATCGATTCTAAACTTATTTTGATTAAGTTGTCCACTTGTGTCAAAAGGTCTGGGTAATTCCAAAAGGAGCAGCAACGGAGCACATACGTAAATTTCGGGACAAAAAGGCAAGATTTTAAAATGCAAAGTGCATAATGTGGACTAATTTCAAGGAGACGGTCAGCAGAATTTTGAAATTTAGCAATTGAATTATTAATATATTCAGAAATAGATTCGTTAAAAATTGGAGAACCTAAAAGGTAAAGGGAATTACTGTTAACTATTTTAATATTTGGTGCCAAAGTATTAAATTTGTGTTTTACGTCATTTAAATTTAAGTTGCAGTTATTTATAAAAAGTTCGCATTTGCTAAAGTTAAGCTCCAAACCAATGGCTTCAAATTTATTTTTGATTGAAAAAAGGTCAGAAAATACAGTTTCCATATCACCTCCTAAGGTTCCGTCATCCAGATACCAAATATTGAATTTAGAATTTAAACTTTTGATTATGGGATTTATAGCCAAACTAAAAATTGCTGGTCCAAGGGGATCACCTTGTTGACAACCTACTTCCGAGGATAATTCATTAGATCGATATAACAATTTTGTTGGGTCAGCGTAACTGAGAAGAAGATAATTGTATATTTCGGGTATATGTTGATTTATTTCAGTCAGTAGGGTCCCCCTATTTACCGAATTGAAAGCATTTTTGACATCAATTTTGAGCAACACGTCAGGATGTCCATATGTTAGGAAAGAACGTAGGGCATGGACGGCTGCCTCACACCCTCCTTTTACACCGAAGCCTAACTGTACGGGTTCAAATTCCGAATTTAATTTCTGTAAAATATGTCGAACAGCAATTTTGGAGGCCAGGCGTCGTAGTGTTGATCCAACAGCAATTGGTCTCACCCCTCCGTCCTTTTTGGTGAGAGCAATGAGGTTCGCGCCGAAAAGAATTGGAACAATTTCTGGATTGACATTACCGGAATGCATAAAGTTAATTAATTTAGTGATTGAATTTACAAGTTGCTCACCCGCATCACCCACAGAATGCGATGTTAAGTCTTTCAAATGTTGCGGTGAGATTCCATCCAAACCTGCAGCCGAACCTGGTTTAAAAGATAAAATGGCATCCGTTACATCTTTGTTTTGAATTTGAAGGCATGCTTGCCCTACTGTTGGTCGGTCGAAAAAATATGGGTTTACTGGAGCTAGAGGATGTTTTGACCGTAAGGCCTGAAGGGTGTCAGGGGTATCTGGTGAAAGTACCTCGTTTGAGAACAAAAGGCGAGCGGCACCTTTGAGATCTCCGTCACAGATTTTGTTTTCGATTAGTTTGTTGCGATTACGAGGGGCATCATGTTTGATTAGAGGTGCGGGAGAAGGTGAGGAGCTGACAGTACAGTTATTTTTAATCTTTTGTGTCAAGGATAAATTTGGTTTATCAGTTTTTGTTATATGTAGTGTGCTGTATGAAAATAAAAATAGGTTCTGCCAGTCTTGAGTACAATTGCTTATGTAACATTTCTGGATTAATTGTGACAAATGTGTAGCAACGGTTATTCGAGCTCCTCGAGGGATTCTTTTAACTGTCTGTATACTATTTTTCAAATGGCTAAGATATGTGTGGAAAGGAGTTGGAAAGTTGGCTGCAAAAGTAGGCGTATTTGGAATAAAAGGGTGTATGTCTAAAGGTGAACTGTTTTGGCTAATACATTTCCTGTGTGTTTTTGTAGTGTGTATGTTGAGGCCTTTTAAAGATTTGAATGACTTGTTGCACTGTGTACATATAAGTGTTGCGTTTGCCGTGTCATCACTAGATTGGGTTACGGACTGCATTCACAACAGTTAAATACAATAACAAAAAAGAATAACTTAAAACAAATTAAAAAAACACAATAAAGTAACTTAACAATTACACTGAAGATATAAAAAAGTCAAAGTCAAAATATGAAGGCTGCTTGTCTTGGTAACAAGACGCATGCGTCGTTACGTAGGTGCGTCACAGGACGGTTCTGCAATTGGAAGCTGCAGTGTAAGAGATCCACGAACGTATGGCGTCGCTAGAACAAACGATGGCGGCCTTAGCAACCGTGTCTTGAAGTTATCATACGCGGACTAGAACTTTTCAAATACTGAACAGGTACTGTAGTGGGAACAAAAACAAAATCCCCATGCGCAAATATGAAAAATATCCCGACAAACTCTTATGTGGCTTTGCGGTACGATAGCTCTTCATCAGTCAATCAAATATATAGTATTTCAGAAATCCTTTGTTGCGAATTGTTTTGTTACATTTGGCATATTATGTCACAATCATGAAAAATTTTTATGTCTCGTAGTTAATTTCAGATATTATATAAACCACTGTTATACTATTTAAATCTATGACAACAATAAAAATTTCCTTTGTGCACTAAAATTTTACAATTAAAATGTATAGTTATTTTTATTAAAATATTTAGACAAAATAAACATAGTTGACACCTGTCTATTTTTCTATATTTATTATTTATTCATTGTCATTTGTTTACGACTTGGCGGCAAATTGAAAATTGTCTGTGTCACGTCAGCATGAACTTACTTCTTCAAGCGCTATAAAAATCGCATGCAGTCAAATCCCGAGTGGTCGCATGTGACCGCACCCACCCAAAGTACGTAAAATCATTAAAACTTATATTTAGAGAGACTACTTTTCTATGAAGAAGTTTAGCATTATAAAATCTATACAAAATACTCTATCTTGCGATCTAAACAAAATCGGGTTTTACTTCATTACAAAAAGATTTTATTGTATTTCGATAACAAAAAACATACCAAGCGAATGTCGGCAGCGTGAAAATCACAATAATTTCAATATACAGGTTGTTTGGAAGATCGATGCAAACCCGTCAAACGGAGCTAGTATAGACTATTTAGAACTATTAGAACCCAATTTGTCTTAGGCGAAGTGCGACTATTTTATTTTTATGAAGCTTTAATGATTTTTGAAGACACCCAAAATTTTGGAGTTAGTTGTAAATTGTGGCCAGTTAGAAAGACAAATCATTTACTTTTTATTTTATTTTATTAAAGTAATGTGTAAGCAGTCTAATGTAACATGACTGATTGAATGATGATTGAATGATTGATGATTGAAGTCAATGCTTTTTTTAAAGATTGAGGAAAACTGTTATTTGACGGCATTAAAAAATACGGATGGTATTGATTTCGTTCAAATTTTTTTAAAAACATGCCTTGTTATTGTTCTTTCTTTTGAGGCATCAACTACGCGGATAGCTCACAAATTATTAAAATTGGGGCTTATAAACCGAATTGAGGGAGAAAATTAAAAATGTCAAGCAAGGCGATAAAACGACATTAGTGCTTTAAAAAATAATTTTAGTGTTTGAAATGATTACATAACATAATTCAATTCTAAGTATCAATTGGCTCGTTCGAAATAAAATTGACGGGACTCTTCTAACAAAGGCCAACGCGTACCGCGTGCGATGAGATAGCAATAAACTTTACATTCTCAGTTTTTTTTTTTGCGCCCGAAGCAATTATGGGCAACCCTCCGGAAAGCGGGGCAGGGAGGCGGTGAATGCTCATAGCATACCACGCAGCCGGCTGCGTGGTTATGTGGAGACTTCTACCCACTGAACACCGCCTTTTAGGAAATGGCTTAACGATCTGACTAGAGATCTCTAAGCCGTATACGAACGCGACCCTCCTTGGCAGAAAGGAGGGCGCAACATTCTCAGGTAGCGAGCCTAGTAATAAAAAAATAGCGATGCGTAAATTATATTTCACAATAAAAACAACTTTGTTTCTTTCGTCTGGGTAACTACCTGTTTCTTTAAGGGACACTAGTCCCCTAAATAAACAGGTAGTTACTAGTTAGTCGAGTTACAACTACGTTTGTGACTGGACGTTACTTCCTTATTCTTGACAAATTACCGTTTTCAGTTGTAGTAGCCCTTTGCACTCTTGTAAAGTTAATTTAGTTTGAATTGTTTCACCGTGTCCAGTTGTATCCTTAGCTACCTAGCTCCACGCTCCTGCACGAGTTCGTTTTGACTCTACAATTTTTGTTTTAATTCGCTTCGACGCCGTTTTGTATTTGAAAAGTGACTATGACTTCTTTCTCGAACGAGGAATATGCTGACATTGTTTTTATGTATGGCAGAGCAGATGGCAATGGATCTTTAGCACGACGGATGTACCAAGAACGCTATCTTAATCGCAGAGTACCAAATGTGAGAGTATTTTACAACACATTTCGTCGGCTTGCTGAAGATGGGATACACCATGTGAAACATGGAGTCAATCCGGGTAGACATGATACTCACATCGAGGAAGATATCTTGGCGGCATTTAAAGCTGATCCACATGCTAGCAATAGAAAAATAGCTCGTAATTTAAATATTTCTCATTGGAAGGTGTGGAATACAATGCACCAAAATAACAAGTACCCGTTTCATGGCAGTGGTGTTCAAGATCTTGAAGAGTGAAATCTTCAAAGAAGGATTCAGTTTTGTTGTTTTCTTCTCAACGCAGATATTGAAGATGCATGGTTCCTGAAATCAATCTTGCGGACAGATAAAAGTAAATTTTCCAGGGAAGGCATTAATAACTTCCATAATCTTCATCAATGGGCTGAGAAATCTAATAATCCACATTGGAAAAAGCGGAAGTCTTTTTGAAGGAAATTCTCAGACAACGTGTGGGCTGGAGTAATTGGCAGAACACTGATTGGGCCTCATATCTTACCGGATAATTTGGATGGCAACAATTGTTTGGAATTCCTACAAAATGATCTTCCAGAGCTTGTAGAAGACTCTGGGGCCTCGATATTCGCTACAGACCGAGTAATCATCTTTCAAGAAGATGGTTGTCCAGCGCATTGGATATTTAATGTCCGAGAGCACGGAAATAATTGCTTCCCTAACAGCTGGATAGGCAGAGATGGGCCTATCCCTTGGCGCGCCCGGTCACCCGACCTGACTCCACTGGACTTTTTTGTGTGGGGTCGTGCCAAAGAACTAGTCTATACGAATGTGGAAATAAACACAAAAGAAGAATTAATTGAGAGAATAAATTCAGCGTTTGAAACGGTGAAACTGGAGATGAAGTTAAAAATAACAACAACAGAAGTGAGAAGACGGGCCCGTGCATGTGTTAGGAACCGCGGCGAAAATTTTGAACACGAATAATAAATGATATTAAACAAAATTTTGTTTTAATTATTTCGCCAATAAATTATAATTTTCACCCTCTATTTGGTTTGTAGGCCCTAATTTCATTAATCTGTATTATTATATTTACATTTTATATTATATTGTTGTTATATTACTATACATTATTATATTATCTTAATTTATTTGCTAAATGGATAATCTTGATGTTTTTGATGACAGTTTCTTCTCATGCCCTTCATCTTCAAGTAGTTTCACAAGTGCGGACAGTGCGTTACCTTTAACCTTGTATGACCAGATTTCATCCCTGCGCTCTAAATTTCCTAACAACTTTAATGTTGCACACATCAACATCCAGAGTGTTCCTCGCCATTATCCTGATCTTCTAGCATCCATTAACAGTGCACATCTCGATGCTTTACTAATTTCTGAGTAATTTCTCAAGCCATCACTCCCCTCTACACAGCTTGCCTTACCCGGTTTTGCCCTAATTCGTAATGATCGTATTTTTTTATTTTTTTTATAGAAAAATGGTGACAAGCGAGCACACAGTCCACCTGATGGTAAGTGGTTGCTTTGGCCCATAGACATCTACATCTATCCTCGTTTGCGAATCAAAAAGAAGATGCGTTGTCAGCCTTGAGGACTAAGATGGAATGCCTCTTTTCCAGCAAAAAGGGTCTCCGGTTCTCTACACTCACCATACGAAACACAGCAGCATTAAGCTGCTATTTGACGCTGGTATTCTGTGCGAGCGTGTTCCTTCCCCGGTCGAGCCGACCCATTCGTGCTACAACTATACAATTAATATAGCTGCAGCATGGCTCTACCACGTAAAAAATACGTAGGAAAAGGTTGTAGTGGGATAGCTATATACCTGCGTTCGGATATGTTTTATAAGACCATATGTCTTAGGGAATAGATCTGGAGTCATTGCAGCGTGATATAAATAATGTTGATCAGACATCTATTGTTGAAAATACTAATATTAAAGATTTGTAACTTTAATGATATTATTTTGAAGGTATACAATAACCATGCCCCGCTCAAACGCATAAAAATAAAGCGTAATCCTGCACCATGGATTACACAAGATATAAGAGAACTTATGGGCCAGAGGGGCAAAGCAATGCAAAGGTTTAAACATCTCCCATCTGAAAATAACTTAAATCGTTTAAAATTTTTACGCAACAGCTGCAGTCGTTTATGTCGGTATGCTAAAAGATGCTAATTTTACAACTCTCTCCATAATAAAAATTCTACTGAGATGTGGAAGTTCCTTCGTTCTATTGGTGTGGACAGGTCTCCGATCCTAGAATACAATGACGTTAAAGTAAAGGATCTAAACAATCACTTTGCTACTCCTCCTATGACTTTAGATCCTTACATCAAATCCAACACATTACTCGCATTGTCGGGTATACTGAAACTGCACGTTTGTCCTTTTCATCTTTCCCTTGTGACGGAGGAAGATGTCAAAAAATCCATCCTATCTATCTCTACAAATGCTGTTGGTATTGGTGGTCTATGCGCGAAGATGATTTTGCCAGTTCTACCTTTACTTCTACCAATTCTCCTCACATATTTAATTTTTCTATATGGTCATCATCTTTTCCTTCAGTTTGGAAACAAGCATATATAATTCCTCTGCCTAAGGTTTCTCATCCTTCTTCTTTGTCCTACTTTCGTTCTATATCTATTTTACCCTTTCTTTCTAAAGTTCTGGAATACATCATCCATAGTCAACTCTCTCTCTTCTTATCGTCTAACTCCTTGCTCTCCACTTATCAGTCGGGCTTTCGTCGTGGACACAGCACTGTTACTGCTTTACTTAAAGTAACCGATGATATCCGTCGGGCTATGGACAATAAATCTGTTCTGTAAACTTTTAGTTTTGCTTGACTTTAGTAGTGCTTTTACCTCAGTAGACTTTGATATTCTTCTCCGGATCCTGGAATCTATAAACATTTCCCCATCTTCCATCGCATGGTTTGATTCATATCTTCGTGGTCGATCACATTGTGTCCGTGTTAATGACACTCTTTCCGATTGGTGTGGTATCATTACGGGTGTACCTCAGGGTGGCGTCCTTTCCTACTGTTATTTTCCATATTTATTAACTCTATTACGAGTGTTATTACATCTAATTACCATCTCTACGCGGATAACTTACAGCTTTATTGTCATTTTCCGGTAGGTGATACAAATAATGCAATTGCAGCCATGAATGCGGATCTGAGCCGCATCTGTGAATGGTGTGCATCCTTCGGACTACTAGTTAATCCCACAAAATCTCAGGCCATCATAATAGGCAGTAGGCATTTGCGTAATAGATTAGAATTTACATCACTACCTCTTGTTTGTTTTAATGGCGTTTCTATACCCTTTGCCAATACTGTTAAAAATTTAGGATTCATATTTGATCATCTAATTACCATCTCTACGCGGATGACTTACAGCTTTATCGTCATTTTCCGGTAGGTGATACAAATAATGCAATTGCAGCCATGAATGCGGATCTGAGCCGCATCTGTGAATAGTCTGCATCCTTCAGACTACTAGTAAATCCCACAAAATCTCAGGCCATCATAATAGGCAGTAGGCATTTGCGTAATAGATTAGAATTTACATCACTACCTCTTGTTTGTTTTAATGGCATTTCTATACCCTTTGCCAATACTGTTAAAAATTTAGGCGTCATTTTTGATCACCATTTAACATGGAACACGCATATCGCTGAGGTTAGTCGCAAGGTCTATTTTACTTTGCATTCGCTTAAATGTCTACAAAATTTCTTACCCCTTAAAGCTAAAATATCCCTCGCGCTTACTCTTATCCTACCTCTCCTTGATTATGCGGATGCCTGTTATTTGGATGCTACAGAGGAGCTTCTTAATAAGCTTGATCGCTTGCAAAATCAGTGTATCCGTTTTATATTTGGGCTCAAGAAATTTGACCGTATATCTCAGTTTCGTAAGCAACTCAAATGGCTCCCAATTCGACTTCGAAGGAACACTCGATTGTTATGTCTCCTGTATAATATTTTGCACAACCCTTCCTCTCCCACATACCTCAGAAGCCGATTTTCCTTCACCTATCCTCCGGACAAACCATGCAGATCCCTTGTTAAAAATCTTCTTGACTTTCCCGTCTATAATTCCGGTTTTTACTCCCACTGCTTTTCAGTTCACGCGGTAAGGTTATGGAACTCATTACTGTTAAATATAAGAAATTCCGAAATTTATTTGGTATTCAAGAAACGTCTTAGAGATAACTACTTTGCATCCTGTTAATTAATATATATTATTCTATTATATTAGTTTTAGCTTATATATATCATATTACATATGTAATACCGTATTTATTATTATTATTATGTGTTTATTTATTTTATTTTTATTTATTGTTTGATTTTTTATAATTTACGTAACATTTTGTATATTATTTATTTTAGTAGTACTAATGTATGCACTAAGTATGCAATTTCAATATAATTTCCTGTATGGGTCTACTGGAAGATATTTCAGCTAGTTATGGAATAAGTAGAACCTTTGTACGAAATTACTATAAGACTGCTTCTGTATCTTGATGTGTGTACATAATATAAATTATGTACACACATCAAGATAAAAAAAACGCATTAAATTGCATAAAATTCTCGAAACCAAAAGAATACATATTGCATTATGCAAATGAATAGTAATTTTAAGATTATTAAAAAAATGTTTTAAATCAAACGTTAGGGAGAATAACCTTGTCTATTGATGCGGCTATATTTAAGGTTCGATGCATAGGCACTTACCTTAATAACTATTTCAGATTATTTCGCAAGAATCTTTGAAAGAGCGGTAATAAGTATAATTCCTAATTGTAAAATAAAATTAATAAACCAAAATAATACACCTAAAATCTTAACTCCAATATCTTTGTTTCCAAAAGCAACCCCCAGTAGTGAAAATTTGAACTCAAGAAAGACTCCAGTTAGCTGACAATATTGCGATTTCTGACATTTATATGATAGGGGAATATATTTTCCCAACCATTTCTAACCCAAATAACACTAGTATTAAAAGTGATTTTTATCCAGATTAATTGAAAGAAGGCTATTAAGACCTCTGCATAAGAAAGGAACGTGGTGAGTACTCAAATTGTTGCCTAATTACATTACTTTCTTCAAAATTAACAAAATTGTAGAAACATTCATAATAACACCCATTCATAATAAGCCCGTATCAGTTTGGTTTTATATCAGGAAAAGGTACAACAGGTCCTTTATCAAATATCATTGATAAAGTTAGTAGTCACCTAAAGAAAAAAAAGAGGTGCTTGCCCTATTTATTCATTTCTCACGTGCTCACTTTTGACACCATATTGTATAAACAACTTGTGGACAGATTAGATGGTAGAATGTATGGTACACGTGGTCCATTGCTAGTTGATGCCATAATTGCCTAAAGAACCGAAAATCCTTTGTGAAGATTGAAAATAACTACAGCTAGTCAAAATGTATGGTATGGCAAAAGGTTCGCTACTAGGGCCCTATAATTTTTGTCTTACGTCAATGACATGGGCAGTTGCATCATCAATTGCACGTGCTACCAGTTTTCGAATGACGCTTGTCTTGTTATCAGTGATAGAATTCCACAAAAGGCTTGTGACCTTTTAAGTCTGACCTTGATATCCTAAAAGGTGAAGCCTATGAATACTAAGTTGTTAGTAATTAAATCTCAATACCTAAAACTCACTTCAATTAAAAAAATGTTCTACACAATCACATCATCTGCTTACCTAATAACAACACTGCTGAACGTTGCTGCCAAGAAATTGATATAGTTGACACACAAACATATCTCGTACTAGTTATTGATAGTAAATTTAATTGGAGCCAGTATGTTGAACGTATGTACTAAAGTAAGTACTACCTACTAACTACTAAACTAAGTAAACATTTTGTAGCAAATATCCCTATCCTCAAAAATGCACTTGTGGAGTCGCACATTCAATACGGTCTAAGTAGCTACGGCCAAACTTACAAGATCCATAACTTTAAAGTAATAATACTTAAGACCATAAGTCCAAATAAAATAAAAAGTAAATTGCGGGATGACGTCTGTGGTTCTTTTCAAACACTGTAAAATTTTACTAATATATACACAAGTACAAAAGAATTTATTAAAAGAACAATTTTAAATAATTGCTAAGATTCCCGATCGAGCAGCCTGTATAAATTAGAGCAATTTCTATGAACCGCCTCTGCGAGCAGCGTGCTAGCAATGCGTACAGTGAGGGAACTTAAAGCTGCTTAGTATCTTATCAATAACTTGCCGTCATCTTAGGTGGATAATGTCACTAAAAATAACATTAAGTATAAGCTAAAAGATCACTTTTTTAAGTTATTATTACGTGTTTTTTACATTTTTATGATTTTTGCATGTTTATTTCATGTTTTTGTTGACTTAATATCTACAATACACAATATTACGCTATATTATCTTATAAAATTGTAAACTCTCGATAGCTTAGGTATAAACCTTTGTGGTTTCTTAAATGCAAATATTTGTATTGCTTGTTCATGTGATAAATAAATGAAAAAAAAATAGACGCAAGTATCCATGGGCTTTAGCATCCACTTGTACTATGTACTCGTTTGTTACCCTCCTTTTTTTTAAAAAAGAAAACTACGAAAATTTTCATTTCCGATATCGCTCTGAAAATAATATAAGACCAACGTTTTACTTCAATCCCAATCACGTGCCCTGTAATAAGACATTTCTGGAATGTTTCCTTACTTATTTTCGAATATGGTTCGTTATCAAAAAAGTCCCGCTGGGTTTCTTGCTGGTTCTTCCTAGGACAGAGGTTTTTTTCTGAACCAGTAGTAAAAACAAAAAAAAAAACAATTTTTCAATAAGAATAACATGTAATCAGTATTGAATAAAAATATTCAATTCTGTTCTATTCATATTTTTTTGTTATGTTCAATCGAATTACTCGTAGCTCTATAACTTTGTAGTAATTAACTTACTAGTTCTATCAATCATAATAACTTATAAAACTAAAAATAGAAGAAAATGTATTTACAGAGTCATAGCAATACATTTCTGTAGAGTCGCCAGGCGTCTGGCTTCATGACGCATGAGTCTCATTAATCTACGTTCAGAGTTTGGCAGCAACAGACCGGCAAAATCCGAATGCGGAATCTGACAGAGATAAGCTAACGGAAAGTTGTTTTCAGGCTGCTATTGTAAAATACCTTTTAAATTTTATCTATTAAATTGAAATTCTTACAAAATTGTATGCATTTTTATGTACTTACATTTTGTAAATAGTTAGTTATTCTTATTTAATTTTGTAAATTATAAAAACAACAATAGTATCTGATCATTTTGAAAGATAAAAAGTTTCATGGTAGTTTATCGGTAGCATTCTTTGGTACCTAGGAAAGGAGACAATTTATTTTTGAATGTAGAATGGGCCCACCACAAACTTTAAGGATTCCTAATGAAACACATGTCGATTTATTTCTTATAATCTATAGATTATAATAGAATTATTATTTTTACTGCATTTAAACGGAGTCCTGAGAAATTAACAATTAAAATATGAATTCAACGATAATCTAAAAACAAACTGATAGGGATTTTCTTGTAGTTTTCACCGGTATTATAAGTTAAAATAGTGTACTGTTGAATATTATTACACATTTGTTTTAAGATCGATGGAAAATCTTTTCACTAGTTCCGCCAAAATATAGTGCCTGTCTATGCACAAATGTTGTATTGATTCTATTTTTGAAATGTATTTATTGATTGTAAGTGTTTATTCCAAATATCCTTAAAGTAATATGAGTAAAGATGATTATGAGATAATATGTCCATTATATATTTATAATATTTACCGACATACGGTAAGAAATTTGTTTTTTACTGATTGTATTACAAAATGAAAATATAATTTTACTCTATGCATTATTGTTAATCATAATTTCTAAAGTATTCTATTAATAATTTAATTATTTACGAGGTAGAGTCATGCTGCAGCTACATTGTAGTTAAAGTACTAATGGGTCAACTTGACCGGGGTAGGACCACGCTTTCACAGAATATCATCGTAAAATAGCAGTTCAGTCCTCAGGGCTGGGGCAAGGCATTTGTATTTTGATGGTTAATTGAAGATAAATGTAGATGTCAATGGGCCACAGCATCAACATAGTGTGCTCGTTTAAATCTATTAATAGTAGTACAGAAACAGAAACTTTTTATTCAATATAGCTTATAAATAATACTTATTGAAAGTCACTTTTTTAATTTACCACTGAACTTTAACACTGAAAAGCAAGAAACCCAGTGAAACTATTTTTAAGTAACATCCTACAATCATGCTCGTTACAATTAACAACACAGAACAAATTAGAAAAAGCTTGATATTGATAACTTTACCATCCATAAATTCAATATTATAATAACCCTTTGTATACAAACTTAGTTTAATAAAGTTTTTGAACTAAGATGATTGATTGAGATAGACAGACAGGAGCGGTATCAAGACTTTATATTGATAATTATGGTTTGGGTGATTAGCAAGTACCTATACATCATAATATAATGACTGGGTAATAACATATCAAAATGACTAGGTAATATCATTCTTATCTATGTCATTACGTACTGACAAATAGTGAGAAAGGAAGATGTTTAAAAGTGTGTGTAAGTATTACAAAAACACAGGTATAATTTAATTGTATTTATTACTAGTGATCCGACCCGGCTTCCCACTGGTGATTTATGGATCCCGACAACAGCGACATGTACCGTACCATCCAGGAATCCATTCAAACACACACAAAAATTTACATCAAAATGGATTATAAAAAAGAAGGTAAATGTTAAATCATCATCATTTCGAAAGATGTTTTCAAAATAACTTGATAGATGTCTTGATGTTAGAAAGCAGTGGGGCGTTTTCAAAGATAAGAGATATGAATAACTATTGTGTTTATTATCCGTACACGTTTTTGACGTGACAACGTCTTATAAATTGGTTTGCCGGGTGACACTTCAAGAAACTGCGTTACGCTCCGCTCACGTTATGCGCTCACAATGAGAGCGAGTGAGAGGCACGCGTCCCTTCCACTCGGGCATGGTTAGCCCGCCTAAGAGCGAGAGAGACAGACATAAAAAGTGTTATTTCATCCTTCTTCCTACTATACGAATGAATATTCACATTAAAATTATTTTACCACTCAAAGTCGTTGTCACGTAAAACTTTCGCCCGTATACCGACTTTACAGGCAACCAATTTTTTTATTATCTCTGCCTATGGGCTAATCTACTGGCTTACAGCCTGTAAGGCATACAAATCCTATACTATTAAACGAGCAATTCTTGTATATATGTATATATATATAATCGGGATCTCGGAAACGGCTCCAACGATTTTCATAAAATTTTGTGTGCAGGGAGTTTCGGGGGCAATAAATCGATCTAGCTAGGATTTATTTTTAGAAAATGTCTTTTTGTCCGTGTTTTTAGGCAATGAAAAACTGCTATAATATCGTTAGAATAAGAAGGTAAATTTTGACGGCTTATTAATGATTACAAATAGCTTAATGGTATATTGGGCGGTCGCAAAATCGTAATACCATGGTTCGAGCCCAGACCGACCGACCGACTTTTTTTAAATTTTTTTTCAAGTTCTTTTTTGAGAAAATCTATTTTTTCGAGCCCTTTTTTAGTATTTTTTAAACACACGAAAATTTAAATTAAACTAATTGCACTCATGATTTTTTAAGCACTCATGATTTTTAATCAAATAACCAGTTCAGTTTTTTCTATTATGTCGCTACGATCAAAAAAATATTATTCGTATTTCATCAGTATGTAATTTGTATCTAAATATTATTTCCAAAAGACACGAATCAAAAAAAACCGAGCGAAAATTACCGAGCAAAGCTCGGTCAACCGGGTACTATGTTCTAAACGATCCACCTGAAAAGAAGTTAATGAATATTGTAAAGGTGTCTTAACTAAATAACAATTCTTATCAATATATTATTTTTTCTATATTTGTTGCAATCGAAATAGATTATGGGGTCTTTGTTTATGTATGTATTGATTTAAATTTATGATTTACACAGTATATAGCCAAAAACATAAGTCAATTTATGATTTTGTTAGAATTCAATAGGACATTTTTAATAATAAGAAATAAGACTGTCTTCAATGTCAATAAACCATATTTCCACATTTCTGTCAGCATTTTGTTATCTCTGTCTGTATGTTAAATAAAAAAGAAATTATTATAAATTATACAGCATTAATCAGGGCTAGTAGATCAAATACAGAAGCAGTGATTATTGATTAACTACAATATTCGACTTCGTAAAAGTTGTCTCACATTTTATTATCACTGGTTTCATGCAGGGGAAACACATATTGATTTTATATTAAGTATCCGATTGTAGATAAAAAAATATTCCTTTCTGCAGAGTTAATACTGCTGTCTAATCATAAAAGAAGCATCTGATTCTATCGCATGGTATGGTCCAAAACATCAAGGACATAACCATTACGAGAACACTATTTTATTATGCAATATATGTACTGTAATATATTATTATTCAAATTGTATATTTGCTTCTGGTGCAAAAAAATTTTTACAAATAAATATATGTACCCACTATATTAGCCACATAAGTAAGCCATTTCATATTGAGCAACTTGCTGAATACACAAGGTACCGATTTGCACATGAATACATTTAAATGAAACGCTCTTAAAATCAGATGATGCTGAATCAAATAGAGAAGCTTCCTTAAATCCCTCGACCCAAAGATTCCAATTTTCTTTTAACATACATAAAAACTTCTTATGTGTATTTATTCTGTCTGTTATTTAATTTAGATTTTACTAATAACATAAACTAAACTACTTTGTCACTTTTAACATAGGTTTTAATAAGATTCTAAGACCTATTTGTCATTTATTTTAGGTCATTCGAGATACTGACAGAATTTCACAAATTCTAGGTAGAAACGTAAACATACATACTCTTATATTGTTTAGCTAAAAATTGACAGATTTAATGGGGAATTTTACCACAAAAAATAAAAAGATATATATATATATATATATATATATATATATATATATATATATATATATATATATATATATATATATATATATATATATATATATATATATACGTCATCATCATAATAATCAGCCTGTGGCAGTCCACTGCTGGATATAGGACTCTCCCAAGGCACGCCACTTAGGCCGATCTCGGGCTACACGCATCCAGTTTCTATCAGCCACCTTGCGCAGATCGTTGTTCCATCTGGTCAGGGAGAATCCCTACTACATTTACCTCGACGCGAGCTCTACTCTATAATACTTCCACTCAGCTTACAAATATGAAATAGAATCAGTAACCTTGGTTTTCCGGCGGATTTCTTCATTTCAAATTTTGTCTACCAGAGAAACTCCGAGCTCTTCCCATTGCTCGCTGATCGACTTTGAGCTTTTGCAGCAGCCGTATCGTCAATGTCCAAGTTTAGGAACTACAAGTTAGTACGGACAGAACGCACTGGTTGAAGATTTTTGTCTTCAAACTTTGCGGTATAGGTGACGAAAGGAGATCGAGCTGGCCCACAGCCAACTTAAATATAGAAAAGCTTTTGGAATAAATGGAGTTACACGAAGCTCTTAAGGGCTGGAAGTCAACCTTTGCTTTGAGCTCTGTCGAGTTTTTAACTGCATCTTACGATATGGGAAAACTCCAATGGCGTGGAGCATTACAGTCTTGTTTCACAAGAAAGTTGATAAGACTGCTGAAGAATTATCGACCCATCTCGCTTCTGAGCCACGTCCACAAGTTGTTTTCGAGGATTATGACAAATTGACTCGCGTGAAGATTCGACGACTTTTAGCCTACGGAACAGGCTGGGTTTCGAGGAGAATTTGACACTATAGACCACATTTAAACAATGCCGCAAATAATACAGAAAATAACAGAGTATAATCTGCCCCTGTATCTTGAATTTGTGAACTATAAGAAAGCCTTTGACTCCATTCAAACGAGCTGTTCTGGATTCTTGGCAGCGGTGCCAAATTGACTGACGTTACATAGAAATGTTGAGATACCTTTAAAGCATCAGTGCGATGTACGTTCAAGAATAGGGCAGTCAAACACGAGCAATACATACGTAATGTGAAATTAATAATATTTGCCCGACATCTGCGTGATAATATGCGTAATATTCTCTTAAACACTTTTGTGTCGATGAGACAGTATTTATTGGCTTGTAAACAAACAAGTACGTAGGCGGTCCCATAATGAATTGGCCTAACTATGAACCAATGAAGGAAATGAAACGAAACCAATTTTATTTTTCAATATAATCACCCTGAATACTAACACACTTCTGACATCTGTGAATCAACATCTCTAAACCTTTATAAAAATAATCACATTTTTTATCCTTAAAAGCGGTAATGCGTAAGCGGTATGAACAGGGGCGTTATCATGGAGCAACAGGACAACTTTAGACAGCTTGCCTCTTCGTTTTTCCTTTATCTTGTCTCGTAATTTATATATTAAAGAAGCATAATATTCGCCGTTCACGACTGTATTACGTGCTTTAAAATCCACCATCAAAATGCCTTGAAAAATCCCAAAATATTGTGCACATCAGTTTTTTAGTCGATTGTTGCACCTTTGCCTTTCTAGGGGGCTTTTCACCCTTATAACGCCATTCCATTGACTCGCGCTTGCTTTGTGGATCATAATACAAGATCATAGTTTCATCACCAGTCACTAGCCGCTCGATCACAGTCTTTGGATTTTCTCCACAAAGATCCAAAAACTCCGAAGCGCAGCGCACTCTTTCCAGTCTCTGTACCGCTGAAAGAAGTTTCGGTACCCAGCTTGCACTCACTTTTCATGTGAAGATGTTCATGGATCGCGCGATGAACGGTACTCTTAGAGAGCCCAAGCCTTGCTGCAATTTCTCTAATCTTCAAACGGCGGTCACTCAGAACCTCCTCTTCGATAAGAGCAATCGTTTCGGGAGTGAGCACTTCCACAGGTCGACCGTCGTGGCCAAAGTCTTCGACGGTTTCTCTCCCGAGGCGAAACTCTTTCACCCAATTTTTCACTGCGCTATAGGAGGGGGCAGACTCCTTATACACGCCATCCAATCGTTCTTTTATTTGGGCAGGGGATAAACCTTCTTTTGACAGAAACTTTATGACACTTCGATACTCAGTTTTCGACATTTTGAAAAAATACGCGACTCTCGTTATTCAAATGCCTGTTAAACTAAGAGTAAGCATTTCATGTCGATGCGTGTTTCTTATATTAAGTGCACGATAAACGTACTATTTAATGATACACAACATGTAGCGACATGTCGCGTTGAACTATATCAGGCCAGTTCATTATGGGACCGCCTGGTATATAATTTTTTATTTAGCTATTTTTTTGCGCCCGAAGCAATTAAAGGGCTACCCTATACGTAGGGAGGCGGAAAATGCATTACGCATACCACGATAGCCGGTCTATCGTGGTTATGAGGGACTCACTGTCCTACCGGGGACCCTAAGTGATACCCTCTAAAAACCGCCTTTGGGGACAGGCAGCCGGCTGATTAAGCTGTATTGTGCCTTATCATGAGCGACCCTCTTTTGGGAAAAGAGGGCGCAGGCGGCTAAGAGCCGCTGAGGGAGTGCCTACAAAGGCACATTAATATTTGTTAATACAATAATTTAATTTAATTAGAGTTGGCCTGAGCCGCCAGGAGGCAGTTCAGGTCGTTTGTCAGTTTATTAGGCGGGTCCGAGAGAGAGTTTCTCGGCCTGCAGACTCGATAGCGAGAGGGGGGTGGGGCTGCATAAGTAGCTGCCTCACGAATTAATTGGTTTGGGTGCGACTCTGAGGCTTTGAAGAAGTTCTCAGAGAGTTTTTTAAGAAATTGTTGACTTGTTGGGAGCTCTAAGTCCCGATGAAGGTCGGCATTACGGACGTACCAAGGTGCGTTCGCAGCTCGACGGCAGAAAAGGTTTTGAACTATTTAGAGTTCATTAATAATATTAGGGTTTGTGTGGGCAAAGACGGGGCCCGCGTATGATATGACTGGTCGTATACAAACCTTATAAAGGGTACGCTTGTTTCTGAGGGACATTTTACTGTGTCGGCCCAAAATACTGTTGAGCCTACTCAGATAGAACCGTGCGTGACGGGTTACTCTTTTGACGTGGGGCCTGAAAGTGAGCCCTGTGTCTAGAGTGACACCTAAATATTTGGCGGTCGTATGCCAGGGGACAGGGGTCCCTAGCATACGTATTGGTGGAGTGTTTTTGAGACGGCGTCGTTTATAATCGAAGTGAACGGCGGAGCTCTTCTCCGGGTTCACATCGATGCGCCATTTTTTGAACCAAGCTCCTAGGTCATCAACTGACTTTTGGATCTTGTTTCGTATGAAGGGCAGTGAGACACCTTTGCAGTAGATAGCAGTGTCGTCTGCAAAGAGGGAGAGCTGAACACCTTTCGACGGGATGGGAATGTCGTTGGTGAACAGGATGTACAGAAGAGGAGCAAGTACTGAGCCCTGAGGGACACCAGCCTTGATAGTTCGCTGTGAGGATAGCGTGCCTTCGTGTCTAAAACGAAAGGTACGATGCTTTAAGTAGGAGGCCACGAGACGTACTAGACGATCAGGGAGACCTATTTTGTAGAGCTTGTAGATGAGGCCTGTGTGCCAGACTCTATCGAAAGCTTTAGCTATATCGAAAAAGACCGCGATGGTCTTATGACGACGAGGATAGAAACCGCTGAGGATATATTCCACAATGCGGTGAACTTGTTGGGGACACGAGTGTTTGGCTCGGAAACCGAATTGATGGGGAATGATAAGAGGGTCACCGTCTGTGGGAAACAGATAGCGCCTCATACGCGTTTGGATGACTCTTTCGAAGAGCTTGCTCATTGCCTTGAGGAGGCTAATGGGTTTATGACTGGAGGGTAGGTTGAGAGGCTTGCCTGGCTTGGGAATTCCAATCACAGATGCCTCCTTCCACGTAGTGGGAAAGTAACCCACGTAGTGGGATAGTAAAGTAGTAAGTTGAAGCAGGCGTTGAAGATAATAGATAAAAAGGTTAACACCTGCTCAGGAAAGTGTTTTAGGGCTTGGTTGGAGATGCCATCCGCGCCCGGAGCCTTTTTAGGCTTAAGTCCTTTGATGAGGGATGAAATATCATCATTGGACACAGAGATAGGTTCGGAGGCCGTAGAGGGTGAGTTCCGGCGGCGGACCTCATCCTCCACTGCCTGGACGTGTAAGGGGTCGACGGGTTGAGAACTAGGGGAGCATTGAGCGGCAATGCTATCTGCAAAGCACTCAGCCTTTTCCTCGTTCTCGAAGGCAACCGTGCCGTCGGGACGGGAGAGAGGGGGAGTGTGGGTGATAGCGTCTATGCGGAGGGCTCTAGCCCTCTGATAGTACGCTGTATGAGATGGAGAGATATTCTCCATTAGTTTACTCTTTTCGAGGTCTCGAAGTTCAGAGAGGCGGAAACGGAGTTCCCGTTGAAGACGATTGGCCGCGCGACTATATTCAGGGGTGGGATACTTTGCTGCTCTCCGGAAAGCAGCTTTTTTGGCTTTTAATAGGTTGCTAATATGTAGGGGAGAAGCCCATTATAGTTAGCAACCGGGACGACCCTTTCGTTCTCCTTAAGGGAGGATTTAATAAGTGTGGAGAGTGAATCGACCGCGGTGTCGATTTTTTCGGGACTGTCTAAGTCCGACGGTAGGGAGATGGTAGAATCCTGTGAGTCCAGAGCCTTAGCTAGGGACTCCTTGAATCCCTTCCAGTTAGTGAAGGTTTTCGTGTGTGTTGGGGGTGGTGGCTGATGGCCAAGAATGAGAGAGACCGGTCGGTGATCGGATCCTAGATCGTCTAGTGTCTCGATTGCTCTGAGGTTGAGAGAAACTCCTTGGAGTAACGCAAAATCTAACACATCGGGGGCGTGATCGGTGTTATCGGGAAAGTGAGTAACACCGAGGAGACTATGTACGGTAATATCAAGAGACTGCGTGATATCGAGCAGTATCTTGCCACTTGGGGACGTAGAGCGGCATGTCCGTTCAGTATGCTTGGAGTTAAAATCTCCAAACATAATGACTGAATTGCCTAAAGATAAAATGGCCTCAAAATCTTTTTTGAGGGGGTGGGTTCCTGAAGGGATGTAGCAGGAGGCTATGAGGATGGACTTATGTCTAGTCATAGCTAGCCTGCATACCGTGGCTTCCATGTTGGTAAGCTGCGGAGTAGAAATGGGCGAGCAATGAAGTGTCTTCTTGTAATAGATGGCCGTTCCGCCGCCTCGGCGGTCGGGTCTATCGTTACGAAGAAGAGAGAAATTTTTAATAGAAAGGCCTTTACCGTCCTTGGCTTTAAGATTAGTTTCCTGTAGGAGGAGGAAATCGACTTCACGATTCCGAAGAAAGAGCTTAAGCTCTGGGAGGTTATTTCGCAAGCCGCGATTATTAAATGATACAAGCGATAAACCCTTAGGTTTGATACGACCGTGAGATTTTGGTAGAGTAATTTGCTCAGTCATTGAAGTTAAGTTAATTAAGTTAACTTAATTTACAACGCTAACAGAAGATTATTATGTTCTGCAAAAACGAGGAGACGCTCTTGGGGGGACTTCGCCGCGCGCAGTTTGCGTGCTACTACGGTGATTTCCCTAACGTCAATATTCCTAATAGTGGAATATAGTGTGTTGTAGTCTTCGGGTGTGGGCTCCGCTTCATGGGAGTAGGAGGTTGTCCTCGGTGGGACTGCCTTTTTGGGCCCCCAGGGAAAGACTGGGGGCTGCATTGGCTTGGAGAAGCCCGGAGGGGGCCTAGGGGGACCCTGCGAGGGTCGAGAGAAGCCCTGGATGGGCTGAGAAAGGCCCTGACGGGGCCGTTGTTGGAGGGCCGGGAATGAGCGGTCATTCACCGGCGGTGGAGCTTGCCTACTAGGGCGAGGTTGAGGTGCGCGTGGGCAACCCCTGTAGTTAGCAGGGTGTCCTGTCTGGTTGCACAGGACACATGCGGGCGGGGATTCGGCGTCTTTGGGCCGGGGACACTCTTTCGTGTTGTGGGCTTCGAGGCACTTAACGCACCTGGGTGGGGCGGAGCAGTTGGCCGCCACGTGACCATAAAGTTGGCAGCGGTGGCACTGCGCCGGGAAACCGCGCCTATGTGGGGGCTCGACCTTCACTCTCGACAGGCCACACACTGTGCGTACCTGCCGGAAGATGGCTTTTGCCTCCGGTGTATTTAGCTACATATATCATAAAGTAAATAACCAAAACTAGGCATGTCAATCTAAAATTGATTAATCAAAAAATCGATTATTTCTTGTAAAATAAACGATTTTTCACATCGAATTGGAACACTTTATCGATCCAATGAATCGATCCAAAAACCTCTTGTATCCGACTGATTCAAGAACTAGCGATAAAGTTCCAAATCTGGCTACGGTATTTTACGTTTCTAATTATTTTTCTGTTGTCCGGCGCAAAAACAACCCGTCATCACTTACCTTTTTTATAAAATAAGGGTGACAAACAATCACACAGTCTATCTGCTGGTAAGTGGGTGTTGTACCTCATAGACACTTTATTCTTAATTAATAATCAACATGCAGATGCATTTTCACTCCTGAATACTATATTGTATGCCTCGTTTCCAGTAAAAAGGCCTTAAGTTGCTTTTTGACGATGGCATTGTGTAAGACCGTGGTCCTGCCTCGGCTGATCCGACCCATTTAAACTACCACTTATATAACTGCAGCGTTGCTCTACGAGGTATAATATACGTTACTTACTAATAAAAAAGTTGTGACTTGTCATTGTCATTTCTAATCTAACCCAAGGATCCTGGTGTCTAACCTAATCTGTCATATGAATTTACTTTATTTATCAAAATATACTGTAAGTTAATATTATTTGTTGAAGTTTATTCAACGAAACAAACAGTATCATGTTCGCAGTCAGCTTCATTCAGCTAATTTAAATTACGTTACTCGAGTGCAATTCAAGTTACCTGATTTCAACATGAGTTACGAGTAACTCCTTTCAATTTTCTTCGGAGTTGGCACATCTGTAAGACAATTATTTTTTAAATATTACATTAGCAGATCCAATAACCCGAACACGAATATCAAAACAACTCTTTTTCACATCCATTGATTGAGCTAAGATTTTAAATAAATCTTTAGGCTATTTGTAATAATAAATGAGTATACATAATGATTTCTTATATTGATGCGAACACTACACATTGATTAAAACTACTTTAACGGATTTTATCGCGTTTTATTTTTAATAACCGACGTTTCGGATGCTTTCCACCATCCATGGTTACGGGGGACTAAGGTGACTGACGTCCCGATGTCAAAGTTAACGGAGGAAAAGATCCATGTCGGATCATCATGTGGTGGGAATCTCGGTGCCGTGTAAATATGTGACGCAACACTGCACTGACAGCGCGGACTTGGACACTCGGTTTGTAATTAATAATAGGCTAGTAGCTAAGCAGATCACTGATTATGATTGGTCTCAACTGTTGTTAATTGATTGTCCGTTACAGTTGTATTGTAAGCTGCAAAATGCTTTCAATGATATTTATAAAAATAGTAACACTGTAATGCCAAAGATTTAAAAACGGGACACACAACCGTGGATAAGCAGAGATTTAAATAAAATGACAATGCGTAGGGATAAGTTATTTAGGGATTGGAAAGAAACACCAAACAATAATACGAAAAGTTTCGTATATACACGTTTTAGAAATAAGGTAAACAAATTAATATTTAAAGCAAAAAATAGATTTTGGCAGGTAGAAATCAAGAAATGTAATGGAGACCCAAAAAAAATCTGGGACAAAATTAATAGCTGGACAGGTAGGAAGAAAGCAAATATAGATGATATAGTTAAAAGATATTTTGGAGATAGAAACACAATGTACAATATATGAAGTCAATTTGCAGATACATTTACGAACGAAATTACAAACTGCCGCAGGGTATGTACGGTTGCCCTCCCGGTGATAGAACAAATTACCGGATTCAAAAACCACCGTGTCCTCCCCGTCTCTGTGAACCTCGGATTATCCTAAAATATCCCAGAGCAACTTGTCTATCTCTTCTTCCAGCTCCAGGATCATCTCGTCAGTTTTCAACGTGCGTACGTTATATGTTGATAAGTCCAGTCGTCGTAGGTGGCAACCGAACCTCTACCGAAGATTCTTAGCACTTCTTGCCGCACCGTCACTATGGATGCCAGGAATAGCGGGGCTGCCGGGAACTGGGCCATTTCTTCGTAACTCTCATGGAGGTTATATTGCCAAGGTTGCCACGCTCGGTGAGCGGGTTGGCAACCGCAGATTTTTTGTACATTTTCTGCTATCAGGAAGATGCTGCTGCCCATCTCCTGCCTATTTCCCGCTGTCGCTTTTACGACACCCAGAGGAAGATATGGGGCTGCGGATATTCTTAACCGTCACTGCACGGCGTTTTTAACAATTTATATAAGTTCAATTATCCTCAAAAATTATCACACAAAATAGAATCTCCAATTCTTTAACAGTGGAAGAGATTGTTTCTAATCCCAGCAATTTATTCTATACTCTAGTAATTGGATTAAGGCCAAGCTGCAGCTTATTATTTCTGCAAATCGTAATATAGCGTCGTATAATATTTTTTCAGCATGTATTAGTCGACTCGACTTGGGTTGGGACCACGCTCGCACACATAATCATTATGAAATAGCAAGCATCCATGTGCTCCATAGAGTAGGTTGACATACACACGCACACACGCACGCACGCTGCGATAATGAATAACATTACACTTATCATCAAGTGAACTGTGTTAATTCAACACTCTTACATCTTTAGAAATATAATCATTTACCAACTTTTGTGTTAGTTAAGATTTACCTAGTTTAAATAGCTGTCAATGTTTGTTTTCTTAACAAAAATAAATTTGGCAATAATTTATCGTTAGATAAACTTGGATTGGAACATAAAATAGTCTTTACTGAAGATGAAAACCCAAACATAAAATTTTATTGTCATGATTTCCAATGAGGTTATTAACGGTCCCTCTTTATTAAATTTCAAATCATAAATATTGATTGGCATTTTTTATATCGTCACTTCAGAGGCTTCACTTATTTTTCACAATTTGAGATAGTAAATGTTTCTTTTTTTTGTGTTTAGGTTAACGAACATTCCTTAATTCGTACTTAACTTTCAACATAGTTGAGCTGAGAACACTTAATGTATATATTATGAGAAAACTGTGATCAGAGTAAAATAATGTAGATAAGATAGATTAAGTTTACTATGAAAACTACTACCAGTACTATAAGAACTACTCTGAGCCGTCAATGAATTACTCCACAAATTTTGTTCACTCAAGAAATGCGCTATTAAATAGCCGCACATCGAAAACTCATTTATAAAAATTATTTTATTGACGTTTACTCAAAAACGTATCCAAAATAACATAAACATTTAACTACCTTTTATGTGCCATTCAACTCATTGCAAACATAGCAAAAAATATTATTATTATACAAATGGACGAATTTTTAGTGTCTGCAGATTCAATTGAACTAAAGTCCCAAAAAGTCACACAATCTACACACCTAACCTCTATTATGGATCAAAATGCTAATGCGTTGTCGGCCGTAAGGACAAAGACTAAACTCCTTTGTATCTAGTCCTTTAGACAAAGTATATATGAATATAGTATAAATTAAAATCTTGACTTAACCCTTTTTAAAGTTTTTTACCCTTTTAGTTTTGTTTTTTGTAGCTCAAAGGCAAGCGCATTGGATTAGCGCTGCGGACATTTTGTTGCCCTAAAATCTTCTCAAAAGTGAGAGGAAAACTGCGCACAGGAGTGAGGCGTACTTGTATATAGGCTTTTTTTTCTATTTAATAAAAAGTCATCAAAATCGTTCCAAAATTGACGAAAGTATTGCGTAACACACAAACAAAAAACATTAAGCCGAATGGTAACCTTCTCTTTTATTGAAATCGGTTAAAACTATGTTTAAGCTGTTACTATAAAATCGTTCAAAGATTTCATCTTGAATAAAATTTTATAAAAATAAATTTTTTCTTTACACGAAAAATACTAATTTTATTTGAGAAAGAAAAATTACATTCCTGTAACATAGATGTTTATTTTAGGCCCCATTTTATCTTTAAGTTTACTTTTTTAAGAAAGATAAGGTGTTTAAGAACGATCAGATTATCCGTATATGAACTTGAATGATGTCTAGTGTTGTCGTGTTATCAAAACCATAATTGAGTATGATAGACATACCTACACCGAAGTAAAATATAAGTGTTTATAATCAAAAACTTCTACGTAACATTTACTATATGTTAGAAACCTTTAGTTTTAAATATATCTACTTGTCCATATCATTCCCTAGGTGTCGTAAGAGATGACAGAGGAAAAATAAAATAGGAGAAGTACAGGACCATCTTCCTGATAACAACTCATAGTTTTAAAAAAAACTGCTGTTGTATGTGACTAAGAAAAATCCCCACCATGTGATAATGTATGAGGGAGGCCTATGCTCATCAGTGGAGTTGGATATTTATGAACTGCAATTAGCGGATAGATGGATATTAGAATTGTTTTAATTATACATTTTTTTTTTCACGATATTGTAATCTTCTGTCAAGAAAATCTAGAGAAATATTGCACTATTGTCCACGGAGTGAGAAAATAAATATTAATTTTAATTAGAAGATGACAAATGCCTGCAAAGTACCAAATAATTACAAAACAGTATAATTTTTATTAAGAAAGACAGAATCCGTAGCAATAATCGTCTCTATATATTTGATACGATTCATCAGATTATAGTGAAAATTTAGTGAGTTAACGTGTGTGCGTGGGTACGCGCGCGCGTGTGTGTGTGTGTATGTATGTGTGTGTGTGTGTGTGTGTGTGTGTGTGTGTGTGTGTGTGTGTGTGCGCGCGTGTGTGTGTGTACGTGCGTGTGTGCTTACGATATTTTTAAGTGCATGCGTGTACCCGTGCGTGTGCGTGTGCGTGTGCCAGTGGTTCTGAGCTGTGTCGAATCGCTGCTCTATCAGACTGTGATAGTAAGGGAAAGACAAATCACTTGAGCTAGCGCACACACTCGTATTATTCTATTATGCATAGTTGGCTTATTATCTGATGAAAATGGCCACTGTGACCCAAATTCGTCCTTGAGATCGTTATCATTTTTATTTTTATTACGATGTAAAAAAGTTAACGCCATGCGGTGGTGGTTAGGAATATCTACTCCCCCATATCATCCCTGAGGTGTTGTAAAAGGCGACAGAGGGTGCGGGCAGGAGATGAGCAGCAGCATCGGCCTGATAACAGTATCTATATAAAAAAACTGCGGTTGCCAAACCGTTCGCCAAGCGTGGCAACTATGGCAATATACCAGACCCTCTTTACTGGAAACGAGGCATTCCATCTTAGTCCTCACTGGTGACAACGCATCTGCATTTTGATTCGTAATCGAGGATAGATGTAGATGTCTATGGGCCACAGCAACCACTTATCATCAGGTAGACTGTGTGCTCGTTTGTCACCCTATCCTATAAAAAAAAAAAAAAGAAAAAACCACAACATGAGCAACAACGCAAGTAGACGGCCCCCAGTCCCCGGCGGTCCCCCCTATTCCTGGCTACAGTGGCGACCATGGTAATGGAAGTTCTGGATGTGCTAAGAATCTCCGTTGGAGGTTCGGTTACTACTTAAAAACGATTCAACCTGGCAACATATAACGTACACATCCTGAAGACTGACGAGAAGATCCTGGAGCTGGAAGAAAAAATAGACAAGTTGCACTGGAATATAATAGGATTATCCGAAGTCCGAAAAGAGGGAGAGAATACGGTGATTCTTGGATCCGGCAACTTGTTCTATCACCCGGAGGAGGACTATCTGTCCCAAGGAGGGATTGTTGGATTTATCGTCCACTGGTCTCCCGTTACCAATATTGTAAATATTGTGAGTTTGACGACGAGGGTTGCGTACATTATACTCAGAATCACCAAACGGTATACGCTGAAGGTCATACAGGCTTACGCAACAACATTGGCACATCTCGATGAGGAAGTGAAGAAGATATATTCTAAGCCATGCATTGAGAAGCAGCAGTTGAGGATCACCAGCTGGTTAGAGACCCCCAATACGGTTTTTGCCATGGTCGGTCAGCTGGTGATCTTCTGGTCTACCTAACTCACTGATGGGCGGAGGCAGTAGAGCCCAAGGGGGAGGCATTG
Source organism: Parnassius smintheus behrii (assembly GCA_036936625.1). Taxonomy (NCBI): domain Eukaryota; kingdom Metazoa; phylum Arthropoda; class Insecta; order Lepidoptera; family Papilionidae; genus Parnassius; species Parnassius smintheus. Next base: position 24,498,478 of record JAUPFT010000010.1, on the reverse strand, counting down.
GCCGTTAGTTTGGACATTGCGAAGGCCTTCAATCGGGTTTGGCACAAAGCGCTTCTTTCGAAGCTCCCTTCCTATGGGCTTCCCGAAGGCTCCCAGGACCGGTTCATTGTGGTGGACCGCGAGGAAAACACGGGTAATGGGGGCATACCCCGAGGCCCGAGACCTGCGGGACACCATAGTCCCTGCGGAAGACATCAAAGTATGGGCTTCCCGAGAAATTGTGTGATTGGATCACCAGCTTTCTTGCAAATCAGGGCATCAAGGTCATTGTAGACGGTGCAAGCTACGATTGCAAACCTATTAATGCAGGTGTTCCACAAGGCTGCGTGCTATCGCCAACGCTGTTTCTTCTGCATATCAATGATATGTTGCAAACCCGTAACATTCATTGCTATGCAGATGACAACACTGGTGATGCTCTTTACACCGACCGAGCCAATATTTCTCGGGAAAACGTCTCCGAGTGCCGGGACAAACTTGTGTCTGAAGTCGAGTCTTTGCTGAACAGAGTCTCGGATTGGGGACGACTAAATCTAGTCCAGTTTAACCCCCAGAAGTTACAAGTTTGCGCGTTAACCGCTAAAAAGAACCCCTTTGTCGTATCTTCCCAGTTTCATGGCACTCCCCTTGTTGCCTCAGCCAGTATCGGAATCCTAGGCGTCGACATATCGAGTGACGTGCAGTTTCGTGGTCACTTGGAAGGGAAGGCCAAATTGGCCTCTAAAAAGCTTGGCGTGCTCAGCAGAGCGGGACAGTATTTCATGCCGGCACACTGCCTGCAACTTTACAAGTCGCAGGTTCGGCCGCACATGGAATACTGTTCCCATTTCTGGGCTGGGGCTCCCCAGTACCAGCTCCTTCCACTTGACCGCATCCATCGCGATTGGCTCGAATCGTCGATAACCGAGTGCTTTCCGATCGATTCACTGGCACTGCGAAGAGATGTTGCATCTCTTTGCATTTTTATACGTGGTAGAGCCATGTTGCAGTTATGTTAGTTGTATAGTTGTAGCACAAATGGGTCGGCTCGACCGGGGAAGGACCCGCTCTCACAGAATACCAGCGTGAAATAGTAGCTCAATGCTGCTGTATTTCGTATGGTGAGTGTAGAGAACCAGAAACCCTTTTTACTGGAAACGAGGCATTCCATCTTAGGCCTCACAGGTAACAACGCATCTGCATTTTGATTTGTAATCGAGGGTAGATGAAGATGTCTATGGGCCTCAGCAGCCACTTACCATCAGGTGGACCGTGTGCTCGTTTGTCACCATATCCTATTAAAAAATCTCTTTCGCATATACCATAGAGAGTGCTCTGAGGAATTGTTCGGATTAATCCCAGCAGCCAAATTTCGTGAACGCACTACGCGGCAAACGTCCTATTACCATCCACACCATCTGTATGCTTGGCGGTCCACCACTGTACGTTTCAAGAGGAGTTTTCTTCCGCGTACAATCTCTCTGTGGAATAGTTTACCACCAGCGATTTTTCCGGACCGATACGACCTGGGGACCTTCAAAAAAAGAGTTTACTCCTTTCTAAAGGGCCGGCAACGCATCTGCAATTCCCCTGGTGATGCGGTTGATCATGGGCGGCGGTATTCACTTAACATCAGGTGAGCCGCATGCTCGTTTGCCCCTTCTTCTATAAAAAAAATCACTGGCAACACGCACTGGTTGTACTATGTAGTTTTCAGGTTTTGAGGTATTTTGAGTATCATGCATCAGCATTTTGATCTAAAATTGAGGTAAACCTGAAGAAAAGATGTGTCGTATTTTCCCGAACGCTGCCCAGCAGAGCAGAATCTTTCGATTGACATCTCGGTTGAAGTTATACTTACTAAGTTAGACTTTTTGTCCCAAGTAAAAAAATTCGTCAACATCTTATGGATTAGTGGTCCCAACAACTGCCGGCATAGGTATTCCATGAACATTAAACATGATCTTTGTTTTGTCTGTGTTCATCTTACGACCTATCCGTTGGGAGACACTATTGAGGTCATTGTGCATAGGGCTTAGGTCTTCCAGCGATTCTGCCATAAGGACTATATCGTTGGCATATCGAAGTTGAGTGATGTACTCACCATTGATATTAATAACGTAAGATTTCCAGTCCGTAGCTTACGACGTAGACGTAGCTTGAAAACGTCTTCCAACGCAGTGGTGAAGAGTTTCGCGGATGTAACTTCATCCTGTCTTACACTTCTCTGCAGTTTAATAGGTTTCGTATTCTGGTTCTGTACTCAGATAGCCATCGTAGCCCTACTGAGCAAAAACTGCATTACTTCGATATACCGACAGTCCACTTGGCATCGCTGAAGAGCACCGCCCAAATTTTAACGGAATCAAAGGATTTCTCATATTCTACATAAGCGAGGGAAAGTGGCTGTTTTACAAAACCATAAACAATGCAGCCCTTAAAAAATAATTAAAAAAAAACTGAAGTTACTCCAGGTTCAACAATGATATCGGGACGTCAGTCATCGCAGTCCTCCATTAATGTGGATGCTGAAAGGCACCCGAAACGTTAGGAATTAAACATAATTAAAATTAAACGCGAAAAAAATCCGTGAAAGTAGTTTTAATCAAAGTCTAGTGTTGGCGTAAATATACGAAATCATTATATCTTAGTTATCTTGGTTTTGGAGAAATGCATGGCTTAGAATATATCTTCTTCACTTCCTCATCGAGATGTGCCAATGTTGTTGCGTAAGCCTGTATGACCTTCAGCGTATACCGTTTGGTGATTCTGAGTATAATGTACGCAACCCTCGTCGTCAAACTCCCAATCTTTACAATGTTGTTAACGGGAGACCAGTGGACGATAAATCCAACAATCCCTCCTTGGGACAGATAGTCCTCCTCCGGGTGATAGAACAAGTTGCCGGATCCAAGAATCACCGTATTCTCCCCCTCTTTTTGGACTTCGGATAATCCTATTATATTCCAGTGCAACTTGTCTATTTCTTCTTCCAGCTCCAGGATCTTCTCGTCAGTCTTCAGGATGTGTACGTTATATGTTGCCAGGTTGAGTCGTTTTTAAGTAGTAACCGAACCTCCAACGGAGATTCTTAGCACATCCAGACCCTCCATTACCATGGTCGCCACTGTAGCCAGGAATAGAGGGGACCGTCGGGGACTGGGGGCCGTCTATTTGCGTTGTTGCTCATGTTGTGGGTATATTGCCATAGTTGCCACGCTTGGCGAGCGGTTTGGCAACCGCAGTTTTTTTATATAGATACTGTTATCAGGCCGATGCTGCTGCTCATCTCCTGCCCGCACCCTCTGTCGCCTTTTACAACACCTCAGGGATGATATGGGGGAGTAGATATTCCTAACCACCACCGCATGGCGTTAACTTTTTTACATCGTAATAAAAATAAAAATGATAACGATCTCAAGGACGAATTTGGGTCACAGTGGCCATTTTCATCAGATAATAAGCCAACTATGCATAATAGAATAATACGAGTGTGTGCGCTAGCTCAAGTGATTTGTCTTTCCCTTACTATCACAGTCTGATAGAGCAGCGATTCGACACAGCTCAGAACCACTGGCACACGCACACGCACACGCACGGGTACACGCATGCACTTAAAAATATCGTAAGCACACACGCACGTACACACACACACGCGCGCACACACACACACACACACACACACACACACACACACACATACATACACACACACACACGCGCGCGCGTACCCACGCACACACGTTAACTCACTAAATTTTCACTATAATCTGATGAATCGTATCAAATATATAGAGACGATTATTGCAACGGATTCTGTCTTTCTTAATAAAAATTATACTGTTTTGTAATTATTTGGTACTTTGCAGGCATTTGTCATCTTCTAATTAAAATTAATATTTATTTTCTCACTCCGTGGACAATAGTGCAATATTTCTCTAGATTTTCTTGACAGAAGATTACAATATCGTGAAAAAAAAAATGTATAATTAAAACAATTCTAATATCCATCTATCCGCTAATTGCAGTTCATAAATATCCAACTCCACTGATGAGCATAGGCCTCCCTCATAGATTATCACATGGTGGGGATTTTTCTTTGTCACACACAACAGCAGTTTTTTTAAAACTATGAGTTGTTATCAGGAAGATGGTCCTGTACTTCTCCTATTTTATTTTTCCTCTGTCATCTCTTACGACACCTAGGGAATGATATGGACAAGTAGATATATTTAAAACTAAAGGTTTCTAACATATAGTAAATGTTACGTAGAAGTTTTTGATTATAAAAACTTATATTTTACTTCGGTGTAGGTATGTCTATCATACTCAATTATGGTTTTGATAACACGACAACACTAGACATCATTCAAGTTCATATACGGATAATCTGATCGTTCTTAAACACCTTATTTTTCTTAATAAAGTAAACTTAAAGATAAAATGGGGCCTAAAATAAACATCTATGTTACAGGAACGTAATTTTTCTTTCTCAAATAAAATTAGTATTTTTCGTGCAAAGAAAAAATTTATTAAATCTAATTTCACTTTTATAAAATGTTATTCAAGATGAAATCTTTGAACGATTTTATAATAACAGCTTATACATAGTTTTAACCGATTTCAATAAAAGAGAAGGTTACCATTCGGCTTAATGTTTTTTTATTTGTGTGTTACGCGATACTTTCGTCAATTTTGGAACGATTTTGATGACTTTTTATTAAATAGAAAAACAGCCTATATACAAGTACGCCTCACTCCTGTGCGCAGTTTTCCTCTCACTTTTGAGAAGATTTTAGGGCAACAAAAATGTCCGCAGCGCTAATCCAATGCGCTTGCCTTTGAGCTACAAAAAACAAAACTAAAAGGGTAAAAAACTTTAAAAAGGGTTAAGTCAAGATTTTAATTTATACTATATTCATATATACTTTGTCTAAAGGACTAGACACAAAGGAGTTTAGTCTTTGTCCTTACGGCCGACAACGCATTAGCATTTTGATCCATAATAGAGGTTAGGTGTGTAGATTGTGTGACTTTTTGGGACTTTAGTTCAATTGAATCTGCAGACACTAAAAATTCGTCCATTTATATAATAATAATATTTTTTGCTATGTTTGCAATGAGTTGAATGGCACATAAAAGGTAGTTAAATGTTTATATTATTTTGGATACGTTTTTGAGTAAATGTCAATAAAATAATTTTTATAAATGAGTTTTCGATGTGCGGCTATTTAATAGCACATTTCTTGAGTGAACAAAATTTGTGGAGTAATTCATTGACGGCTCAGAGTAGTTCTTATAGTATTGGTAGTAGTTTTCATAGTAAACTTAATCTATCTTATCTACATTATTTTACTCTGATCACAGTTTTTTCATAATATATACATTAAGTGTCCTCAGCTCAACTATGTTGAAAGTTAAGTACGAATTAAGGAATGTTCGTTAACCTAAACACAAAAAACAGAAACATTTACTATCTCAAATTGTGAAAAATAAGTGAATCCTCTGAAGTGACGATATAAAAAATGCCAATCAATATTTATGATTTGAAATTTAATAAAGAGGGAACATTAATAATAACCTCATTGGAAATCATGACAATAAAATTTTATGTTTGGGTCTTCATCTTCAGTAAAGACTATTTTATGTTCCAATCCAAGTTTATCTAACGATAAATTGTTGCCAAATTTATTTTTGTTAAGAAAACAAATATTGACAGCTATTTAAACTAGGTAAATCTTAACTTACACAAAAGTTGGTAAATGATTATATTTCTAAAGATGTAAGAGTGTTGAATTAACACAGTTCACTTGATGATAAGTGTAATGTTGTTCATTATCGCAGCGTGCGTGCGGGGTAACTGAGTGCATGCGTGCGTGCGTGTATACGTGTGTATGTCAACCTACTCTATGGAGCACATGGATGCTTGCTATTTCACAATGATTATGTAAGCGAGCGTGGTCCCAACCCAAGTCGAGTCGACTAATACATGCTGAAAAAATATTATACGACGCTATATTACGATTTGCAGAAATAATAAGCTGCAGCTTGGCCTTAATCCAATTACTAGAGTATAGAATAAATTGCTGGGATTAGAAACACTCTCTTCCACTGTTAAAGAATTGGAGATTCTATTTTGTGTGATAATTTTTGAGAATAATTGAACTTATATAAATTGTTAAAAACGCCGTGCAGTGGCGGTTAAGAATATCCGCAGCCCCATATCTTCCTCTGGGTGTCGTAAAAAGCGACAGCGGGAAATAGGCAGGAGATGGGCAGCAGCATCTTCCTGATAGCAGAAAATGTACAAAAAACTGCGGTTGCCAACCCGCTCGCCGAGCGTGGCAACCATGACAATATAACCTCCATGAGAGTTACGAAGAAATGGCCCAGTCCCCGGCAGCCCCGCTATTCCTGGCATCCATAGTGACGGTGCGGCAAGAAGTGCTAAGAATCTTCGGTAGAGGTTCGGTTGCCACCTACGACGACTGGACTTATCAACATATAACGTACGCACGTTGAAAACTGACGAGATGATCCTGGAGCTGGAAGAAGAGATAGACAAGTTGCGCTGGGATATTTTAGGATAATCCGAGGTTCAAAGAGACGGGGAGGACACGTTGATTCTTGAATCCGGTAATTTGTTCTATCACCGGGAGGGCAACCATACATACCCTGTGGCAGTTTGTAATTTTGGTGGTGCTACAGTCCCTTCAGCGGTGCCAAGTTGACTGTCGGTATCGAAATTCTGAAGTGTTTGTACAGTAGGGCTATGATAGATATCGTAGTACAGAACAAGAGCTCCAAACCTATCCAACTGCAGAGAGGTTTAAGACAGGGTGGCGTTGTATCCCCTAAACTCTTCACCGCTGTACCGGAAGACGTTTTCAATCTACTGGACTGGAAAGGATACTGTACTAACATCAATGGCGTATACATCACTCACCTTCGATTTGCCGACGACATAGTTCCTAAGGCAGATTCGATGAAGGACCTATGCACTATGGTTAATGACCTCGATGGTGTCTCCCAACGAATAGGTCTTAAGATGAACAAGGACATAACTAAGATCATATATAATGTCCATGTCAGACCTATGCTGGTAGTTGTTGGGAGCACTATGCTCGAAGTTGTTGACGAATACGTTTAAAAGTAAAAAAGGTCATAAATGCTAATGCCCGTAGCTGTTGGGAGCACTAAGCTTAAAATTCTTGACGAGTATGTTTACCTGGGACAAATATTCCGACTAGGTAAGTTCAACTTCGACCGAGAGGTCAATCGACGGATTCAACTCGGTTAGGCAGTGTTCGGTAAATTACGACACATCTTCTCGTCATGTATACCTCAAACTCTGAAAACTAGATTGTATAACCAGTGCGTGTTGCCAGTGATGACCCATGGAACTGAGACGTGGTCCTTCACTGCTGGCCGTATGAAGATGCTCAAAGTCGCTCAGCGAGTTATGGAGAGGGCTAAACTCAGGCTTTTTCTTCGTGACAAGCTTAGAAATGAGGATATCCGCCAGAGTGAGAACAGAACCAGAGTGACTGACATAGCCCAACGGATTAGTAAGCTGAAGTGGCAACGGACCGGCCATATAGCTCGAAAAACCGATATCCGATGGGGAAAAAAGGTTCTCGAGTGGCAGCCTCGTACCGGTACGCGTAGTGTAGGGTGACCCCCCACTAGATGGAGTAACGACCTGGTAAGACATGCAGAAAGTCGATGGATGCAGGTGGCTCAGGACCGTGCTTTGTGGCATTACTTGTGGGAGGCCTATGTTCAGCAGTGGACTTGTGAAAGGCTGTAATGATGATGATGATGAAATTGTTGAATTGTTGATTTCCTTGACAAATAGTAAATATTAAAAAAAAATTACGTATAAAGGTGTAATATCCCCCCGACCAAATTTCATTTACCTTGGCTAGTCTCAATAGAGACAAAAGACTATAGAGCACAAGTGTGCGGAAACAGAGATGAACTATTCTCTATTCCCTTATTCTCATGGTCCGATGGGGTGGCAAATCGACTCGAGTTGAGAGAGACCGTGAAAGAACCTGGCTCCAAAGTGCTACTAAGAATTTCTTGACAGGATAATCCAAAAACATATTTACCGCTGGGAACCGAACGGGTATTCTAACCTGGGACCACATGACCCGCTTACGGTCTACCGCTTACGACCACTGGACCTACGAGGCAGTCATTATGTATTATTTTTTATTAATACGTCCACTTTTCTGCCTAATTGGAACCAGACAATAGAAAAGAAGGAAAGGAAGTTAAAGTTATACATAATAAAGTTCCGTAGACATTTATGTACTATGTTATAAAAAGTGAAAACAGATGAAAGTAATTAAAATACCATAAACAATAAATATTTATGAAACAAAGATCATCTAAGATTACGTAAATGATTCAATTATTAGGAATTAATAATTTCCAAAACTAACGAAAGATGTTTCTAAAGATATTGCTACTTGAAAGAGGATAAAAACAAATTTTCTAAGACGGTATTCTGACTTGATTTTAATGAATGTTCCTCATTATGTCCATCCGCTTTAAAGTTCACCTCGTAAGCAAATTAACTTACAAAATAAATTAGCCCAATTTTAAGCGTCTCAAAAGGTGATATTGTAAATTTTTCTAATTATTTGTTTCCTGTGTAATAGAATATATATTCTTTATTTCCTAACATCGGACGATTTGAAAATTACTAATAGAAAAAAAATTGTATACATATAATATTCCTTTACGTATATGACATTATGTTAAGTTATAACTACCTAAACGGTCCACTGATGAACATGGCCCCCTCCACAGATTGCCTCATAGGGCTCATGGGCGGGATATTTGCCGTAGTTGTAACGCTTGGCAGGCGGGTTGTTAAACGCAGTTTTTATTTTTATATTTCATTTTTATTATAAAAACGCTGTCTGTGTGTCTATGTCCTGACTTATTTTCCTCTATCGCCTCTTTCGACGCCCACGGGAAGATATGAAGTGGTTAATATTTTTACACTACACATATGATAATTCTTCATTTCCATTAATAATAATAATAAATTTATTGACATATAGATTTATATATCTATCATTAATATATCTTTGGTACAATAAAACTAGTGGCAAACGCACTGCTAACTAGACTAAACTTGCACGACTGAATCTACGTCCCACAAAATTACCAAATTGTTCAGTTATTTGTTGCAAAAAGAGACTGCCATGTCAAATTTACAAAAAGGAGGCACTACTATTTATATGTAGGTAATTCTTAAAAACATTAAAAAAGTAAAGTAAAAGTAAAGTTACAGCCTATATACGTCCCACAACTGGGCTCAAGCCTACCCTCATTTCTGAAAGGGTTTTATGGCAAGAAAGTGTCCGCCGCGCTACCCCAATGCGTGTTGGCGAACTTCACATGTCTTCGAAATATTTTTTTTATTCCACAGAACAATTTCTGTAGCGCTGGCGGGGATCGAACACGGATTGCTCACGTACTGTGAAATTCACAGCGAACGCTTAACACCTGAGCCACCACGACTTTATTTTATCTAGAATAGGTAAACAAAAAAACATGTATTTTTTAGTTGTAAGTAATAATAAGGTAATGTAACATATTGATTTCCTCAAACTCTTTTCAGTTTGAAATCCATTTATGAATAATAACCCTTTAGGATGTATTTTAGCAAAAACTTTTCCATTTTTAATTCATTACAGCAATTAGCCATATGGATAATATGGGAACGATATAATAATATTCACTACCAACAGAACTAGGAGATAATCAGCAACATTTTTGTGATAACAGCTGAAGCAGCAGAGATGAGAGCTCGACGGCTCCGTGGCGCAGTGGCTTATCAATGAGTTACAGCGCTAAGGGCCGCGGGTTCGAATCCCGCACTGAACAAATATTTACATGGCCTACAAGTCATTGTTACGGGTCTGGATGTTTGTCGTTGTGAAATTTATGTTTGTGAATTGCTCCCACGATACAGGAGAAAATCCTAGTATGGAGGTAACGTTTTTTAAAGAAAAACAAAAAAACGATAAAAATAATAGGCTTTGGTTGCAAAACTGCTTGACAAGCGTGGCAGTAATGGCAAATGTCCTTATGAAACAAATTACGGGGAGGCCTATGTTCGATAGTAGATTTTAGATACCATTACATCGTGTCAGAAGTGTAATTAAAATTTTATAGATAATTTTAGGCAGACGCTGCTCTGCTCGTCTTTACGATTTCATCTGGTTAGTTTCCCTCAGTTGTACCTCTTACCATGAAACGATACTCTATATAATGAATACCCTACACTGTTGTTCCACGGTACACGTGTAAAACTACTTCCAGTAAATAGTATTATCCTAAGCATATAATTTATTAACTATTAATTTGTTTACCTAATATCATTATTTTCATAAAGCAAAGTTATAAATATGTTGCGTGAGCAGAATGAAAGCAATTTATTTAATGTTACCGATAAAAATTATTTATATCAGTATAAAAATATTGCAGGCTCTTTTAATAAGATATAAAAGCTTATAGTATGTACTTCATAATTGATTAATTTGCGAATTTACGTTTCTTTTCGAGATGCACTTCTTTACTTTCCGGAATTTGACACGATTTGTTTCACTGTAAATTCACTCCGGACAGTCAGATTTTCTCTTTTTACCCGACTGCTCCAGAAGGAGGGTAATGTTTTTCGAGTAAGTATAAGTATATATGTATGTCTATTTATATACCACGATCTGTAGCCTACCTAGACTTTAACTTAAGGGCTGTCGTTAGATTCTTTTTAGTTGTGGAAGGGTCATTGGGTATAAAAATTTTCTTTTTTCATCAATTTTATACGCAGTCGGGTTTGTTTTATTATTTTTTGGGCTTGCATAGATATCGATCACATTACTTGTCGGATGCAGATTGATTTAGCTCAAAAGCGAAGAGGCTAGCCTAGATCCCCATGAAAAAACACTGGGGGGAAAATACGCAAAAAGTGTTCAAATATTAACTTTCTTGTCCATGAAGTGATACTTATTATGGCCATTTTATATGCCTGAGGCCTTAAGTAAATACATTTTATTGAATAGAAAATCTTCATGTTCATTTTTTCACCTACTAAATAAATTAAATATTATATTTTAATTTTAAAAACTTCAAGTTTTCGTACTATTTCTTTATAAACCTTCTTGCAAGCTTCGCTAAGGTAAAAGTTATAATGCATTTCTTGTTAAGTGCAAAAGACATGAGAAGTTTCACTGCTTTAACTCTTTTATTAAGTAATATTCACTAGCTTAAATTTTATGTAGTTTCATACAAATTTTATTTTTTTAGTTTACTTTTCTAAGAAATCATAACTATCTACCAAATGATATTTTCGACAAGGGTAACTTTTGTAGATGGTCCACGGCTGTAGTCGGTGATTTCGGACGCCATGACCTATTTTTCTAAAATTAATATACAATTATAAATACATGAAAATTCATACTTTGGTTTTTGTACCTTGAGCGTGGTTGTAAACGCGACTGCTGATCATGAAGTCCGTGTTCGATCCCGAGTCTTAAGTCACAATACTTTGGTATGTACTCGTATTGCTGTAGTGTCTCTAAAATACAAAAAAAAAAAAACGCTATATTATGGCGGTTTGAGAGAATATATTGTTTCGTCTTCAAATTCGTTAGATTTCGTAAGAGTCAAAAGTCTGTTAAAATTAAAAAATCTTAAAGAGTAAGTGGTGTTGATACCGTAACAGTATATCAAAGTTCACTTGTGAACAATTTCCACATAATAGACATTTGCGATAGTTGCCACGATCGGCGGGCGGGTCGGCAAACGCAGTTTTATTTATTTTTGGTTTTTATTAAAAGGAAACTTCCGCTCTTCTCCTGGTTTGATTCGTTGTGTCGCCACTTATAACACTCAAGGGACGACATTGGGAAGTGCATTCCTAGACCGCCGCTAGACATTTAAAATATGATCTCTATAGTTATAAGGTTTTACACTAAGATTAAAATTTGTGTGGTAAAATAAAAAGGGAGAAATACCAATATAAAAAAAACTATATAGTAGAAACAGATTTGTGAAAATATTAAATGTAAAACCTTAATTGCATTTTAATAATACAATATCAATTACAATTGAGATCCAACACAAAACATTTTCAGTTAAATTCAGATTGCACTTTATGTTTCAAAATATAAATGGTCATGTGTTTTCTTTATACATGATATTTCAATTTCCTGATAACATTTCGTCAGATAGCATGACAAAGGAAACCAGCTCTGACATCCCTTGTTAGGTATGTGAAGCTGGTTAAAGAACCATATTTTTGTGGTACAAAGAATCTACTTATTGGAATACCGAGCATCTTATAAAACTTAAGCTGCGGTTCCCTTTGCTCTTATATTTTCAATGAACGTAACAAAAACTTGGCTACGACAATGTTAAGCAGAGCGCACAAGTAATTCCTTTTGCAGTGCAATTGGTGAAATCGTAAAACGAGTAAACATAAAAATAAATAATTACTAATACTACGTACACTAGCACCATTTACAAAAGAGGTGCATTTTACATTATTTTACAATTTTTTTTATACTTATAAGTTTAAAGGAAAAAGTTTGTATTTTTTTATTAGGCTTAATATAAGTAAATAATTTATGTTCGCTGCTGCCAAATGCTGAAATACAGGTTTTAGCCTAGTTGGGCAGCGGATTTTCACGTTTTTAGACAAAACATTTTTGTTTACCGTTAAAGCTGGCAATTTTGCAATTTTTGGAAGGACTTAAAAATCTAGCATCAATTTTTTAACAAAAAAATATGTACTCTCAGACTTGGAGATAAGGTTAAATGTCACATTATATTCTTCATATATTTTTAAATAGACAAAATCCTAAAAAAATTGCAAAAATAGCATAGTTAATCTCACTTTGTTGCTACATTGCGAAAAGGGATTTTTAGTGAAAATAATAGGATTTACTTCTAGGATGAAGTTAACTTAACCACAAAATATACACAAAAGTTAGGGTTGTTATAGGGATTTGCTTCTTCAAGATTGTTGCAAGTGGCATTTTTAAGTTTTTCATACAAACTTGAAAATATGTTTCAGTGTTGTCACAAATCTTTAATTACATACATTAATTAGCCCAACGCATCCTAATTGAAACGCACATTAATTATATATTTTACTTAAATCTTGTCACACTATTTTTAAGGCAAAATCTTAAATATATCAGACAAAAATACTCTCCTCTTAACTTAAAAATAAAATTGGTGCAAATAATCTTAAAACAATTAGAGATGAGAACAGAATGTGGGATATGTTCTGTTCTCATCTCTTGGCCCCAAATACAACAACGGCGTATACTAATAATTTTACAGGAGAGAGAGAGAGAGAGAGTTTTTACCTCCCGTAATCGGTAAATATATTTTGATTGATATTATTTATTAAGCGTCTCTCGATGTATCGTATATCAATGGATAGCTTAAAATAAAGTCTACAAAAGGCATTTGATTTATATGTCACAGCATGAATGATATTATTATTATTAGTAGCGCTATGGTGCTATCAATCAACGACATATAATTGAATATGCAATTTCGAAAAGGGCACATCTCGCATATTTTGACAAATACGTTTTTCATATCAATGTGTTTTAAATGCTTCCAAGTTTATATAATGCGCAAAAAAGGAACAACTCCGGTATTTGTTCCACTGTCGACCTCGTAGCCTCTTCAAAAATAATTTCGAATAAGTCAAAACTCTAAGAGATGTGACCTTTTCGAATTTATTGCTTAATCATAAGGCCGTTACCCTTTATAATACGTCGGCCTCTTTTGTTTTTGTTATTAACATGCAACATACCCGTGCCGTCGCGCTTAAACAATAAACTCTTCCGATTTTGACAACAAAATTCCGAAAAAAGGAAAAAGAAAGTGGACTAGGAAATACCGAGAAATATAAATACGTTGGGATATAAACCGCTAAAATCAAAGGTTTACATGTGGAACACATTTAATTATATCTTATCATTATAGATTTCAAGAAATGAGCGTAACTAAATTCTAAGGAGAAACCTTTATCAGTAAGAAGTTACGGAAAAGATTTATCTAAAATTCAAAAAGTTAGTTTTCAAGTATCGGCTTATTATGAGTATCCTAAAAACCTGGTGAAGTAACCGCAAAAAATTATATAGATAATGGCGACTCTAAGGAAATTTTCGTTCTTTCTAGAGTAAAAGATCTGGTGGAGCCACGTGTTTAAGGCTGCCGAAGTCTAGTTCCCCGGTCGAACCTTAAACCTATTACGCGAGATATTAACTAAAGTGGACTGTATATGCGATTGCTTCTACGCTTACGTAAAAGCGACTACTATAGCATGCGGTATAATGCACTCGCTCTTCCCTAAACTAAAACTATTATTGTGCCAAATCGCTGAAAAGGAATCCTGCCTGATTAGGAGAACAACAAAATTGGAGCGGGTTAAACGATTATATCAGGCAGTAAATAAAGGAGTGTTGACTCACCGGGGTTTCTTCTATCCTGTTGAGCACTATAGCTGCAACTTCTGGAACACTCCGGAGAGAGGCGGTGCGCGACTATATCTCACACGAGGTGAGGGAACTTCTTCTAGACAGACACTCTGGGGCCCCAGGGGTGCGTCGGGAGAGAAGCGTTGTGGTTTCAGCGACGACTGCGGTGGAAAGAGGACGCGCAACGGTCGCGCGTGCCTTATATGTCCTCGGCTCCGATGATTACGTGACATTCTAGAATCATCTTCTTGCCCCTCCCACCCCACCACCCCGATGTGTCGATAGGAGGGTACGAATGATATCGTTTTTCGGAAAGGAACAAGCGACTTGACACTCCTACCGTCAAATATAATAATCCAATGGTTTTTTCCGCGCAACCATCTCCCCCGCCCTTGAAGGATTTCCTTCAAAATTAACTAATACAACTAGAGCTAAGATCAACTAACAAAATAACTAACTAACGCTAAGATTACCTAAATTCAACTACAATTTAATCTAGAAAGCTAATTTAAATTATGGAAGAGGCAGGGGGCACAAACGGACAACCGGACGCAAGTAAGACCCAACCGTGGTCTTAACGCGAGCTATCCTAACTACTCCGTCGGAACCGGGAAAGACCTCTTCGACAATTCCTAACGGCCAGTGGAGAGGCGGCGTATTCTCTTTGGTGAGCACAACTACAGTTCCTACAGCTAAAGGCTCAGTTGCTGTGTTCCATTTTTGTCGAGACTGCAAAGTATGCAAGTATTCCATCCTCCATCGTTTCCAAAACGATTGCACTAACCGATCTAATAATTTGTGGCGTGCGGAAATGCTAAGTCTGTTCTCATCCATATCTGCGGCTGGCAAATACTTTAAAGGCGTTAAATTCAAAAAATGTGCTGGAGTTAGAGCCAGCGGTTCCGAGGGGTCACTAGACAACGTACGACAAAGTGGGCGACAATTCATTACGCATTCAATTTGAGCGAGCACCGTACTTAGCTCTTCTAAGGACAAAATTTGATCTCCTATTACTCGGTATAAATGACTCTTTAGACTCTTGATATTATTCTCCCAATTGCCCCAAAAATGACTCGCGGCTGGGACGTTCAGAGACCACTCAATGCGGTTCTCGGCTAGAATGTGAGCGAACTCCGAATTATAATATTTGCTAGCTAAGAGCTCATGTAGTTCCGATAGAATACGTTTTGCACCGACGTAGTTCGTACCGTTATCCGAATACAATCTACTTACAGGGCCACGGCGGGAAAGAAATCTTTTAAATGCGCCCATAAAGCCTGCTGTGCTTAGATCACCAACGAGTTCTATATGCACCGCTCGAGTAGTTAGACATACGAAAATGCAGACGTAAGCCTTTGTGGATCTTATACCACGCCCGCGAGTGAGCGTGACCTTAAACGGACCAGCGAAATCAGACCCGGTGTGCGTGAAGGGCTTTACTGATTGTATTACTCTACAAGATCTAAGTTCCGCCATTTCCGGAAATGACGGCTTGGGGCGTGCCCGAAAGCAAGCTATACATCTGTGCACCCGATTGCGTATTAAACTACGTGCAGAAAGAATCCAATAATTCTGATGCAAAATCGACATCAACAAGTCGGGGCCAGCGTGCGAGTTCAATTTATGATGGTAGTCGACTAATAAGTTCATGATATGGTCTTTACGCGGTAAAACAATAGGGTGCCGTTGGTCGAAACTCAATTGCGAGTTGGACAAGCGTCCACCTACCCTTACAATCCCATCCTGTAAAAATGGCTTAAGGCGTTGAAAGGCGCGACTACAAGCTCTATTCGATTGTAATCTTCTAATTTCTTCAGAGAAGTGCGCACGTTGAAGTTCACGCAATACTAGCGACTCGGCATAGTTGTAATCGGATGCTAAGACATACGAACGTCGCGGTAACAGCTTCGCGAATCGACAAACGTAAATTACGCTACGCAATAATTTCGACCAAGAGGACAAGCGGTTCGCCAAAGCAATGATTGGAGAAACCTCGCTCGAAACGTTCGCCACTAGAGCGTGTCTCTTTTCTTCCGGCGGTTGTGACACTGACGAAGGTTCGAAATCGGTTATTGGCCATTGCGAGGGATCCAAGTGAACCCAAGCAGGTCCGTGGAACCAAAGCGCGTGGTCCATTATTTGCATCGGGGTGAGTCCACGGGATAGACAATCGGCGGGGTTTTCCGTACCGGACACGTGATAAAAGTTCCGCGTTTCTAACTCGTCTTGTATCTTGGCCACTCGGTTCGCAACAAACGTATCCCAACGGTGGGGTGAAGAATGAACCCAGCATAAGGCGATGGTGGAGTCGGAAAAGGCAAATATCCTTTCTATGTGAACTCTATCCCTACATGCGCTGATAACTGCGGTAATAAGCTTGGTGAGTACTAATATTGTGCAAAGCTCTAAGCGCGCCAGAGAGACAACCTTACGGGGGGAGACTCTCGACTTAGGACTAATGAGGCTAATCGAATTTCTACCATTATTCTGGACGTGGAAATATACAACGCCCCCGTAAGCCTTCTCGCTGGCGTCTGCAAACCCAACGACTGTTATGGCGCTACTTCTATCTACGTTTATATGACGCGGTATTTTAATTTCTCTTAATAAAGGAAGTTCCTCTCTAAAGCGCTGCCACAACCGAACAATGCTGTCAGGCGGCGATTCATCCCAGTCGCATTCCAATAACCAAAGTTGTTTAATTAAAAGCTTAGCGTATAATACCACTGGAGCTACGAAACCCATGACGTCCCATAATCTAGCAACGCATGACAGTATTGTGCGCTTTGTGCATTTCTCTACGGGCAGATTTACCTTAAGGCTAAACACGTCGGACTCTGGTGACCAACACAGACCGAGCACCTTGTGTGTATCAGAATCGTCGAATTCCTTTATCGCCGAAAGACGGTGTGATAGTGGGATTGTATCCAAAACCGGACGCGAATTACTAGTCCACTTCACAAGATCGAATTGACCCGATTTCATGAGCCTTATGACCTCGGCGGTGGTTAGGGTTGCCTCCTCCACGCTATCGACAGAGTACACAAAATCATCCATATATAATCCGCTCTCAATTGCCCTCTTAGCTTTAGGATAAGAGGGACCTTCATCGTGAGCGAGCTGTCTCACCGTGCGTAACGCATGAAATGGGCTCGACTTTAAACCAAAACAAACGCGGTTAAATTCAAACACCATTAGAGGTTCCTTTGGGTTGAAACGATATAAAATGCGTTGGAATCTACGGTCGCATTCACGGACCCCTATGCAAAGAAACATTTGACGAATATCGGCGGATAGTGCTATACTAAGCAAACGAAAATTGACTATTATATTAAATAAACTGCCCTGTAAATTTTGCCCACTATAGAGGATATCGTTAAGCGACAGGTGAGTGCTAGTTTTAGCACTAGCGTCGAGCACTACACGTAACTTAGATGTAAGTTTGTCCTCTCTAATGACTCCGTGGTGTGGTATGAAATACGACGGTGTGTCTTCGTAATTATCTAATTTCGAAGCCACAAGTGATATGTAACCTTCTCTTATGTATTCGCTAATGACGCCGTCGTAAGCTTCCTTTAACTGGGGTGAAGCGAGCATCCTACGCTCCAAGCTGTAGAAACGTTTTTCCGCCATTTGACGCGAATCGCCGAGAGATAAAACATCTCCTTTAAAGGGTAGCGCTACACTATATCTACCGTCGCGATCACGAATGGTCGTGCGGACGTAAATTTCCTCGCATAACCTGTCATCTGAGCTAGCTATGGGTGGGACGTTCACCTCCTCCATCTCCCAAAATTTGCGGACTAACGACTCGAGCGGTTCGACAGCCATACCACAATAAGAGGTTGCCGAAATACTATCTATGATGGGGGCGGAGCCAAGGATCACATAGCCCAATACGGTTTCCAGTGCGTAAGGCGCGGTATGCGAAGAGTTGCCCCTGACCTTATTGTTTAACAAAAGATGAGGGAAAAGCGATGCTCCAATGAGCATGTCTATGTTTCCAGGAACGGCGTAAGTATCGTCCGCCAGAGTCAAATTCTTAAATTCAATCTTTGCCGAGGTGTCAACCGAAACGGTTGGCAACCGTTCAGTGACCCTATCTACTACTAGTGCATTTATATCAAAGTTAACATTACGATCTATCCGAGAACAAAATTTTAAATTTATATATCCCTGTGTTGATTTACTAGTGCCTCCGATGCCTTTAATTACAGGACATGAAAGTGACCTATTTATTACTAAGCCTAAGCGCTGACAACATTTTCGCGTTATAAAGCTATTTTGGGCTCCGCTGTCCAGCAGTGCACGGACGCTTTGTTCGTTTCCACGCGAATCCCTAACCAAAATACGTGCCGTACCCAGTAACACGGTTGAAGGAGGTTGTGCTCCCATATTTGCCAATGAGCACAGAGCGACATCACCAGGTCGACCGCTAGAATCGTTGACCTTAGTAGGGGCGAATTCCTTATCCGCTTTACTTGACGCCGCTATGTTGCTATTTTCAAAATGTAATAGCATGTGATGTTTCCTGGCGCACTTGCTACATACGGAACTCGAATTGCATTTTGCAACTAAATGCTTATCGCTTAAGCAGTTCAAACATAGGTTGTTTGTCTTTACTAATTTATAACGCTCGCTTGGTGAATATTTACGAAAAGTCGCGCAATTATATAAATTACCGTGTCTATCTTTACATACTATACAAGTATGCTGGAGTGATGTTGGCGTAGCGGTTACGTAAGTTAACGACCCTGCTATTTTAGATGGTTGAGTCTATCTACGGTCGACGCACCTTTTAATCTCCTGTTTAACGTTCGGAGAGGGCTGCATCACCTTTATTTGATCTCGCACGAACGATGCTAATGAATGAAAGGAAGGCATCTCCGAGCTACGATGCTCCATTTCAAACGCACGCACGGTGTCGGGGTCCAACTTCTTCAGTGCAATATGGAGAAACACCACGTCCATAAGATCATTAAATTTCAAATTCTTAAGTGCAGCCACCGATGCCACAAATTTATCTAGAAATTGCTCTAAGCCGTTGATGTTCGCGGATGATATAGGTTTAAGATCGAATATCTGGTTCAAATATTCGGAAGCTAACATTCTCCTATCTTCATATTTAGTTTTAAGCGTTTCGAATATTAATAAGTAATTGTTTGCTGTAGGTGTAAAACCAGAGCAGATCGACTGTGCCCTGCCACTAAGTTTACTGATTAAGTAATATAATTTTTCGGCGTCCGATAATGATGGGTTATTGTGTATATTGTTTTGAAAACTACTGAAGAAGAAGGGCCACGTCTTAATATCACCATTAAATACCGGAATATCTATTGGCGGCAACCTAATCGAGTCGCTTGGACGTACCTGTTTTTCCGGCTTTGCTTCGTTTTGAGATAGTAGGGATCTCGCAATTCTTTTCACGCGACACAACATATCTTCGAATGCCAGCAGCGGTTGGTAGTTCACTATGTATTTCGGGTCGATTTGTAATTCCAAAATGATTAATTTGGTCTAATATTTTTTCGTAATCTATTCGTAGAGAATCTATCGTTTCGATTTCAGTCAAAAAGGTTTCCCGCACTGCTTCTATATGAATGTTCTTTATATAACCACTTATATTCTGCATACGCGAAAAGAGTATGTCCCTCTTGGCATAAAGCGTTTTAATTTTGATTTCACTTCCACTAACTGCCATTTTAAACTATTATAATAAAGTTATATCAATCACTGAAAAAATATTATACGACGCTATATTACGATTTGCAGAAATAATAAGCTGCAGCTTGGCCTTAATCCAATTACTAGAGTATAGAATAAATTGCTGGGATTAGAAACACTCTCTTCCACTGTTAAAGAATTGGAGATTCTATTTTGTGTGATAATTTTTGAGAATAATTGAACTTATATAAATTGTTAAAAACGCCGTGCAGTGGCGGTTAAGAATATCCGCAGCCCTATATCTTCCTGTGAGTGTCGTAAAAAGCGACAGCGGGAAATAGGCAGGAGATGGGCAGCAGCATCTTCCTGATAGCAGAAAATGTACAAAAAACTGCGGTTGCCAACCCGCTCGCCGAGCGTGGCAACCATGACAATATAACCTCCATGAGAGTTACGAAGAAATGGCCCAGTCCCCGGCAGCCCCGCTATTCCTGGCATCCATAGTGACGGTGCGGCAAGAAGTGCTAAGAATCTTCGGTAGAGGTTCGGTTGCCACCTACGACGACTGGACTTATCAACATATAACGTACGCACGTTGAAAACTGACGAGATGATCCTGGAGCTGGAAGAAGAGATAGACAAGTTGCGCTGGGATATTTTAGGATAATCCGAGGTTCAAAGAGACGGGGAGGACACGTTGATTCTTGAATCCGGTAATTTGTTCTATCACCGGGAGGGCAACCATACATACCCTGTGGCAGTTTGTAATTTTGGTGGTGCTACAGTCCCTTCAGCGGTGCCAAGTTGACTGTCGGTATCGAAATTCTGAAGTGTTTGTACAGTAGGGCTATGATAGATATCGTAGTACAGAACAAGAGCTCCAAACCTATCCAACTGCAGAGAGGTTTAAGACAGGGTGGCGTTGTATCCCCTAAACTCTTCACCGCTGTACCGGAAGACGTTTTCAATCTACTGGACTGGAAAGGATACTGTACTAACATCAATGGCGTATACATCACTCACCTTCGATTTGCCGACGACATAGTTCCTAAGGCAGATTCGATGAAGGACCTATGCACTATGGTTAATGACCTCGATGGTGTCTCCCAACGAATAGGTCTTAAGATGAACAAGGACATAACTAAGATCATATATAATGTCCATGTCAGACCTATGCTGGTAGTTGTTGGGAGCACTATGCTCGAAGTTGTTGACGAATACGTTTAAAAGTAAAAAAGGTCATAAATGCTAATGCCCGTAGCTGTTGGGAGCACTAAGCTTAAAATTCTTGACGAGTATGTTTACCTGGGACAAATATTCCGACTAGGTAAGTTCAACTTCGACCGAGAGGTCAATCGACGGATTCAACTCGGTTAGGCAGTGTTCGGTAAATTACGACACATCTTCTCGTCATGTATACCTCAAACTCTGAAAACTAGATTGTATAACCAGTGCGTGTTGCCAGTGATGACCCATGGAACTGAGACGTGGTCCTTCACTGCTGGCCGTATGAAGATGCTCAAAGTCGCTCAGCGAGTTATGGAGAGGGCTAAACTCAGGCTTTTTCTTCGTGACAAGCTTAGAAATGAGGATATCCGCCAGAGTGAGAACAGAACCAGAGTGACTGACATAGCCCAACGGATTAGTAAGCTGAAGTGGCAACGGACCGGCCATATAGCTCGAAAAACCGATATCCGATGGGGAAAAAAGGTTCTCGAGTGGCAGCCTCGTACCGGTACGCGTAGTGTAGGGTGACCCCCCACTAGATGGAGTAACGACCTGGTAAGACATGCAGAAAGTCGATGGATGCAGGTGGCTCAGGACCGTGCTTTGTGGCATTACTTGTGGGAGGCCTATGTTCAGCAGTGGACTTGTGAAAGGCTGTAATGATGATGATGATGAAATTGTTGAATTGTTGATTTCCTTGACAAATAGTAAATATTAAAAAAAAATTACGTATAAAGGTGTAATATCCCCCCGACCAAATTTCATTTACCTTGGCTAGTCTCAATAGAGACAAAAGACTATAGAGCACAAGTGTGCGGAAACAGAGATGAACTATTCTCTATTCCCTTATTCTCATGGTCCGATGGGGTGGCAAATCGACTCGAGTTGAGAGAGACCGTGAAAGAACCTGGCTCCAAAGTGCTACTAAGAATTTCTTGACAGGATAATCCAAAAACATATTTACCGCTGGGAACCGAACGGGTATTCTAACCTGGGACCACATGACCCGCTTACGGTCTACCGCTTACGACCACTGGACCTACGAGGCAGTCATTATGTATTATTTTTTATTAATACGTCCACTTTTCTGCCTAATTGGAACCAGACAATAGAAAAGAAGGAAAGGAAGTTAAAGTTATACATAATAAAGTTCCGTAGACATTTATGTACTATGTTATAAAAAGTGAAAACAGATGAAAGTAATTAAAATACCATAAACAATAAATATTTATGAAACAAAGATCATCTAAGATTACGTAAATGATTCAATTATTAGGAATTAATAATTTCCAAAACTAACGAAAGATGTTTCTAAAGATATTGCTACTTGAAAGAGGATAAAAACAAATTTTCTAAGACGGTATTCTGACTTGATTTTAATGAATGTTCCTCATTATGTCCATCCGCTTTAAAGTTCACCTCGTAAGCAAATTAACTTACAAAATAAATTAGCCCAATTTTAAGCGTCTCAAAAGGTGATATTGTAAATTTTTCTAATTATTTGTTTCCTGTGTAATAGAATATATATTCTTTATTTCCTAACATCGGACGATTTGAAAATTACTAATAGAAAAAAAATTGTATACATATAATATTCCTTTACGTATATGACATTATGTTAAGTTATAACTACCTAAACGGTCCACTGATGAACATGGCCCCCTCCACAGATTGCCTCATAGGGCTCATGGGCGGGATATTTGCCGTAGTTGTAACGCTTGGCAGGCGGGTTGTTAAACGCAGTTTTTATTTTTATATTTCATTTTTATTATAAAAACGCTGTCTGTGTGTCTATGTCCTGACTTATTTTCCTCTATCGCCTCTTTCGACGCCCACGGGAAGATATGAAGTGGTTAATATTTTTACACTACACATATGATAATTCTTCATTTCCATTAATAATAATAATAAATTTATTGACATATAGATTTATATATCTATCATTAATATATCTTTGGTACAATAAAACTAGTGGCAAACGCACTGCTAACTAGACTAAACTTGCACGACTGAATCTACGTCCCACAAAATTACCAAATTGTTCAGTTATTTGTTGCAAAAAGAGACTGCCATGTCAAATTTACAAAAAGGAGGCACTACTATTTATATGTAGGTAATTCTTAAAAACATTAAAAAAGTAAAGTAAAAGTAAAGTTACAGCCTATATACGTCCCACAACTGGGCTCAAGCCTACCCTCATTTCTGAAAGGGTTTTATGGCAAGAAAGTGTCCGCCGCGCTACCCCAATGCGTGTTGGCGAACTTCACATGTCTTCGAAATATTTTTTTTATTCCACAGAACAATTTCTGTAGCGCTGGCGGGGATCGAACACGGATTGCTCACGTACTGTGAAATTCACAGCGAACGCTTAACACCTGAGCCACCACGACTTTATTTTATCTAGAATAGGTAAACAAAAAAACATGTATTTTTTAGTTGTAAGTAATAATAAGGTAATGTAACATATTGATTTCCTCAAACTCTTTTCAGTTTGAAATCCATTTATGAATAATAACCCTTTAGGATGTATTTTAGCAAAAACTTTTCCATTTTTAATTCATTACAGCAATTAGCCATATGGATAATATGGGAACGATATAATAATATTCGCTACCAACAGAACTAGGAGATAATCAGCAACATTTTTGTGATAACAGCTGAAGCAGCAGAGATGAGAGCTCGACGGCTCCGTGGCGCTGTGGCTTATCAATGAGTTACAGCGCTAAGGGCCGCGGGTTCGAATCCCGCACTGAACAAATATTTACATGGCCTACAAGTCATTGTTACGGGTCTGGATGTTTGTCGTTGTGAAATTTATGTTTGTGAATTGCTCCCACGATACAGGAGAAAATCCTAGTATGGAGGTAACGTTTTTTAAAGAAAAACAAAAAAACGATAAAAATAATAGGCTTTGGTTGCAAAACTGCTTGACAAGCGTGGCAGTAATGGCAAATGTCCTTATGAAACAAATTACGGGGAGGCCTATGTTCGATAGTAGATTTTAGATACCATTACATCGTGTCAGAAGTGTAATTAAAATTTTATAGATAATTTTAGGCAGACGCTGCTCTGCTCGTCTTTACGATTTCATCTGGTTAGTTTCCCTCAGTTGTACCTCTTACCATGAAACGATACTCTATATAATGAATACCCTACACTGTTGTTCCACGGTACACGTGTAAAACTATTTCCAGTAAATAGTATTATCCTAAGCATATAATTTATTAACTATTAATTTGTTTACCTAATATCATTATTTTCATAAAGCAAAGTTATAAATATGTTGCGTGAGCAGAATGAAAGCAATTTATTTAATGTTACCGATAAAAATTATTTATATCAGTATAAAAATATTGCAGGCTCTTTTAATAAGATATAAAAGCTTATAGTATGTACTTCATAATTGATTAATTTGCGAATTTACGTTTCTTTTCGAGATGCACTTCTTTACTTTCCGGAATTTGACACGATTTGTTTCACTGTAAATTCACTCCGGACAGTCAGATTTTCTCTTTTTACCCGACTGCTCCAGAAGGAGGGTAATGTTTTTCGAGTAAGTATAAGTATATATGTATGTCTATTTATATACCACGATCTGTAGCCTACCTAGACTTTAACTTAAGGGCTGTCGTTAGATTCTTTTTAGTTGTGGAAGGGTCATTGGGTATAAAAATTTTCTTTTTTCATCAATTTTATACGCAGTCGGGTTTGTTTTATTATTTTTTGGGCTTGCATAGATATCGATCACATTACTTGTCGGATCCAGATTGATTTAGCTCAAAAGCGAAGAGGCTAGCCTAGATCCCCATGAAAAAACACTGGGGGGAAAATACGCAAAAAGTGTTCAAATATTAACTTTCTTGTCCATGAAGTGATACTTATTATGGCCATTTTATATGCCTGAGGCCTTAAGTAAATACATTTTATTGAATAGAAAATCTTCATGTTCATTTTTTCACCTACTAAATAAATTAAATATTATATTTTAATTTTAAAAACTTCAAGTTTTCGTACTATTTCTTTATAAACCTTCTTGCAAGCTTCGCTAAGGTAAAAGTTATAATGCATTTCTTGTTAAGTGCAAAAGACATGAGAAGTTTCACTGCTTTAACTCTTTTATTAAGTAATATTCACTAGCTTAAATTTTATGTAGTTTCATACAAATTTTATTTTTTTAGTTTACTTTTCTAAGAAATCATAACTATCTACCAAATGATATTTTCGACAAGGGTAACTTTTGTAGATGGTCCACGGCTGTAGTCGGTGATTTCGGACGCCATGACCTATTTTTCTAAAATTAATATACAATTATAAATACATGAAAATTCATACTTTGGTTTTTGTACCTTGAGCGTGGTTGTAAACGCGACTGCTGATCATGAAGTCCGTGTTCGATCCCGAGTCTTAAGTCACAATACTTTGGTATGTACTCGTATTGCTGTAGTGTCTCTAAAATACAAAAAAAAAAAACGCTATATTATGGCGGTTTGAGAGAATATATTGTTTCGTCTTCAAATTCGTTAGATTTCGTAAGAGTCAAAAGTCTGTTAAAATTAAAAAATCTTAAAGAGTAAGTGGTGTTGATACCGTAACAGTATATCAAAGTTCACTTGTGAACAATTTCCACATAATAGACATTTGCGATAGTTGCCACGATCGGCGGGCGGGTCGGCAAACGCAGTTTTATTTATTTTTGGTTTTTATTAAAAGGAAACTTCCGCTCTTCTCCTGGTTTGATTCGTTGTGTCGCCACTTATAACACTCAAGGGACGACATTGGGAAGTGCATTCCTAGACCGCCGCTAGACATTTAAAATATGATCTCTATAGTTATAAGGTTTTACACTAAGATTAAAATTTGTGTGGTAAAATAAAAAGGGAGAAATACCAATATAAAAAAAACTATATAGTAGAAACAGATTTGTGAAAATATTAAATGTAAAACCTTAATTGCATTTTAATAATACAATATCAATTACAATTGAGATCCAACACAAAACATTTTCAGTTAAATTCAGATTGCACTTTATGTTTCAAAATATAAATGGTCATGTGTTTTCTTTATACATGATATTTCAATTTCCTGATAACATTTCGTCAGATAGCATGACAAAGGAAACCAGCTCTGACATCCCTTGTTAGGTATGTGAAGCTGGTTAAAGAACCATATTTTTGTGGTACAAAGAATCTACTTATTGGAATACCGAGCATCTTATAAAACTTAAGCTGCGGTTCCCTTTGCTCTTATATTTTCAATGAACGTAACAAAAACTTGGCTACGACAATGTTAAGCAGAGCGCACAAGTAATTCCTTTTGCAGTGCAATTGGTGAAATCGTAAAACGAGTAAACATAAAAATAAATAATTACTAATACTACGTACACTAGCACCATTTACAAAAGAGGTGCATTTTACATTATTTTACAATTTTTTTTATACTTATAAGTTTAAAGGAAAAAGTTTGTATTTTTTTATTAGGCTTAATATAAGTAAATAATTTATGTTCGCTGCTGCCAAATGCTGAAATACAGGTTTTAGCCTAGTTGGGCAGCGGATTTTCACGTTTTTAGACAAAACATTTTTGTTTACCGTTAAAGCTGGCAATTTTGCAATTTTTGGAAGGACTTAAAAATCTAGCATCAATTTTTTAACAAAAAAATATGTACTCTCAGACTTGGAGATAAGGTTAAATGTCACATTATATTCTTCATATATTTTTAAATAGACAAAATCCTAAAAAAATTGCAAAAATAGCATAGTTAATCTCACTTTGTTGCTACATTGCGAAAAGGGATTTTTAGTGAAAATAATAGGATTTACTTCTAGGATGAAGTTAACTTAACCACAAAATATACACAAAAGTTAGGGTTGTTATAGGGATTTGCTTCTTCAAGATTGTTGCAAGTGGCATTTTTAAGTTTTTCATACAAACTTGAAAATATGTTTCAGTGTTGTCACAAATCTTTAATTACATACATTAATTAGCCCAACGCATCCTAATTGAAACGCACATTAATTATATATTTTACTTAAATCTTGTCACACTATTTTTAAGGCAAAATCTTAAATATATCAGACAAAAATACTCTCCTCTTAACTTAAAAATAAAATTGGTGCAAATAATCTTAAAACAATTAGAGATGAGAACAGAATGTGGGATATGTTCTGTTCTCATCTCTTGGCCCCAAATACAACAACGGCGTATACTAATAATTTTACAGGAGAGAGAGAGAGAGAGAGTTTTTACCTCCCGTAATCGGTAAATATATTTTGATTGATATTATTTATTAAGCGTCTCTCGATGTATCGTATATCAATGGATAGCTTAAAATAAAGTCTACAAAAGGCATTTGATTTATATGTCACAGCATGAATGATATTATTATTATTAGTAGCGCTATGGTGCTATCAATCAACGACATATAATTGAATATGCAATTTCGAAAAGGGCACATCTCGCATATTTTGACAAATACGTTTTTCATATCAATGTGTTTTAAATGCTTCCAAGTTTATATAATGCGCAAAAAAGGAACAACTCCGGTATTTGTTCCACTGTCGACCTCGTAGCCTCTTCAAAAATAATTTCGAATAAGTCAAAACTCTAAGAGATGTGACCTTTTCGAATTTATTGCTTAATCATAAGGCCGTTACCCTTTATAATACGTCGGCCTCTTTTGTTTTTGTTATTAACATGCAACATACCCGTGCCGTCGCGCTTAAACAATAAACTCTTCCGATTTTGACAACAAAATTCCGAAAAAAGGAAAAAGAAAGTGGACTAGGAAATACCGAGAAATATAAATACGTTGGGATATAAACCGCTAAAATCAAAGGTTTACATGTGGAACACATTTAATTATATCTTATCATTATAGATTTCAAGAAATGAGCGTAACTAAATTCTAAGGAGAAACCTTTATCAGTAAGAAGTTACGGAAAAGATTTATCTAAAATTCAAAAAGTTAGTTTTCAAGTATCGGCTTATTATGAGTATCCTAAAAACCTGGTGAAGTAACCGCAAAAAATTATATAGATAATGGCGACTCTAAGGAAATTTTCGTTCTTTCTAGAGTAAAAGATCTGGTGGAGCCACGTGTTTAAGGCTGCCGAAGTCTAGTTCCCCGGTCGAACCTTAAACCTATTACGCGAGATATTAACTAAAGTGGACTGTATATGCGATTGCTTCTACGCTTACGTAAAAGCGACTACTATAGCATGCGGTATAATGCACTCGCTCTTCCCTAAACTAAAACTATTATTGTGCCAAATCGCTGAAAAGGAATCCTGCCTGATTAGGAGAACAACAAAATTGGAGCGGGTTAAACGATTATATCAGGCAGTAAATAAAGGAGTGTTGACTCACCGGGGTTTCTTCTATCCTGTTGAGCACTATAGCTGCAACTTCTGGAACACTCCGGAGAGAGGCGGTGCGCGACTATATCTCACACGAGGTGAGGGAACTTCTTCTAGACAGACACTCTGGGGCCCCAGGGGTGCGTCGGGAGAGAAGCGTTGTGGTTTCAGCGACGACTGCGGTGGAAAGAGGACGCGCAACGGTCGCGCGTGCCTTATATGTCCTCGGCTCCGATGATTACGTGACATTCTAGAATCATCTTCTTGCCCCTCCCACCCCACCACCCCGATGTGTCGATAGGAGGGTACGAATGATATCGTTTTTCGGAAAGGAACAAGCGACTTGACACTCCTACCGTCAAATATAATAATCCAATGGTTTTTTCCGCGCAACCATCTCCCCCGCCCTTGAAGGATTTCCTTCAAAATTAACTAATACAACTAGAGCTAAGATCAACTAACAAAATAACTAACTAACGCTAAGATTACCTAAATTCAACTACAATTTAATCTAGAAAGCTAATTTAAATTATGGAAGAGGCAGGGGGCACAAACGGACAACCGGACGCAAGTAAGACCCAACCGTGGTCTTAACGCGAGCTATCCTAACTACTCCGTCGGAACCGGGAAAGACCTCTTCGACAATTCCTAACGGCCAGTGGAGAGGCGGCGTATTCTCTTTGGTGAGCACAACTACAGTTCCTACAGCTAAAGGCTCAGTTGCTGTGTTCCATTTTTGTCGAGACTGCAAAGTATGCAAGTATTCCATCCTCCATCGTTTCCAAAACGATTGCACTAACCGATCTAATAATTTGTGGCGTGCGGAAATGCTAAGTCTGTTCTCATCCATATCTGCGGCTGGCAAATACTTTAAAGGCGTTAAATTCAAAAAATGTGCTGGAGTTAGAGCCAGCGGTTCCGAGGGGTCACTAGACAACGTACGACAAAGTGGGCGACAATTCATTACGCATTCAATTTGAGCGAGCACCGTACTTAGCTCTTCTAAGGACAAAATTTGATCTCCTATTACTCGGTATAAATGACTCTTTAGACTCTTGATATTATTCTCCCAATTGCCCCAAAAATGACTCGCGGCTGGGACGTTCAGAGACCACTCAATGCGGTTCTCGGCTAGAATGTGAGCGAACTCCGAATTATAATATTTGCTAGCTAAGAGCTCATGTAGTTCCGATAGAATACGTTTTGCACCGACGTAGTTCGTACCGTTATCCGAATACAATCTACTTACAGGGCCACGGCGGGAAAGAAATCTTTTAAATGCGCCCATAAAGCCTGCTGTGCTTAGATCACCAACGAGTTCTATATGCACCGCTCGAGTAGTTAGACATACGAAAATGCAGACGTAAGCCTTTGTGGATCTTATACCACGCCCGCGAGTGAGCGTGACCTTAAACGGACCAGCGAAATCAGACCCGGTGTGCGTGAAGGGCTTTACTGATTGTATTACTCTACAAGATCTAAGTTCCGCCATTTCCGGAAATGACGGCTTGGGGCGTGCCCGAAAGCAAGCTATACATCTGTGCACCCGATTGCGTATTAAACTACGTGCAGAAAGAATCCAATAATTCTGATGCAAAATCGACATCAACAAGTCGGGGCCAGCGTGCGAGTTCAATTTATGATGGTAGTCGACTAATAAGTTCATGATATGGTCTTTACGCGGTAAAACAATAGGGTGCCGTTGGTCGAAACTCAATTGCGAGTTGGACAAGCGTCCACCTACCCTTACAATCCCATCCTGTAAAAATGGCTTAAGGCGTTGAAAGGCGCGACTACAAGCTCTATTCGATTGTAATCTTCTAATTTCTTCAGAGAAGTGCGCACGTTGAAGTTCACGCAATACTAGCGACTCGGCATAGTTGTAATCGGATGCTAAGACATACGAACGTCGCGGTAACAGCTTCGCGAATCGACAAACGTAAATTACGCTACGCAATAATTTCGACCAAGAGGACAAGCGGTTCGCCAAAGCAATGATTGGAGAAACCTCGCTCGAAACGTTCGCCACTAGAGCGTGTCTCTTTTCTTCCGGCGGTTGTGACACTGACGAAGGTTCGAAATCGGTTATTGGCCATTGCGAGGGATCCAAGTGAACCCAAGCAGGTCCGTGGAACCAAAGCGCGTGGTCCATTATTTGCATCGGGGTGAGTCCACGGGATAGACAATCGGCGGGGTTTTCCGTACCGGACACGTGATAAAAGTTCCGCGTTTCTAACTCGTCTTGTATCTTGGCCACTCGGTTCGCAACAAACGTATCCCAACGGTGGGGTGAAGAATGAACCCAGCATAAGGCGATGGTGGAGTCGGAAAAGGCAAATATCCTTTCTATGTGAACTCTATCCCTACATGCGCTGATAACTGCGGTAATAAGCTTGGTGAGTACTAATATTGTGCAAAGCTCTAAGCGCGCCAGAGAGACAACCTTACGGGGGGAGACTCTCGACTTAGGACTAATGAGGCTAATCGAATTTCTACCATTATTCTGGACGTGGAAATATACAACGCCCCCGTAAGCCTTCTCGCTGGCGTCTGCAAACCCAACGACTGTTATGGCGCTACTTCTATCTACGTTTATATGACGCGGTATTTTAATTTCTCTTAATAAAGGAAGTTCCTCTCTAAAGCGCTGCCACAACCGAACAATGCTGTCAGGCGGCGATTCATCCCAGTCGCATTCCAATAACCAAAGTTGTTTAATTAAAAGCTTAGCGTATAATACCACTGGAGCTACGAAACCCATGACGTCCCATAATCTAGCAACGCATGACAGTATTGTGCGCTTTGTGCATTTCTCTACGGGCAGATTTACCTTAAGGCTAAACACGTCGGACTCTGGTGACCAACACAGACCGAGCACCTTGTGTGTATCAGAATCGTCGAATTCCTTTATCGCCGAAAGACGGTGTGATAGTGGGATTGTATCCAAAACCGGACGCGAATTACTAGTCCACTTCACAAGATCGAATTGACCCGATTTCATGAGCCTTATGACCTCGGCGGTGGTTAGGGTTGCCTCCTCCACGCTATCGACAGAGTACACAAAATCATCCATATATAATCCGCTCTCAATTGCCCTCTTAGCTTTAGGATAAGAGGGACCTTCATCGTGAGCGAGCTGTCTCACCGTGCGTAACGCATGAAATGGGCTCGACTTTAAACCAAAACAAACGCGGTTAAATTCAAACACCATTAGAGGTTCCTTTGGGTTGAAACGATATAAAATGCGTTGGAATCTACGGTCGCATTCACGGACCCCTATGCAAAGAAACATTTGACGAATATCGGCGGATAGTGCTATACTAAGCAAACGAAAATTGACTATTATATTAAATAAACTGCCCTGTAAATTTTGCCCACTATAGAGGATATCGTTAAGCGACAGGTGAGTGCTAGTTTTAGCACTAGCGTCGAGCACTACACGTAACTTAGATGTAAGTTTGTCCTCTCTAATGACTCCGTGGTGTGGTATGAAATACGACGGTGTGTCTTCGTAATTATCTAATTTCGAAGCCACAAGTGATATGTAACCTTCTCTTATGTATTCGCTAATGACGCCGTCGTAAGCTTCCTTTAACTGGGGTGAAGCGAGCATCCTACGCTCCAAGCTGTAGAAACGTTTTTCCGCCATTTGACGCGAATCGCCGAGAGATAAAACATCTCCTTTAAAGGGTAGCGCTACACTATATCTACCGTCGCGATCACGAATGGTCGTGCGGACGTAAATTTCCTCGCATAACCTGTCATCTGAGCTAGCTATGGGTGGGACGTTCACCTCCTCCATCTCCCAAAATTTGCGGACTAACGACTCGAGCGGTTCGACAGCCATACCACAATAAGAGGTTGCCGAAATACTATCTATGATGGGGGCGGAGCCAAGGATCACATAGCCCAATACGGTTTCCAGTGCGTAAGGCGCGGTATGCGAAGAGTTGCCCCTGACCTTATTGTTTAACAAAAGATGAGGGAAAAGCGATGCTCCAATGAGCATGTCTATGTTTCCAGGAACGGCGTAAGTATCGTCCGCCAGAGTCAAATTCTTAAATTCAATCTTTGCCGAGGTGTCAACCGAAACGGTTGGCAACCGTTCAGTGACCCTATCTACTACTAGTGCATTTATATCAAAGTTAACATTACGATCTATCCGAGAACAAAATTTTAAATTTATATATCCCTGTGTTGATTTACTAGTGCCTCCGATGCCTTTAATTACAGGACATGAAAGTGACCTATTTATTACTAAGCCTAAGCGCTGACAACATTTTCGCGTTATAAAGCTATTTTGGGCTCCGCTGTCCAGCAGTGCACGGACGCTTTGTTCGTTTCCACGCGAATCCCTAACCAAAATACGTGCCGTACCCAGTAACACGGTTGAAGGAGGTTGTGCTCCCATATTTGCCAATGAGCACAGAGCGACATCACCAGGTCGACCGCTAGAATCGTTGACCTTAGTAGGGGCGAATTCCTTATCCGCTTTACTTGACGCCGCTATGTTGCTATTTTCAAAATGTAATAGCATGTGATGTTTCCTGGCGCACTTGCTACATACGGAACTCGAATTGCATTTTGCAACTAAATGCTTATCGCTTAAGCAGTTCAAACATAGGTTGTTTGTCTTTACTAATTTATAACGCTCGCTTGGTGAATATTTACGAAAAGTCGCGCAATTATATAAATTACCGTGTCTATCTTTACATACTATACAAGTATGCTGGAGTGATGTTGGCGTAGCGGTTACGTAAGTTAACGACCCTGCTATTTTAGATGGTTGAGTCTATCTACGGTCGACGCACCTTTTAATCTCCTGTTTAACGTTCGGAGAGGGCTGCATCACCTTTATTTGATCTCGCACGAACGATGCTAATGAATGAAAGGAAGGCATCTCCGAGCTACGATGCTCCATTTCAAACGCACGCACGGTGTCGGGGTCCAACTTCTTCAGTGCAATATGGAGAAACACCACGTCCATAAGATCATTAAATTTCAAATTCTTAAGTGCAGCCACCGATGCCACAAATTTATCTAGAAATTGCTCTAAGCCGTTGATGTTCGCGGATGATATAGGTTTAAGATCGAATATCTGGTTCAAATATTCGGAAGCTAACATTCTCCTATCTTCATATTTAGTTTTAAGCGTTTCGAATATTAATAAGTAATTGTTTGCTGTAGGTGTAAAACCAGAGCAGATCGACTGTGCCCTGCCACTAAGTTTACTGATTAAGTAATATAATTTTTCGGCGTCCGATAATGATGGGTTATTGTGTATATTGTTTTGAAAACTACTGAAGAAGAAGGGCCACGTCTTAATATCACCATTAAATACCGGAATATCTATTGGCGGCAACCTAATCGAGTCGCTTGGACGTACCTGTTTTTCCGGCTTTGCTTCGTTTTGAGATAGTAGGGATCTCGCAATTCTTTTCACGCGACACAACATATCTTCGAATGCCAGCAGCGGTTGGTAGTTCACTATGTATTTCGGGTCGATTTGTAATTCCAAAATGATTAATTTGGTCTAATATTTTTTCGTAATCTATTCGTAGAGAATCTATCGTTTCGATTTCAGTCAAAAAGGTTTCCCGCACTGCTTCTATATGAATGTTCTTTATATAATCACTTATATTCTGCATACGCGAAAAGAGTATGTCCCTCTTGGCATAAAGCGTTTTAATTTTGATTTCACTTCCACTAACTGCCATTTTAAACTATTATAATAAAGTTATATCAATCACAATTAATCTCACAACGCACAAACAATAAAGGATGGACACTCGGTATGCCATATTACGTAATTAAATTGAACACCTGCGCAGCGAGTCGAGGTGACGCGTCATTTGCACTCAATAATTTTATCAAGATTGTGGGTAAGCGTATCAAACGGTTCCTATTACACTGTTTCAATTATTTAATAGGCTTTAAATTTAATCAAATACGAGCGCTATAAAACGAATAATTCTGTTTGCGAGTACCTAATCAAAATTTAAATTTAAACGAACACTATTTAAGTCTATTCTATAAATTAGAGTGCATTATCTAATTAATCCAAAATCCGGCTCGAAGGACCATAAAATGGTGGAGCCACGTGTTTAAGGCTGCCGAAGTCTAGTTCCCCGGTCGAACCTTAAACCTATTACGCGAGATATTAACTAAAGTGGACTGTATATGCGATTGCTTCTACGCTTACGTAAAAGCGACTACTATAGCATGCGGTATAATGCACTCGCTCTTCCCTAAACTAAAACTATTATTGTGCCAAATCGCTGAAAAGGAATCCTGCCTGATTAGGAGAACAACAAAATTGGAGCGGGTTAAACGATTATATCAGGCAGTAAATAAAGGAGTGTTGACTCACCGGGGTTTCTTCTATCCTGTTGAGCACTATAGCTGCAACTTCTGGAACACTCCGGAGAGAGGCGGTGCGCGACTATATCTCACACGAGGTGAGGGAACTTCTTCTAGACAGACACTCTGGGGCCCCAGGGGTGCGTCGGGAGAGAAGCGTTGTGGTTTCAGCGACGACTGCGGTGGAAAGAGGACGCGCAACGGTCGCGCGTGCCTTATATGTCCTCGGCTCCGATGATTACGTGACATTCTAGAATCATCTTCTTGCCCCTCCCACCCCACCACCCCGATGTGTCGATAGGAGGGTACGAATGATATCGTTTTTCGGAAAGGAACAAGCGACTTGACACTCCTACCGTCAAATATAATAATCCAATGGTTTTTTCCGCGCAACCAAGATCCTTGCAGTAACTTACCAAGCCAAGCTGACTGAGCTTATAATAGCAGAATACTTATTAATCATCTGAAAATTGCAAATATTGCAACGTGAAACAATTTCTACCGACAAAATTTACAGTTTTATGATGAAATACAGCCATGGCCAACAACAAACGAAACAGAGCGTACAGAAGAAGATTTTTATCAAAAATCTATATCTCGAACACTCCATTAGTCGCGCGTTCTACTATTGTAGAAAAGGCATGCATTTCGTGGGATTTTAACATTAATTGTGGGTGTCTAACGCACACTCATAGTATTCCTCTATTACTAGCTGGTGATCACAATTAGTACCCTTTCAGCAAACTGCACGATCGCACTTGTTAGAAATTTCGCACTAAAACTAAAATTCTACAATAGTAGAGCGCGCGAGCACTCGCGTGTCATTTTTGTCGGAAGTTTACTTATCGTTTTTATTTTATGTAGGTGTTTATATTATGTATAAATATTGTTATTATGAATTTTTTTGTTTGATAATATTATTTTTAACCGAAGTAACTTTATTTCGCACAATGATGGCACATATTTTGAGACGGTTGGAAGAAGTTATTACTGATGAAGCAACCAGCAAAGTATGGGATAAACATATTTTTACTAACGGATGCAAAGGTAACTTATTGCTACCATTTGGAAATATACGCAGGTGCTCAGCCAGATGGTCCTTATGCACAATCAAATTAAGTTGTGGACATTGTGCTACGAATGCTTACCCCATTGGATTGTTTAGGTTATAACGTCACAATGAACAATTGGTTCACGAATATACCTCAATGCTTAGAACTCTTAGGTAGCAAAATTACAGTCGTAGGCACTGTGAAGAAAGATAAGCCACAAATTCCCAAAGAATTCAAAATCACAAGAAACAGAAGCAAAACGAGTTCAATTTTTTGCTTTCAAAAACAAGGTACTTTAGTATCTTACATGCCAAAATCAAAGAAAGTGGTGCTTATATACTCAACTATGCACTATGATGATCATATCGATTTACAAACAGCAAACGTAAGCCGGAAATAATAACTTTTTACAACAATACCAAATATGGCGTGGACATTGTAGACAAAATTTGTAGTATTTATGACGTCTCCAAAAACTCTAGGCGATGGCCACTTACCATGTTTTTTAATTTAATGAATATAAGCGCTATAAACGGTCATATTGTACATACAATAAACAAGGACTACAGAAATAAGGCCAGGAAGGATTTTTATATGAACTTGGTTTTCACCTAGTCGCGCCATGCATACAACGAAGTATAAATATTGAAAGTATTCCAAAATTATTGAAAATGAAAGGGAAAATTCTATTGGGCATGAAAGAGCCATCGGAATTACAACCATGCCCAGCACAACTCCCCAACACTGGTCGAGTCGGGAAATGTTCCTTTTGTGGCAGAGCGCGCAATAAGTCCACTAGAAAACAATGTGAAACCTGTAAAAAGTGGATTCGTCCTCAACATCAAGTTCTTCAATGCCTTGACTGTTGTAAAAATGATAAAGACTGTGTGGAAGATATGAGCGAGTAAAAAAAGGAGACTGAGAAGGTTTGATGCCAAAAAATCATTGATTTTTCTCAAAATTCGCAAGAAGTCTGATATTAAGTGCCTAATAAATGGTAACAGTTATGTTTCGTCTATTTTAGTTTCTTATTAAAGTTTGTTTTCATATGATATTGAAGTATTTTTATATTTGTTTATTGTTCCTGTAAAATCTTTACACAAAATAGTTCTACATAATATGTAGAGCGCGCGAGCACTCGCGTCCCAAACAGGGGCGCGCGTAATGGAGTATTAATTTAAGTACTTATTATGTTTAATTTTCGATATCTGATTAATATGGCTTTTTTCTTTAAATTAAGGAAACTAAATAACACGAAATAAATTTAAAATATCGAAATATACATACATAATAACTTTAAAAACAAAATATTTCGGTAACTTACAGTTGCTAATTGACCCAAAAATGTGACTTTAAAATATTTTTAAATATCATTCTAATTTATAAAATAATAACTTTTTTCATTTCCTGAAAAGTTTAAATATTGAGACATGAGCCCTTTTTTGGAATTGCGTATTCAATTATATAATTCTGCTTTATTGGTGGTACAATATTTACAAAATATAAAGATATTCGAATAAATTTTCGAACTTTTTACTAAATATATAGCTTGTACAAACGAAAATGCGCACTACAACATATTATTTCTTTCTTACTCCTCTTACAAACAAAAGATGCATAATATTTTAACTTACCATTTTTTGAATATAAAATAATTAAAAGAGTTGTACTTACACCGTTATTTCTCATCTTATTCAGACGTAGTATTTGGAAATATTTTATGTGTATATAACATATACTTATTTAACTTATTTAGTTTATTTTCCTACTACCTTATTCATATTTCCTGCTCTACCCGGATTAAGACTGGCAGAGAATGCCCTGTGGCATTATGACAGTTTTATTATTCGCATTTTTGAACAAACAGAGCTTTAGGGAATAATTCCGTAAGAAAAAGAACAATGAAGGAACCTTTATAATTTCATACATTTTATAATAAGTTACATGTTTGAGAGCTATTAACTGTTCAAATAGCTATTTTATATTAAGTTAATAATTAAATCAAATTATATTAAAATACTCCCGACCTCGCTCAGCCTTCTCCTTAGTCACCGGTATAAGCTCCAAGAGATTTTCATAATTTTAGCTTTTTATAGTGTATTTATTTAAATAATTAGATTAAGTCACGGGAATGTTGACGAAAACCTGAACGTTTTCTTTAACAAAATATTACCAACATAACGACAGCGTCCGAATGACTCTTAAAAAATTGTTTGCTTGTAAATTCGGTTTACACACGATAGTTTTACGTGACAACATGATAACAAAATATTGATGAAATGAATTCATACTTTGTGGAAGAGAGATAGATGCAGCGCAAGCTCAACGCTCAAGTCGATCGTGCCTTTCGCTCGCTTTGAAGCATTCTCGCTCCAATCGTAACATTACAATGAGTATAACGTTACAATGACTCATCTTTTTTCGTGCATGCAACTGGCCTTCATCGATTCCAGACGTTGTCACGTCAAAACTGTAAATAAACTTTAAGAAATAAGAAATTAACAAAAAAGGAAGGAACAAAATTTTTACATTAAACGATGTGGACATATCAACAACAATTTCAGTAGAAAATAAGTTATTATCTGAGAATTCTAAACCACAAAACAATAATATTTTTAAATATAACGAAAAAAAAAGACAAAAATCTTTTGATATTTTTATAATATTGATAAAATATAGGACTTAATAGTCAGTACACTCAATGTAGTAAGTATTAAAGTAATTTTAAAAAAATATTCCAATTTACGACATTGAAACACCGCCGCGCAATTCAGTCATTCGGTCATTCCGTCTGTCGGTCGGTACTTGTTAAAGCTGTGATAGCTCAGTGACCACCGTATCCAATAAAATAGCAAATTGCAATTTTAAGTGCTGATTTCCTAGGTGCTTGGCGGTCAAAAAAACATTGTGAGGAAATTTGCATATCTAAGAAATTTAAAAAATTATAATTCGAAGGTACCTTGCCCTAAAATCATCAATCATAAATGAGAGGAGGTTGGTTCCCAGCAGTGATACATAGTAGAATACAAGTTTACATTACTCATTTGTTATCAGATATCATGCATGCCAGATGAAAATATTTAGAAAATTTCTGACGTCCTTCTCACACTATCTGCCCCACCTTCTGCTCACCTATTTCTGTCCTGACGTAGCCATGCTATCTTCTAGTTAATAGTGTGAGTATATACAATTGCATAATATTATATAACAGGCTGTGCGATGTTTGTCTAACCCTCAGGAATGACATTGAATCTCTCAGAAAGAAAGCTTTCTATTAAGATATTTACTGCAGGAGTTTGTATACTCAACGATTACTCACCATAAATTGAGTGTTGGCTCGTAACCCAAAGTTAAAAAATAATGTTACTACTTTAAAAAAAATGTCACGAGCGTGGGATTCGTGACAGTGAAATTGCCGATTTAATTACCAAAATGGACACTTTACTTACTGAACACCAATTATAACTTAAAGTACACTAATAATTAATCACACCGATCACTTTAATTCGCAGTTATATCGCTTCGAAATATTCACTTCAAGGACATTACCGGTCTTATATAGACCCTCTTCTACTGAAACATCTAGAATGTTCGATTACATACCGGTCCCGACTGACTAGGTGTAGAAAGTTCTAGTATGAAATTTTCTAGAAAGATTTATTTTGCTACATGATACTAGATGGCGCTTGGGTCATGTATCATGCATTAATAATGGCGCGCATAGATATTCTTAATATAAAACTTATAAATTATTCTTTAAATTTATCCAAAAATAACAATTCAGCGCACGTGTCCGAACTCTCCAACATAGTTTGCAGTTCAAATACAGGAAAATTTCATGTTAGCTTCTTCAGAAAGTTTATGATAAAAATAACGAAAAGGGAAGTTATTTTT
This sequence comes from Parnassius smintheus behrii, assembly GCA_036936625.1. NCBI lineage: Eukaryota > Metazoa > Arthropoda > Insecta > Lepidoptera > Papilionidae > Parnassius > Parnassius smintheus. The sequence goes on along the minus strand of JAUPFT010000010.1, from coordinate 24,458,425 downwards.
CAGAATACAGAAGTGAATTACCAGATCCTTTATTCGTATTTAGTTTCAGGTGCTGGAGAATTTGTAGAAAGTTTTTGAGATAATATATAAAATCTACTTTAATTGGAAACTCCTTCATATATTTTGGCATAGATTTTAGTAAGACAAAGCTTTTACATAATATTTTAAATATTTATCATAATATATTTAACTCGTATATAAACGTTTAGGATATTTATAATCGACACCTATTCATGGTAAATCTTTCAATATCGCCAATTTGAATTACGTAATAATAATCCGTCTCTTTGCATTGTACAGTATTAAAAAGAGAGAGAGAGAGAGAGAGAGAGAGAGCGCAACTTTAACTTTTCCAACTTCCAAATTTCATGAGTAAGTCTATTAATAAATATTTCGAAAACATTCCCAAAATCAAAGTACATAATTTTTATTAAACTAAGTTTTATAAGAAGAGTTATAATATTAAGGAATTTATGGATGATATATGGATGATGCGGGAAATAGAGTAAATGGGGCCCTACATACTATTGTGAAGAGTCAAAATGTCGAAATAGGCACGTATGGCAATTCACAGTGCTGTGTTGGTCCCTACTTTAACGTATGGTAGTGAAAGTTGGGTGTGGCAGAAGAAGCACGAGAGTAGAATGAACGCAGTAGAAATGCGGTCATTAAGGAGTATGTTAGGGCTGAATCTGAATGACAGGGTAAGAAATTGTGTAATAAAAGAAGAGTGTGGTTTGCAAGATGATATTGTGACCAGGATTAAGAAAGGAATACTTCGGTGGTTTGGTCATGTGGAAAGAATGGATGAGGAAAGACTGACAAAGAAAATTTATGTTGCAGAAGTGAATGGCAGAGTCGGAAAGGGACGTGCTAGGCGAAAATTTATCGACCAAATTGGCGATTTATTAAAAACGGGCCAAATCAGGAGTACCCTTAACCGACGAGCATGTACGCGTAGGTGTATGGATGTGAAGGAGGCGAGAGAGGTGTGCCAGGATCGTGCCAAATGGAAGTCTGTAGTCTCTGCCTACCCCTCTGGGTGACAGGCGTGAGTGTTTATGTTTATGTTTATATGTTTATGGATGATAATAACCCCTGGGAAGGGTGATCACTACCTAGCTACTTCTAACATGTATTGTGTTGTTAATTGTAAACATGACTGTAAGCCATTACTTGAAATAAAAAATAGTCCCACTGGGTTTCTTGATGGTTCTTCCCAGGACAGACGTTTTTTTGCGAACCAGTGGTAAATGAAAAAAGTGACTTTCAACAAGTATTGTTTATAATCTACCTTGAATAAAAAAGTTTCTGTTTCTGATTCTATTTGAAATCTGCGAGTACATATATATACAACGCGTCCCAAAATTCAACGATAAGCCGACACTGGAGGATAGACCTGCCCCGGACTAATCGGAGAAAAAAAGAAAAAAAATATATCCCAATTATATTTTAAGTTATATAAAAAAAATGAAATTCTTCAGAAATTGAGACCGTTTATGATATTTTTCACTACCATGACCACAATTTTTTTTAATATTAGTTTCTTTTTTTTATAGGCAACAACCTGAATAGCACTGCTATCTACCACACTTCTTAAAAAATCCAGAATAGCTCTTGTTTTGTCACGAAAATTTATGAAACTTTTTTATTCCCTAAATTTTTTGAAGACTTTTACTTTTAACCAAATTTAACTTATCGTGGTGTAAAAAAAAAGTATGAACACTAGTATGGCAAGTTTTTTTAAAAATTGACGCAACTAACCAACATTCCAAAATGGTATAATACTCTAGGAAAACAAGTTATAAAAAAATATGGGTCTATTATTTCTTAACAGGGGCCAAATTCCTTAAATTGTAATTGTCAGTAATTACTTTTACTACATGCCCAAAATGGGTTCTTATTACAATTTCTAGGAATTTTAATGGGGCATACATACCTTAGATGTTAGAGAGAGATAGATAGATAGAGATATTTACGTTAAAAAGAGACAACAACAGGGCAGGTAGAGAAGCTGTTATTATTCTAAGCAAGTCAGTTCAGTACGCTCTGTTCCTTTGTTTACTGCACACCGTTCCTAATTCAACTTACGTGGCTCTCGTACATACTATCGACTTTTGGCTTGGCTTTTTGGACTGGAATCGACCTGCAAACTTAACTGGCCTGGCATTATTTGGACTTTTCGGGATTCCTGTAGCTTCTTCTATGGCATGTACCGAAGAAGTCGAATCATTTTCTATCTCATTGAGAACTTCTTCATCACGATCCAATCTAGGTCTTCCAGCGCTTCTCCTATTGGATGGCATACGAACCTCCGAAAACATGCATAACACTCGATAGTCAGGATGTCTTTGAGCATTTGGGTATCTTTTTCGATACAGTCTACTAGCAGCGTTAGCATTACATCGGCATTCTCCATAGATTAAATGCATATTAGCGTATTCCTGTGGTGTGTACGGTTGCGGCATGTTAAACGCCAAACAGTCCAAAATGCGCCAGAACTATCACAAAACACACAATCGTAGTCCAAGATAATGCCAGGTCAGTTCAGTTTGCAGATCACTTCCAGTCCAAATAATGCCAGGCCAGTTAAGTTTGCAGGTCGATTCCAGTCCAAAAAGCCAAGCCAAAAGTCGATAGTATGTACGAGAGCCACGTAAGATGAATTGGGAACGGTGCGCAGTAAACAAAGGAGCAGAGCGTACTGAACTGACTTGCTGAGAATAATAACAGCTTCTCTACCTGCCCTGTTGTTGTCTCTTTTTAACGTAAATATCTCTATCTATCTATCTCTCTCTAACGTCTAAGGTATATATGCCCTATTAAAATTCCTAGAAATTGTAACAAGAACCCATTTTGGGCATGTAGTAAAAGTGATTACTGACAATTACAATTTAAGGAATTTGGCCCCTGTTAAGAAATAATAGACCCATATTTTTTTATAACTTGTTTTCCTAGAGTATTATACCATTTTGGAATGTTGGTTAGTTGCGTCAATTTTTAAAAAAACTTGCCACACTAGTGTTCATATTTTTTTTTTACACCACGATAAGTTAAATTTGGTTAAAAGTAAAAGTCTACAAAAAATTTAGGGAATAAACAAAGTTTTATTAATTTTCGTTATAAAACAAGAGTTATTCTGGATTTTTTAAGAAGTGTGGTAGATAGCAGTGCTATTCAGGTTGCTTATAAAAAAAAGAAACAAGTATTAAAAAAATTGTGGTCATGGTAGTGAAAAATATCATAAACGGTCTCAATTTCTGAAGAATTTCATTTTTTATATAACTTAAAATATAATTGGGATATATTTTTTTTTTCTTTTTTTCCTTGATTAGTCCGGGGCAGGTCTATCCTCCGGTGTCGGCTTATCGTTGAATTTTGGGACACGTTGTATATATACTAAGCCCCAATACTAAACACAAGCCTCCTGTCATTTCTGAGGGGTATGAAAAGATATTTGTCGCGTTGCTCTAGTGGGTGTTAACAGACTTCACATGTCTTCGATATATTTTCATTCCTCAGACATGCAGATATCTTAACAATGCTTGCGTTCACTTCTAGCCTTTATTAATACAATTTAAACTTCACATAAGATTAATCTAAGTTTTAATAGTATAGTTAATATGTTTTTTCTGGTTATATGTAAATGTGTGTAATTATGTATAATATATAAGAATTAATTAATTTTAGTAATAATTTAATTAATTCATATTTATTATATATATCATTAATTAGTAATAAATAAGTAAGGCAGGGGCCACACCTGCCTCATAGTATTCTCCTAAAACTTTAAATAGATCTCGTTCCCGCACCTCCTGCATTCACAGGGGTCCACATCTCTTATTAAAGATGTCTCTACACCTTTTACTTGGTCTCCTTTTTTCTTTTCCTGTCTATTCGTATATTAAATGCTATCTACTTCTAATACGTACTTCTAATGTGTTGAATTGGGTCATTTGAGCGACTAAGTTCACATTTTAAATTTTTGTGTTTAATGTGAAAAGTTTACTGTAAGTTTATTCAATTATTGTGATCTTGTGTCTTAATTTAATAACTAAAGTTGCTTTAAAACCAATAAAAATTCCATTAACGTATTTATTATCATTAAGCGGGTGGACGTGTTAAAAAGTGTTCCCATCAAATTAATCGTTAAACATTTCAAACAGCGTTATTTAATATTGCAATAGTTGTGAGACTATAATAGTTTTTCAAAGTACATTAAACAAAAATTATAAATAAATACTGATATAAATGGATACATAACAGAAATAAATATTCAATTGAATTACAAGTACCGACATTAAGCGGGTAGACGTGTTAAAAAGTGTTCCGATCAAATTAATCGTTAAACGTTTCAAACAGCGTTATTTAGTGGTATAGTGCAATAGTTGTGAGACTATAATAGTTTTTCAAAGTACATTGGTGTTTAGTTCTGATAAAAGTGATCTAAGTTAAGAAAAATTAGCAAAATCATTTTAAGTTACCCTTTAACAAAACTTAAAGGACTATTGCACATCGTACAAGGAGTTCAAAAATTTCATCGTAACTGCTCAAGGCGTGTTGGTCGAACGGCCTAACGGTGTGCACATCAATTAAAAGTTAAAACGACGGAGGATCGAGTCCTCTGGACTGTAAATTGGAGTTGACGCACTTTTTGTACTTATAATTTGCATTACATTCTCTGCATTTTAACGCTTTATTCAATAGTAAAATAGGCGGAAGGTGTAAAGCATGCAGAGCAAACATAAATGTTACTCAAAAACGAATAAAATGCACACAATGTTCGCATAACTTACCATTCAGAGTGCATAAATTTTAATAATGATACTGCTTCAAGATCTGAATGGAAGTGTCCCGCTTGCACTACTTCTTGTCGAAAAGGTGGTGATAACAGTAACACTCCGATACGAACTAATAAATATCCTTCCAACACCGTTTACGATAAAACTACGTATAGATCATCAAACAAAAGTTCTGACCAGCCTACATGTATCACTGAGACCAGTAGTTGCCAACCATATAATTTGGAATTAATTAATAGCATAGAGTTACTGTTAGACAAAAAACTCAGTGCTATAAAATTCGATATAATTCAAGAGTTGAAATTATCACTTATCACTGAAATAAAAAATGAAATAACTAGTAACCTTAAACAGCTGGAAGAATCGCATAACAGTTTGCTAAATGACTACAACAATCTTAAAAGTAATTTTGAAATACTTCAACAAAATGTCCAGAATGGCGAGATGAAACTGGCGGAATTATGTGCTATATATAAATAAAAAAAGAACAACAATGGGGTAGACTTTCGAACATAGAGATTGTTGGTTTACCAAAAACTCAAAAGAATCAACTTTTGAATTAATAATCAAAATAGCCAGCCATGCAGGAATAAAGCTTACGGATGATCAAATTGTTTTTGCGCACCGAGTTCAGCCTATGCAGAATGTTGGAGGTCGCCCAAAAAACATTTTAGTCAAATTTCAGAATCGCACTATTAAAGATAATATTATTTCAGGGCTCCGAAAAACCAAAGGAATTACTACTTCCGATATTGGACTGGGTGGTCCAGCCAAAAGGCTTTTTGTTAACGAACACCTGACCTCTGAGAATAAGTAACTCTTGAAAATAGTAAAATCACGAGCAATGGCCAAATCATATAAGTTTGTCTGGGTCAGAAACTGCCACATTTTTTAAGGAAAAACCAGGAGTCTCCCGCTATCACTATAAATTCCGAAAAAGATTTATTAAAAATTGTATTATAAGATTAATTTTGATAGTATTGTTACGAGCTTGAGGTTCGTGACAATAAAAATTGCCGATAAAATTACCTAAATTAACACTTTAATTTACTTTACACAAATTAAAGTTAAAACACTAATAATAAAACACACTAATTCACTTAATTCCGCTCCGAAGCTTCGCTTGTTTCGTCAAATCAACACTGTCGATCGCATCTTGCGCCACCTATTTATTTAAATTAGCAAAATATCCGGAATGTTCAAGTAAACACGCGCAAGGTACCGAGAATTCGAGTATAGATTTTCTAGAAACTTAGTTCTTCGGGTGGCGCTGTCGGTCGAAAGACGTGTGATGTCATTTACTGCAACGCTCCCCTCGCTCTCGTTCCTGACACTAGATGGCGCTAGTTGACTTATTCGAGCGCGGCGTAACACTGCCCCCTCCTAAGACATGCTCGTCCCGAGCATTATCGGCCCCATAGTAACGCGCCAAGCGATCCACTTGGACGATCTTAGGAGTCCCTCTTACGCCTTTCTGTAACGGCTCCGCAATGTCAAGGGATGTCCTATCCCGTGGTGCACCAACATTTTACAATTTCGACGCTCCTCTACTCCGTGCCTGAGGACTCCTCACAGCCGCACAACTTGTACATGTACGACACCAATCCTCGACATCGTCACGATAATGGACCCAGTAAAACTGTTCTCGGACCTTCAGTAGAGTTCGTTTACCTCCCATATGGACTCTTGAACGACCATTATGGCACAGCTGTAGAACATTCGGCACTTTAGCTTTAGGGACAACCATTTGTAAACGACAGCTGTCTCCTCGACCATTGTCCCATTTACGGCACAGGACTCCATCCTGAAGCAGCAAGCTGTCCCATTGGGCCCAATAGCTTTTCGTGGTTGAACTCATCGCTGAGACGTCCCTCCACTTAGGCTTGGTAGCACGGGCCTTCATCCATCCCAGAATCGGCTTGATGTCCGGATCTTCCTGCTGTGCATGTCGTAGGCTGTCCCTCCACCCGTTGCTGAGGTAGTCTGTCCTGAGCATCCTCACGGATACCACTCCCTTACTCTCTTGCCTACCACAATGGTTGCAATCTTCAGGAAAAGGTCTTCTTGACAATGCATCTGCGTTGCCGTGAGATTTCCCGCTGCAGTGTCTGATAGAAAAGTCGTATTCCTGCTGCTGCTGGGCGGTGCTGTTAGCTGCACTTCCTTTCTGAGACCGTTCATCTTCCCTTCCTAGGGTGTTCTTAGGGCAGCTGGACCGAAGATGGCCCCTTTCCCCACAGCCATAGCACCTAGGGCTGTATCTTTTATTGTGGTCGCGAACCGTAACTGCTGTAACCTCCCTAGCGTGAGGTGAACGATGATCCTGTCGCCGCCAGGCAGTGCCTTTAGCTGCACTACCCTCTCGAGATCTATCAACTCTCCTTTCTACGGTTCGCTTAGGGCAGCTGGATCGAAGATGGCCCTTTTCCCCACAGCCATAGTACCTAGGGCTGTATCCTCTGTTGCGGTCGCGAACTGTAACTGCTGCAACCTCCCTGACGCGATGGGAACGATGATCCTGCCGCACGGCTTCTACCTCCAGTGCATGGGCCAAGGCGTCCTTAAGCGTCTCGTGGTGCCCGAGCCTCACAGCAGCTCTGACTTCCAGGTCACGGATGCCGTCGATGAATGTCTGCACCAGGTTCCCTTCAATGAGCGCAGGTATAGACCGGTATGCTTTTCGCACCAGCTTCTCCACCTCTAGAGCCCACTGCTGCAGGTTTTCGTTGATGCGCTGCACGCGATCTTTAAGCTGCGCACGAAAGACGTGTTCCAGGTGAGCGTCGCCATATCTCGCCTCCAATGCCTCGAGGAGTTGCTCATAAGTCACTTCCTCACCGAGAGCTTCCAGAACTGTTAAGGCCTGGTCGCGCAGGCCTAGTGTGAGAGCAGTCATGGCCTGACTTTTATTCCAGCCGTTCGCCTTCATAACCGCCTCGAACTGGATTTTGTAGGCTGACCAGGAAGAGTTACCGTCGAACGGTGGCACTTTGAACCCGCGTAGCGAAGGTGTTGTAGCTACTACGGGAGCTGTAGCTCCATCTCCGAGTTTGAGTTCGTCCAGTGATTTCTTCATGTCAGCCATTACGTTGTCAACCCGATTGTTTACTTGGTCGATTCGGGTTTCAGCTTTCTCGATTCGGTTTTCAGCTTTCGCGATTTGGGTTTCAGCTTCCGACAGGCGGTTGTCATGCTGAGCAACCCTATCCTTCACCTCCTTTACCTCCTTCCCGAAGGTAGCGTGAAGGTCCTTCATGAGGAGCATCTGCTCTTCCAACCGACGGGCCTGTTCCTCTTGCCCGCCCCGCAGCTGCTCCTCCAAACGACGAACCTGGTCTTCCTGTCGGCGGGCCTGTTCATCCTGTCCACCCCGCAGCTGCTCTTCCAACCGATGGACCTGTTCATCCTGTCCACCCCGCAGCTGCTCTTCCAACCGACGGACCTGTTCCTCCTGTCGGCGAGCCTGCTCCTCCTGTCGGCGAGCCTGCTCCTCCTGTCGGCGAGCCTGCTCCTGCAGCATCACCATCAGAGCACCTAAGTCAGGTGCCACAGACGTAGAAGCTGCTGACGGACCGGCTTCCGTGGCCGGCGGCTGGCCCTCAGACATCTGCGGCGTTGCACCACCAAATCTCCTCTGGTCCGTCTCCTGCTGGCGTTGACTTCGGGTACAGACACCCTCCGTTTCCTCCTTAGGTAAAATCGGCATTATTTTATCCCACTTCTGACACCAATTGTTACGAGCTTGAGGTTCGTGACAATAAAAATTGCCGATAAAATTACCTAAATTAACACTTTAATTTACTTTACACAAATTAAAGTTAAAACACTAATAATAAAACACACTAATTCACTTAATTCCGCTCCGAAGCTTCGCTTGTGTCGCCGAGTTTAACTCTGTCTATCGCATCTTGCGCCACCTATTTATTTAAATTAGCAAAATATCCGGAATGTTCAAGTAAACACGCGCAAGGTACCGAGAATTCGAGTATAGATTTTCTAGAAACTTAGTTCTTCGGGTGGCGCTGTCGGTCGAAAGACGTGTGATGTCATTTACTGCAACGCTCCCCTCGCTCTCGTTCCTGACACTAGATGGCGCTAGTTGACTTATTCGAGCGCGGCGTAACAGTATTTATTATTGTTTTAATATAAATAGTTACATATTTAACACATAAAACAACACTCACGATTTACACATCCATTATTACATACATCAAAATCTTACATTCACACACATCTTTCAAAATTTACATCAATACTGAGTATTTACACCAATATGCCCTACAAAAGAAATGTATAAGCTACCATTTCTTACCTTGTATAAAAATTAAATTCCTGTCTGTTGCAAAACCATCCTTCATGACTCTTCAACCAGTATTATTTCTGTTACATAATATAATTATTATCTACATTACTATCAATTACTTACTATTTATCATAATACTATTTATCATAATAAATACAATTTTTATAAGTTAATTACAACACAATGGTACCTAAATCATGCTAAAAGTGCCTTATAACTCAATGCACATATTCTATCAAAACGTCCGTGGCTTGCGAACTAAAACTAGGCAATTTCGAGACAGTATAATTTGTAATGACTTCAACATAATACTCATTGCAGAAACTTGGTTGACTGATGGTATTTACAACGGTGAATTATGTGACAATAGGTACGACATATTTAGGTATGATAGAAATAAAACATCTTCGCATAAAAAGAAGGGTGGGGGGGGGTCATGATTTGTACGTATACACAATTACAAGCTCAAGAAAGGACGGAATGGATGTGTAGAGATCTCGAATGTTTGTGGGTAACAATACCAGGAAAATATTAAATTTGTCAAGACAGACGTAATTTAAATATTGGAGTTGTTTATATACCGCCTGATAATTATCAATTTAGAAAGCGTTTTGATAATTTTACAGAATTGCTCACAATAATCATAACTCAATGTCCAAATGATCATTTTATAATTGCCGGTCACTTCAACCTAGCGAATATATCTTGGTCTTCTTCAGGTCCCGTAATGCTTAAGCAAAGTCCAGTTGAATTACAAAATGCAACAATAAAGTTAACTGATCTATGCAACTTATCAGGGCTAAATCAACATAATATTATTAGCAACAATAGTGGCAACGTACTAGACTTAGTGTTTAGTAACATAAACATAGACGTTACTCGTTCTCAAATATATCTTGTATTTGATCCTTCTTTACTGCTCGACGCATCTTATCTGCTAATAGCCTGCTTGAAAAATAAACCACGATCAAAATTAAACTTTAACCGAGTTGATTACGATAAAATAAATAAAGCCTAATGATGAAAAAATATAAAAATCGCCGTGATTATGACGAATATTGCATACTACGTACTAGACAAAAAAAATTACAGAAACAGTGACACGACCGTTACTTAGATAAAATGCAAAGCCTTCTAAAAATGATCCTAAAATATTATGGTCTTATTTAAAATCTATACGTAATAGCAACTCTACATACCCTAGTACATTAAAATTAGGAAATGAATCATACACAAACGAAACGAACGTATGTACGGGATTTAATAAATTCTTTGAAAGTGTTTTTCGAAAACCTTCTTCTTCTTACGATTATTCTCATATTCCAAACGTAGAATCAAATGATATATTACACAATATATACTTTAGTACTAAAAATGTTTCTCGTATTCTACATACAATTAAAACTAATACAGGGCCTGGTGGCGATGGCATACCTCCCCTATTTATACATAAATGTGCAAAACACTTGGCCAAGCCTCTCTCAATAATCTTTAATATGTTTGTTAACACCTATGGAACATTTCCTAGTAAGTGGAAAGAAGCTCTAATACATAATACTTATACATAAGAGTGGACCAAAAAGCAGAATTGAGTGCCGCCCAATCTCCATATTAAACACATTTGGAAAGATTTTTGAAAAACTTATATTTATACACATCAGTCCCATAATCTTAAAATCAATACAACTGAACAACATGGTTTTATAAATAAAGGATCAACTGTAACAAATTTAGCTACTTTAACCAATTATATATATATATATATATATATATATATATATATATATATATATATATATATATATATATATATATATATATATATATATATATATATATATATATATATATATATATATGAGCATGGACGACAGGCAGCAGGTCGATGTAATATACACGGACTTTGAAAAAGCATTTGACCGCGTTGATCATGCCATCCTTTTACGTAAACTTTACAGTGTGGGTATTCATGGTGATTTGCACAGATGGGTAACTTCATACATAAGTAACAGAAGGCAAGCAGTGTTACTGGGTAGTGCTCGTAGTGATTTTATTATGGTAATATCTGGTGTCCCACAAGGCTCAATACTCGGACCTTTGTTCTACAACGCCTATTTATTTGACATCGGTGACTGCTTCTATCATTCAAACTATTTAATGTTCGCAGATGACAAAAAAATTTATCTAAAAATAAAAACAATTGATGACTGTGTTCTGATTTATCGTCACGCACAATCCCTAACGGGGTAGCCAGAGAGAACAGATCGCCAAGTGTCACGATCCTTACATATCTGTTTCGCTTCTTTCAGGTTCATTAACTTCTTCATACATGCACGTCTAGGTATCCGAGTACTCTTGACCCTCCCCTCTTCGAGCAATTTGCTCACATGGTCTTCGAAAGTTAGTCTCGGTCTACCTCGACACCTTTTAATATTTACTTTCACTCTATATATTTTCTTCACCATTCGGTCTTCACTCATTCGTTCAACGTGCCCAAACCATTGGAGTACGCCCCTATCAATTTTCGTGATAAGGTCATCTTTCAATCCTGCCATATTGCGAATCTCTTCGTTTCGCTTTCGGTCGGCTATGGTAACACCACACATTTTACGAAGAGATCGCATCTCCACTGCATTCAACTTGCTTTTGTGCTTCTTCTGGCATACCCAGGTTTCGCTGCCATATAACAAAGTCGGTACCAACACTGCGTTATGTATTGCAAGGCGTGCACTCTTCACCACGCCTTGCCTTTTTACTAATGCATTCAGGGCACCATTGACATTGTTTTCGGCAGCGACACGCCTATCCACATCTAAATCACATCTTCCATCCCGGCTGAAAGCACTCCCTAAGTATACAATTTCATTTACCTGTTCTAGACATTCCTGATTTACCCATATTTCACATTTCGTTCTCTCTTCGTCCTTTTCAAATACCAGAACCTTAGTTTTATTAGCATTCAAACGGAGACCTTTAATTTCACATTCCTCTTTCATACACGTGACTAATGCCTGCAGTTCTGCTTCTGATGGTGCAATAAGCACTGCATCATCAGCATACAGCAGACAATTAACTTTTATGTCACCCAATTTCACACCCAAACAGCTATCTTTCAGCTTCTGTAAACAGCTGTCGAGATACAGTATGAACAGCCAGGAAGACATGACACAACTCTGTTTTACGCCCGCTTGGACGCTAAACATGGGTGACAGATCATGCCCTACCCGTACACAGGCTTTACAGTCATAGTAAAGTGACTGCACAGCCCTTAACAATCGACCATCCACACCATATCCCGGCAACAGTTCCCACATTTTCTTCCTTATAACCTTATCAAATGCTTTCTCCAGATCCACAAAAGCATAGAAAATCCTCTGGTTAACACTCAGAAGCTTCTTCGTGATCATGCGGAGAGAAAACATTTGATCCGTGCATCCTCTTCCAGGTCTAAATCCGCATTGTGCCTCCCATAAGAATCTTTCCGATTTCTCTTGCATCCTGCGTGTCAAAACCTTCGAATAAACTTTACTTGCTAAACTGGTCAAGCTGATCGCCCGATAGCACCCGCAGTCAAAATGTGAACCTTTACCTTTATATAAAGGCACAATGACCGCGGATCGCCAATCATCCGGGACATCTCCCGTCCGCCAGCACAAATTGCACAGCAGATGAAAGCTGTCCCAGACGCGAGGCCCACCGTACTTGACCATTTCAGCAGTAACTCTGTCTAGTCCCGCAGCCTTACCACATTTCAAACTTCGAATCGCACGTTCAATCTCTTTCATGCTGATGACCTCAGTGTCATCGAGGTCCGTGTCTGGCGTGCCAGTCACGGCGTCACCCCCGGATCCTTCACTAAGATCATGACACGCATACATTTCTCTATAAAATTCACTCCATCGCTGCATGACGTCCGATTTTTCTGAGAGGACGTCATTGGTTCTCGAAAGCACTTTGTTCATTCTTAAAGCTGTCGCACCACTCCGGGACCTTCCAACCTCTTTCCAGAAGAGTTTGGAGTTTTCCCTAAAGTTGTGCGACAACCTCTCGTCCGCTTCTGTTCTACACCTTTTATGTACTTCCTCAATCAATGTTTTCGCATAAACTTTCTGCAGCTTATATCTTTCTTTCATCTTCTCTCTCATATGCTCATCGTTACTAGAGGCCAAGTAGTCTAACCATGCTTTTTTCTTCTTTTCTACAGCTTCTTTCACTTCATCATTCCACCATGCATCTCTTCTTTTACTATTACCTCTTTTTGTCGTACCACATACTTCTTCCGCTGCACTTACCATTCCATCCCTAAGGTTCTGCCATGTTCTCTCCACACATTCTTTCCTGCCATCGATGGTGTCAAGCTTTTCGGCTACCCTCGTGTGATATTTGTCCCTAGTATCCGCTTCCTGAAGCTTCCAGCTTCGGATGCGACAGACCGACTGTGGTTCTGTTACTGCCGTCCGGTGGCGCCAACACGCGAACAAACCCCTAAATCTAGAACTTACTAGATAATGATCCGTTCCCAGGTCAGCACCGCTGAACACTCGTGTATCCATCACCTGTTTTCGTAGTCGGTCATCCACCAGGAACAAATCAATCATACTTCTCTCATTCTTTTTTTCTCTAGTGTACATATGGATCTTCCTGTGATTAAACATAGTGTTTGTCACAAGAAGACCCTTTTCCTTGCATACAGCCAGTATAAGCTTGCCAGCATCATTAACCCTTTTATCGCCAAACTTTCCAAGCACCGACTCGTATCCTGGTCGAGCGATACCTACCCATCCATTCAAATCACCACATACAACAGTTCTTTCGTTTCCCTTAACCAAATCTAGAACTTCTCTTACATTCTCCCAAAACTCCTCCAGCTCAGCCCTGGACGACGAAGCTACCGGCGCATAAACAGCCAAAAGGAATAACTTCGTCAGTCCCATTTTGAAGCGAACCCAGAGAAGTCTTGAGTTCACAACCTTGTATTCAGTCATAAGATCGACCAACCGGGACAACAAAAGCACTCTCACTTCTTGGCAGGCGTTCTCGCTTTCCGGGACTCCGGACCATATAGCTAACGTCCCGCCAGGGAGCTCTACAATACCACTGCCTTTCCGTTTGGTCTCCGACATACACATGACATCTAATTTTCTTTCTTTCATTATTTCGATCAACTCATTCGTCTTATCTCTCATGCCCCCTCTAACATTCCACGTGCCAACTCTGCACTCCGTCCTACACCTTCCGCCGTGTCGGGCTGTGCGTGACGGGTGGCGGTCCCCATCGCCGCTCTGCGCGCTGCATTCCACACCAACGGGGACGAGCTGGTGTGCATCGCCTTAGGGGGACGCCCTAACCCTCGTTTGCATGGTCACATACCACGAGCAAACACAAATTACGCAAAAAATTCTACTTTATGTCGTATTGTTCAAAACTATAATAAGTTTTACGCTGACTTGGATATTTTCAACCTATCCAAGAGTCGCATCAAACGTGATGTTGTAAACAAAAATAGGGCATAATCACACACACACACACACACACACACACACACACACACACACACACGCACGCTTAATTATTAGTTGATAAAAATTGTGTAATCTCTATTGGCCTTACTATATGATAATGTGTATTGTAAATACGATAAAAACGCTGTATGATTACCTAAATAAATAAATAAATAAATCTCAGTCTGTAATTATTCATCCTACAGATGTGTCCTACCCAATGCCATTTGAGTAGTCTTATTCGTTTCCTTGCATCTATTATTTTTTTGTTTTTTCTGAACTACTGATTCACTTGTGATTCACCAACGACATAGTTGCCTTTGCAGAGAGGGCTACTGAATTAGAAAGTATAGTGATCGAAAGAGCGCTGGTAAGTCAAAAGGTGGGACTGTCAATGAACACGATGAAAACAGATTTTCACCAACATATTACCTCGGGACATAATAAAAGCAAATGAAAAGATTGAATATGTTAAGAATAAGTGTATTTAGGACAGCTAGCATCATTCGTAAATAATACAGAAAAACAAATAGAAAGAAGCATAACTCTAGCCTGGAAGAAATATTGGGGATCGGGAGAAATAATAAAAAAATACGATCTCAATATAAATACAAATAAAAAACTCTACTCCGAAGTAGCGATATTGCCACGCCCGGCATATGGCTGGCCCTCTCTCACTCTTGCTACCTGCGTGAAATAATTACCTACAATCGCGAGGCACCAATGGTAACACACGCAGTTGGGGCTAGCGTGCTGTAGGCGGGTGAATGTTAAGTTTTTTAACGCTGTTTACGTGAATAGATTTTTGTAAATATTTGTTGAGATAGTTTTTATTTAGTATTTAGTATATTTAATTGTAGAATAAAATAGCTGAAAAAGTTTTGATGTAATTTAAAAATTATATATTATGTATATTACCTATTTGATCAATTGTATTGGCAAAAGTCGTTCCTACTATAACTTTTGCGTGAATAGGTGCTAAATGACCAACAAAAGGTTTCAGATATAATTATCTTACTTTATTACGAAATGTATTTACGAAAGGTGAATTTATATAATTTTATTGTTAGATAGGTACTTATAATATAGAATAATAATACTTATAATAAAGAATAAAGTAATAATTCTGTGGTATCAAGGTAAAGGGCGATGAGTCTAAAAACACAACTTTTCACCATGGGCTAATGAAGAAAACGCTTATTTGTTTTACATATATGCAGTTTAATAAAAAATGTATAGAAATACTTAATAAAAGTTTGTTTTAACTTTCATTTGACAATTTAGTCGTGTTTTATATGTTTTTGAAAAATATTTTATTAATTAATTATTAAAATAATTGACATATCTCCTTTTTCCATAACAAGAAAAAAATTAAACAATCCTTCTATTGACTCGTCTCATTATGCATCTCGTCTCAATAGCATAGAGTTACTGTTAGACAAAAAACTCAGTGCTATAAAATTCGATATAATTCAAGAGTTGAAATTATCACTTATCACTGAAATAAAAAATGAAATAACTAGTAACCTTAAACAGCTGGAAGAATCGCATAACAGTTTGCTAAATGACTACAACAATCTTAAAAGTAATTTTGAAATACTTCAACAAAATGTCCAGAATGGCGAGATGAAACTGGCGGAATTATGTGCTATATATAAATAAAAAAAGAACAACAATGGGGTAGACTTTCGAACATAGAGATTGTTGGTTTACCAAAAAACTCAAAAGAATCAACTTTTGAATTAATAATCAAAATAGCCAGCCATGCAGGAATAAAGCTTACGGATGATCAAATTGTTTTTGCGCACCGAGTTCAGCCTATGCAGAATGTTGGAGGTCGCCCAAAAAACATTTTAGTCAAATTTCAGAATCGCACTATTAAAGATAATATTATTTCAGGGCTCCGAAAAACCAAAGGAATTACTACTTCCGATATTGGACTGGGTGGTCCAGCCAAAAGGCTTTTTGTTAACGAACACCTGACCTCTGAGAATAAGTAACTCTTGAAAATAGTAAAATCACGAGCAATGGCCAAATCATATAAGTTTGTCTGGGTCAGAAACTGCCACATTTTTTAAGGAAAAACCAGGAGTCTCCCGCTATCACTATAAATTCCGAAAAAGATTTATTAAAAATTGTATTATAAGATTAATTTTGATAGTATTGTTACGAGCTTGAGGTTCGTGACAATAAAAATTGCCGATAAAATTACCTAAATTAACACTTTAATTTACTTTACACAAATTAAAGTTAAAACACTAATAATAAAACACACTAATTCACTTAATTCCGCTCCGAAGCTTCGCTTGTTTCGTCAAATCAACACTGTCGATCGCATCTTGCGCCACCTATTTATTTAAATTAGCAAAATATCCGGAATGTTCAAGTAAACACGCGCAAGGTACCGAGAATTCGAGTATAGATTTTCTAGAAACTTAGTTCTTCGGGTGGCGCTGTCGGTCGAAAGACGTGTGATGTCATTTACTGCAACGCTCCCCTCGCTCTCGTTCCTGACACTAGATGGCGCTAGTTGACTTATTCGAGCGCGGCGTAACACTGCCCCCTCCTAAGACATGCTCGTCCCGAGCATTATCGGCCCCATAGTAACGCGCCAAGCGATCCACTTGGACGATCTTAGGAGTCCCTCTTACGCCTTTCTGTAACGGCTCCGCAATGTCAAGGGATGTCCTATCCCGTGGTGCACCAACATTTTACAATTTCGACGCTCCTCTACTCCGTGCCTGAGGACTCCTCACAGCCGCACAACTTGTACATGTACGACACCAATCCTCGACATCGTCACGATAATGGACCCAGTAAAACTGTTCTCGGACCTTCAGTAGAGTTCGTTTACCTCCCAGATGGACTCTTGAACGACCATTATGGCACAGCTGTAGAACATTCGGCACTTTAGCTTTAGGGACAACCATTTGTAAACGACAGCTGTCTCCTCGACCATTGTCCCATTTACGGCACAGGACTCCATCCTGAAGCAGCAAGCTGTCCCATTGGGCCCAATAGCTTTTCGTGGTTGAACTCATCGCTGAGACGTCCCTCCACTTAGGCTTGGTAGCACGGGCCTTCATCCATCCCAGAATCGGCTTGATGTCCGGATCTTCCTGCTGTGCATGTCGTAGGCTGTCCCTCCACCCGTTGCTGAGGTAGTCTGTCCTGAGCATCCTCACGGATACCACTCCCTTACTCTCTTGCCTACCACAATGGTTGCAATCTTCAGGAAAAGGTCTTCTTGACAATGCATCTGCGTTGCCGTGAGATTTCCCGCTGCAGTGTCTGATAGAAAAGTCGTATTCCTGCTGCTGCTGGGCGGTGCTGTTAGCTGCACTTCCTTTCTGAGACCGTTCATCTTCCCTTCCTAGGGTGTTCTTAGGGCAGCTGGACCGAAGATGGCCCCTTTCCCCACAGCCATAGCACCTAGGGCTGTATCTTTTATTGTGGTCGCGAACCGTAACTGCTGTAACCTCCCCAGCGTGAGGTGAACGATGATCCTGTCGCCAGGCAGTGCCTTTAGCTGCACTACCCTCTCGAGATCTATCAACTCTCCTTTCTACGGTTCGCTTAGGGCAGCTGGATCGAAGATGGCCCTTTTCCCCACAGCCATAGCACCTAGGGCTGTATCCTCTGTTGCGGTCGCGAACTGTAACTGCTGCAACCTCCCTGACGCGATGGGAACGATGATCCTGCCGCACGGCTTCTACCTCCAGTGCATGGGCCAAGGCGTCCTTAAGCGTCTCGTGGTGCCCGAGCCTCACAGCAGCTCTGACTTCCAGGTCACGGATGCCGTCGATGAATGTCTGCACCAGGTTCCCTTCAATGAGCGCAGGTATAGACCGGTATGCTTTTCGCACCAGCTTCTCCACCTCTAGAGCCCACTGCTGCAGGTTTTCGTTGATGCGCTGCACGCGATCTTTAAGCTGCGCACGAAAGACGTGTTCCAGGTGAGCGTCGCCATATCTCGCCTCCAATGCCTCGAGGAGTTGCTCATAAGTCACTTCCTCACCGAGAGCTTCCAGAACTGTTAAGGCCTGGTCGCGCAGGCCTAGTGTGAGAGCAGTCATGGCCTGACTTTTATTCCAGCCGTTCGCCTTCATAACCGCCTCGAACTGGATTTTGTAGGCTGACCAGGAAGAGTTACCGTCGAACGGTGGCACTTTGAACCCGCGTAGCGAAGGTGTTGTAGCTACTACGGGAGCTGTATCTCCATCTCCGAGTTTGAGTTCGTCCAGTGATTTCTTCATGTCAGCCATTACGTTGTCAACCCGATTGTTTACTTGGTCGATTCGGGTTTCAGCTTTCTCGATTCGGTTTTCAGCTTTCGCGATTTGGGTTTCAGCTTCCGACAGGCGGTTGTCATGCTGAGCAACCCTATCCTTCACCTCCTTTACCTCCTTCCCGAAGGTAGCGTGAAGGTCCTTCATGAGGAGCATCTGCTCTTCCAACCGACGGGCCTGTTCCTCTTGCCCGCCCCGCAGCTGCTCCTCCAAACGACGAACCTGGTCTTCCTGTCGGCGGGCCTGTTCATCCTGTCCACCCCGCAGCTGCTCTCCCAACCGATAGACCTGTTCATCCTGTCCACCCCGCAGCTGCTCTTCCAACCGACGGACCTGTTCCTCCTGTCGGCGAGCCTGCTCCTCCTGTCGGCGAGCCTGCTCCTGCAGCATCACCATCAGAGCACCTAAGTCAGGTGCCACAGACGTAGAAGCTGCTGACGGACCGGCTTCCGTGGCCGGCGGCTGGCCCTCAGACATCTGCGGCGTTGCACCACCAAATCTCCTCTGGTCCGTCTCCTGCTGGCGTTGACTTCGGGTACAGACACCCTCCGTTTCCTCCTTAGGTAAAATCGGCATTATTTTATCCCACTTCTGACACCAATTGTTACGAGCTTGAGGTTCGTGACAATAAAAATTGCCGATAAAATTACCTAAATTAACACTTTAATTTACTTTACACAAATTAAAGTTAAAACACTAATAATAAAACACACTAATTCACTTAATTCCGCTCCGAAGCTTCGCTTGTGTCGCCGAGTTTAACTCTGTCTATCGCATCTTGCGCCACCTATTTATTTAAATTAGCAAAATATCCGGAATGTTCAAGTAAACACGCGCAAGGTACCGAGAATTCGAGTATAGATTTTCTAGAAACTTAATTCTTCGGGTGGCGCTGTCGGTCGAAAGACGTGTGATGTCATTTACTGCAACGCTCCCCTCGCTCTCGTTCCTGACACTAGATGGCGCTAGTTGACTTATTCGAGCGCGGCGTAACAGTATTTATTATTGTTTTAATATAAATAGTTACATATTTAACACATAAAACAACACTCACGATTTACACATCCATTATTACATACATCAAAATCTTACATTCACACACATCTTTCAAAATTTACATCAATACTGAGTATTTACACCAATATGCCCTACAAAAGAAATGTATAAGCTACCATTTCTTACCTTGTATAAAAATTAAATTCCTGTCTGTTGCAAAACCATCCTTCATGACTCTTCAACCAGTATTATTTCTGTTACATAATATAATTATTATCTACATTACTATCAATTACTTACTATTTATCATAATACTATTTATCATAATAAATACAATTTTTATAAGTTAATTACAACACAATGGTACCTAAATCATGCTAAAAGTGCCTTATAACTCAATGCACATATTCTATCAAAACGTCCGTGGCTTGCGAACTAAAACTAGGCAATTTCGAGACAGTATAATTTGTAATGACTTCAACATAATACTCATTGCAGAAACTTGGTTGACTGATGGTATTTACAACGGTGAATTATGTGACAATAGGTACGACATATTTAGGTATGATAGAAATAAAACATCTTCGCATAAAAAGAAGGGTGGGGGGGGGGTCATGATTTGTACGTATACACAATTACAAGCTCAAGAAAGGACGGAATGGATGTGTAGAGATCTCGAATGTTTGTGGGTAACAATACCAGGAAAATATTAAATTTGTCAAGACAGACGTAATTTAAATATTGGAGTTGTTTATATACCGCCTGATAATTATCAATTTAGAAAGCGTTTTGATAATTTTACAGAATTGCTCACAATAATCATAACTCAATGTCCAAATGATCATTTTATAATTGCCGGTGACTTCAACCTAGCGAATATATCTTGGTCTTCTTCAGGTCCCGTAATGCTTAAGCAAAGTCCAGTTGAATTACAAAATGCAACAATAAAGTTAACTGATCTATGCAACTTATCAGGGCTAAATCAACATAATATTATTAGCAACAATAGTGGCAACGTACTAGACTTAGTGTTTAGTAACATAAACATAGACGTTACTCGTTCTCAAATATATCTTGTATTTGATCCTTCTTTACTGCTCGACGCATCTTATCTGCTAATAGCCTGCTTGAAAAATAAACCACGATCAAAATTAAACTTTAACCGAGTTGATTACGATAAAATAAATAAAGCCTAATGATGAAAAAATATAAAAATCGCCGTGATTATGACGAATATTGCATACTACGTACTAGACAAAAAAAATTACAGAAACAGTGACACGACCGTTACTTAGATAAAATGCAAAGCCTTCTAAAAAATGATCCTAAAATATTATGGTCTTATTTAAAATCTATACGTAATAGATAAATTCTTTGAAAGTGTTTTTCCAAAACCTTCTTCTTCTTACGATTATTCTCATATTCCAAACGTAGAATCAAATGATATATTACACAATATATACTTTAGTACTAAAAATGTTTCTCGTATTCTACATACAATTAAAACTAATACAGGGCCTGGTGGCGATGGCATACCTCCCCTATTTATACATAAATGTGCAAAACACTTGGCCAAGCCTCTCTCAATAATCTTTAATATGTTTGTTAACACCTATGGAACATTTCCTAGTAAGTGGAAAGAAGCTCTAATACATAATACTTATACATAAGAGTGGACCAAAAAGCAGAATTGAGTGCCGCCCAATCTCCATATTAAACACATTTGGAAAGATTTTTGAAAAACTTATATTTATACACATCAGTCCCATAATCTTAAAATCAATACAACTGAACAACATGGTTTTATAAATAAAGGATCAACTGTAACAAATTTAGCTACTTTAACCAATTATATATATATATATATATATATATATATATATATATATATATATA
This sequence comes from Parnassius smintheus behrii, assembly GCA_036936625.1. Lineage (NCBI taxonomy): Eukaryota > Metazoa > Arthropoda > Insecta > Lepidoptera > Papilionidae > Parnassius > Parnassius smintheus. The sequence continues at coordinate 24,436,638 of JAUPFT010000010.1, read as the reverse complement.
TATATATATATATATATATATATATATATATATATATGAGCATGGACGACAGGCAGCAGGTCGATGTAATATACACGGACTTTGAAAAAGCATTTGACCGCGTTGATCATGCCATCCTTTTACGTAAACTTTACAGTGTGGGTATTCATGGTGATTTGCACAGATGGGTAACTTCATACATAAGTAACAGAAGGCAAGCAGTGTTACTGGGTAGTGCTCGTAGTGATTTTATTATGGTAATATCTGGTGTCCCACAAGGCTCAATACTCGGACCTTTGTTCTACAACGCCTATTTATTTGACATCGGTGACTGCTTCTATCATTCAAACTATTTAATGTTCGCAGATGACAAAAAAATTTATCTAAAAATAAAAACAATTGATGACTGTGTTCTGATTTATCGTCACGCACAATCCCTAACGGGGTAGCCAGAGAGAACAGATCGCCAAGTGTCACGATCCTTACATATCTGTTTCGCTTCTTTCAGGTTCATTAACTTCTTCATACATGCACGTCTAGGTATCCGAGTACTCTTGACCCTCCCCTCTTCGAGCAATTTGCTCACATGGTCTTCGAAAGTTAGTCTCGGTCTACCTCGACACCTTTTAATATTTACTTTCACTCTATATATTTTCTTCACCATTCGGTCTTCACTCATTCGTTCAACGTGCCCAAACCATTGGAGTACGCCCCTATCAATTTTTGTGATAAGGTCATCTTTCAATCCTGCCATATTGCGAATCTCTTCGTTTCGCTTTCGGTCGGCTATGGTAACACCACACATTTTACGAAGAGATCGCATCTCCACTGCATTCAACTTGCTTTTGTGCTTCTTCTGGCATACCCAGGTTTCGCTGCCATATAACAAAGTCGGTACCAACACTGCGTTATGTATTGCAAGGCGTGCACTCTTCACCACGCCTTGCCTTTTTACTAATGCATTCAGGGCACCATTGACATTGTTTTCGGCAGCGACACGCCTATCCACATCTAAATCACATCTTCCATCCCGGCTGAAAGCACTCCCTAAGTATACAATTTCATTTACCTGTTCTAGACATTCCTGATTTACCCATATTTCACATTTCGTTCTCTCTTCGTCCTTTTCAAATACCAGAACCTTAGTTTTATTAGCATTCAAACGGAGACCTTTAATTTCACATTCCTCTTTCATACACGTGACTAATGCCTGCAGTTCTGCTTCTGATGGTGCAATAAGCACTGCATCATCAGCATACAGCAGACAATTAACTTTTATGTCACCCAATTTCACACCCAAACAGCTATCTTTCAGCTTCTGTAAACAGCTGTCGAGATACAGTATGAACAGCCAGGAAGACATGACACAACTCTGTTTTACGCCCGCTTGGACGCTAAACATGGGTGACAGATCATGCCCTACCCGTACACAGGCTTTACAGTCATAGTAAAGTGACTGCACAGCCCTTAACAATCGACCATCCACACCATATCCCGGCAACAGTTCCCACATTTTCTTCCTTATAACCTTATCAAATGCTTTCTCCAGATCCACAAAAGCATAGAAAATCCTCTGGTTAACACTCAGAAGCTTCTTCGTGATCATGCGGAGAGAAAACATTTGATCCGTGCATCCTCTTCCAGGTCTAAATCCGCATTGTGCCTCCCATAAGAATCTTTCCGATTTCTCTTGCATCCTGCGTGTCAAAACCTTCGAATAAACTTTACTTGCTAAACTGGTCAAGCTGATCGCCCGATAGCACCCGCAGTCAAAATGTGAACCTTTACCTTTATATAAAGGCACAATGACCGCGGATCGCCAATCATCCGGGACATCTCCCGTCCGCCAGCACAAATTGCACAGCAGATGAAAGCTGTCCCAGACGCGAGGCCCACCGTACTTGACCATTTCAGCAGTAACTCTGTCTAGTCCCGCAGCCTTACCACATTTCAAACTTCGAATCGCACGTTCAATCTCTTTCATGCTGATGACCTCAGTGTCATCGAGGTCCGTGTCTGGCGTGCCAGTCACGGCGTCACCCCCGGATCCTTCACTAAGATCATGACACGCATACATTTCTCTATAAAATTCACTCCATCGCTGCATGACGTCCGATTTTTCTGAGAGGACGTCATTGGTTCTCGAAAGCACTTTGTTCATTCTTAAAGCTGTCGCACCACTCCGGGACCTTCCAACCTCTTTCCAGAAGAGTTTGGAGTTTTCCCTAAAGTTGTGCGACAACCTCTCGTCCGCTTCTGTTCTACACCTTTTATGTACTTCCTCAATCAATGTTTTCGCATAAACTTTCTGCAGCTTATATCTTTCTTTCATCTTCTCTCTCATATGCTCATCGTTACTAGAGGCCAAGTAGTCTAACCATGCTTTTTTCTTCTTTTCTACAGCTTCTTTCACTTCATCATTCCACCATGCATCTCTTCTTTTACTATTACCTCTTTTTGTCGTACCACATACTTCTTCCGCTGCACTTACCATTCCATCCCTAAGGTTCTGCCATGTTCTCTCCACACATTCTTTCCTGCCATCGATGGTGTCAAGCTTTTCGGCTACCCTCGTGTGATATTTGTCCCTAGTATCCGCTTCCTGAAGCTTCCAGCTTCGGATGCGACAGACCGACTGTGGTTCTGTTACTGCCGTCCGGTGGCGCCAACACGCGAACAAACCCCTAAATCTAGAACTTACTAGATAATGATCCGTTCCCAGGTCAGCACCGCTGAACACTCGTGTATCCATCACCTGTTTTCGTAGTCGGTCATCCACCAGGAACAAATCAATCATACTTCTCTCATTCTTTTTTTCTCTAGTGTACATATGGATCTTCCTGTGATTAAACATAGTGTTTGTCACAAGAAGACCCTTTTCCTTGCATACAGCCAGTATAAGCTTGCCAGCATCATTAACCCTTTTATCGCCAAACTTTCCAAGCACCGACTCGTATCCTGGTCGAGCGATACCTACCCATCCATTCAAATCACCACATACAACAGTTCTTTCGTTTCCCTTAACCAAATCTAGAACTTCTCTTACATTCTCCCAAAACTCCTCCAGCTCAGCCCTGGACGACGAAGCTACCGGCGCATAAACAGCCAAAAGGAATAACTTCGTCAGTCCCATTTTGAAGCGAACCCAGAGAAGTCTTGAGTTCACAACCTTGTATTCAGTCATAAGATCGACCAACCGGGACAACAAAAGCACTCTCACTCCTTGGCAGGCGTTCTCGCTTTCCGGGACTCCGGACCATATAGCTAACGTCCCGCCAGGGAGCTCTACAATACCACTGCCTTTCCGTTTGGTCTCCGACATACACATGACATCTAATTTTCTTTCTTTCATTATTTCGATCAACTCATTCGTCTTATCTCTCATGCCCCCTCTAACATTCCACGTGCCAACTCTGCACTCCGTCCTACACCTTCCGCCGTGTCGGGCTGTGCGTGACGGGTGGCGGTCCCCATCGCCGCTCTGCGCGCTGCATTCCACACCAACGGGGACGAGCTGGTGTGCATCGCCTTAGGGGGACGCCCTAACCCTCGTTTGCATGGTCACATACCACGAGCAAACACAAATTACGCAAAAAATTCTACTTTATGTCGTATTGTTCAAAACTATAATAAGTTTTACGCTGACTTGGATATTTTCAACCTATCCAAGAGTCGCATCAAACGTGATGTTGTAAACAAAAATAGGGCATAATCACACACACACACACACACACACACACACACACACACACACACACGCACGCTTAATTATTAGTTGATAAAAATTGTGTAATCTCTATTGGCCTTACTATATGATAATGTGTATTGTAAATACGATAAAAACGCTGTATGATTACCTAAATAAATAAATAAATAAATCTCAGTCTGTAATTATTCATCCTACAGATGTGTCCTACCCAATGCCATTTGAGTAGTCTTATTCGTTTCCTTGCATCTATTATTTTTTTGTTTTTTCTGAACTACTGATTCACTTGTGATTCACCAACGACATAGTTGCCTTTGCAGAGAGGGCTACTGAATTAGAAAGTATAGTGATCGAAAGAGCGCTGGTAAGTCAAAAGGTGGGACTGTCAATGAACACGATGAAAACAGATTTTCACCAACATATTACCTCGGGACATAATAAAAGCAAATGAAAAGATTGAATATGTTAAGAATAAGTGTATTTAGGACAGCTAGCATCATTCGTAAATAATACAGAAAAACAAATAGAAAGAAGCATAACTCTAGCCTGGAAGAAATATTGGGGATCGGGAGAAATAATAAAAAAATACGATCTCAATATAAATACAAATAAAAAACTCTACTCCGAAGTAGCGATATTGCCACGCCCGGCATATGGCTGGCCCTCTCTCACTCTTGCTACCTGCGTGAAATAATTACCTACAATCGCGAGGCACCAATGGTAACACACGCAGTTGGGGCTAGCGTGCTGTAGGCGGGTGAATGTTAAGTTTTTTAACGCTGTTTACGTGAATAGATTTTTGTAAATATTTGTTGAGATAGTTTTTATTTAGTATTTAGTATATTTAATTGTAGAATAAAATAGCTGAAAAAGTTTTGATGTAATTTAAAAATTATATATTATGTATATTACCTATTTGATCAATTGTATTGGCAAAAGTCGTTCCTACTATAACTTTTGCGTGAATAGGTGCTAAATGACCAACAAAAGGTTTCAGATATAATTATCTTACTTTATTACGAAATGTATTTACGAAAGGTGAATTTATATAATTTTATTGTTAGATAGGTACTTATAATATAGAATAATAATACTTATAATAAAGAATAAAGTAATAATTCTGTGGTATCAAGGTAAAGGGCGATGAGTCTAAAAACACAACTTTTCACCATGGGCTAATGAAGAAAACGCTTATTTGTTTTACATATATGCAGTTTAATAAAAAATGTATAGAAATACTTAATAAAAGTTTGTTTTAACTTTCATTTGACAATTTAGTCGTGTTTTATATGTTTTTGAAAAATATTTTTATTAATTAATTATTAAAATAATTGACATATCTCCTTTTTCCATAACAAGAAAAAAATTAAACAATCCTTCTATTGACTCGTCTCATTATGCATCTCGTCTCAATAGCATAGAGTTACTGTTAGACAAAAAACTCAGTGCTATAAAATTCGATATAATTCAAGAGTTGAAATTATCACTTATCACTGAAATAAAAAATGAAATAACTAGTAACCTTAAACAGCTGGAAGAATCGCATAACAGTTTGCTAAATGACTACAACAATCTTAAAAGTAATTTTGAAATACTTCAACAAAATGTCCAGAATGGCGAGATGAAACTGGCGGAATTATGTGCTATATATAAATAAAAAAAGAACAACAATGGGGTAGACTTTCGAACATAGAGATTGTTGGTTTACCAAAAAACTCAAAAGAATCAACTTTTGAATTAATAATCAAAATAGCCAGCCATGCAGGAATAAAGCTTACGGATGATCAAATTGTTTTTGCGCACCGAGTTCAGCCTATGCAGAATGTTGGAGGTCGCCCAAAAAACATTTTAGTCAAATTTCAGAATCGCACTATTAAAGATAATATTATTTCAGGGCTCCGAAAAACCAAAGGAATTACTACTTCCGATATTGGACTGGGTGGTCCAGCCAAAAGGCTTTTTGTTAACGAACACCTGACCTCTGAGAATAAGTAACTCTTGAAAATAGTAAAATCACGAGCAATGGCCAAATCATATAAGTTTGTCTGGGTCTGGGTCAGAAACTGCCACATTTTTTAAGGAAAAACCAGGAGTCTCCCGCTATCACTATAAATTCCGAAAAAGATTTATTAAAAATTGTATTATAAGATTAATTTTGATAGTATTGTTACGAGCTTGAGGTTCGTGACAATAAAAATTGCCGATAAAATTACCTAAATTAACACTTTAATTTACTTTACACAAATTAAAGTTAAAACACTAATAATAAAACACACTAATTCACTTAATTCCGCTCCGAAGCTTCGCTTGTTTCGTCAAATCAACACTGTCGATCGCATCTTGCGCCACCTATTTATTTAAATTAGCAAAATATCCGGAATGTTCAAGTAAACACGCGCAAGGTACCGAGAATTCGAGTATAGATTTTCTAGAAACTTAGTTCTTCGGGTGGCGCTGTCGGTCGAAAGACGTGTGATGTCATTTACTGCAACGCTCCCCTCGCTCTCGTTCCTGACACTAGATGGCGCTAGTTGACTTATTCGAGCGCGGCGTAACACTGCCCCCTCCTAAGACATGCTCGTCCCGAGCATTATCGGCCCCATAGTAACGCGCCAAGCGATCCACTTGGACGATCTTAGGAGTCCCTCTTACGCCTTTCTGTAACGGCTCCGCAATGTCAAGGGATGTCCTATCCCGTGGTGCACCAACATTTTACAATTTCGACGCTCCTCTACTCCGTGCCTGAGGACTCCTCACAGCCGCACAACTTGTACATGTACGACACCAATCCTCGACATCGTCACGATAATGGACCCAGTAAAACTGTTCTCGGACCTTCAGTAGAGTTCGTTTACCTCCCAGATGGACTCTTGAACGACCATTATGGCACAGCTGTAGAACATTCGGCACTTTAGCTTTAGGGACAACCATTTGTAAACGACAGCTGTCTCCTCGACCATTGTCCCATTTACGGCGCAGGACTCCATCCTGAAGCAGCAAGCTGTCCCATTGGGCCCAATAGCTTTTCGTGGTTGAACTCACCGCTGAGACGTCCCTCCACTTAGGCTTGGTAGCACGGGCCTTCATCCATCCCAGAATCGGCTTGATGTCCGGATCTTCCTGCTGTGCATGTCGTAGGCTGTCCCTCCACCCGTTGCTGAGGTAGTCTGTCCTGAGCATCCTCACGGATACCACTCCCTTACTCTCTTGCCTACCACAATGGTTGCAATCTTCAGGAAAAGGTCTTCTTGACAATGCATCTGCGTTGCCGTGAGATTTCCCGCTGCAGTGTCTGATAGAAAAGTCGTATTCCTGCTGCTGCTGGGCGGTGCTGTTAGCTGCACTTCCTTTCTGAGACCGTTCATCTTCCCTTCCTAGGGTGTTCTTAGGGCAGCTGGACCGAAGATGGCCCCTTTCCCCACAGCCATAGCACCTAGGGCTGTATCTTTTATTGTGGTCGCGAACCGTAACTGCTGTAACCTCCCTAGCGTGAGGTGAACGATGATCCTGTCGCCGCCAGGCAGTGCCTTTAGCTGCACTACCCTCTCGAGATCTATCAACTCTCCTTTCTACGGTTCGCTTAGGGCAGCTGGATCGAAGATGGCCCTTTTCCCCACAGCCATAGCACCTAGGGCTGTATCCTCTGTTGCGGTCGCGAACTGTAACTGCTGCAACCTCCCTGACGCGATGGGAACGATGATCCTGCCGCACGGCTTCTACCTCCAGTGCATGGGCCAAGGCGTCCTTAAGCGTCTCGTGGTGCCCGAGCCTCACAGCAGCTCTGACTTCCAGGTCACGGATGCCGTCGATGAATGTCTGCACCAGGTTCCCTTCAATGAGCGCAGGTATAGACCGGTATGCTTTTCGCACCAGCTTCTCCACCTCTAGAGCCCACTGCTGCAGGTTTTCGTTGATGCGCTGCACGCGATCTTTAAGCTGCGCACGAAAGACGTGTTCCAGGTGAGCGTCGCCATATCTCGCCTCCAATGCCTCGAGGAGTTGCTCATAAGTCACTTCCTCACCGAGAGCTTCCAGAACTGTTAAGGCCTGGTCGCGCAGGCCTAGTGTGAGAGCAGTCATGGCCTGACTTTTATTCCAGCCGTTCGCCTTCATAACCGCCTCGAACTGGATTTTGTAGGCTGACCAGGAAGAGTTACCGTCGAACGGTGGCACTTTGAACCCGCGTAGCGAAGGTGTTGTAGCTACTACGGGAGCTGTATCTCCATCTCCGAGTTTGAGTTCGTCCAGTGATTTCTTCATGTCAGCCATTACGTTGTCAACCCGATTGTTTACTTGGTCGATTCGGGTTTCAGCTTTCTCGATTCGGTTTTCAGCTTTCGCGATTTGGGTTTCAGCTTCCGACAGGCGGTTGTCATGCTGAGCAACCCTATCCTTCACCTCCTTTACCTCCTTCCCGAAGGTAGCGTGAAGGTCCTTCATGAGGAGCATCTGCTCTTCCAACCGACGGGCCTGTTCCTCTTGCCCGCCCCGCAGCTGCTCCTCCAAACGACGAACCTGGTCTTCCTGTCGGCGGGCCTGTTCATCCTGTCCACCCCGCAGCTGCTCTTCCAACCGATGGACCTGTTCATCCTGTCCACCCCGCAGCTGCTCTTCCAACCGACGGACCTGTTCCTCCTGTCGGCGAGCCTGCTCCTCCTGTCGGCGAGCCTGCTCCTGCAGCATCACCATCAGAGCACCTAAGTCAGGTGCCACAGACGTAGAAGCTGCTGACGGACCGGCTTCCGTGGCCGGCGGCTGGCCCTCAGACATCTGCGGCGTTGCACCACCAAATCTCCTCTGGTCCGTCTCCTGCTGGCGTTGACTTCGGGTACAGACACCCTCCGTTTCCTCCTTAGGTAAAATCGGCATTATTTTATCCCACTTCTGACACCAATTGTTACGAGCTTGAGGTTCGTGACAATAAAAATTGCCGATAAAATTACCTAAATTAACACTTTAATTTACTTTACACAAATTAAAGTTAAAACACTAATAATAAAACACACTAATTCACTTAATTCCGCTCCGAAGCTTCGCTTGTGTCGCCGAGTTTAACTCTGTCTATCGCATCTTGCGCCACCTATTTATTTAAATTAGCAAAATATCCGGAATGTTCAAGTAAACACGCGCAAGGTACCGAGAATTCGAGTATAGATTTTCTAGAAACTTAGTTCTTCGGGTGGCGCTGTCGGTCGAAAGACGTGTGATGTCATTTACTGCAACGCTCCCCTCGCTCTCATTCCTGACACTAGATGGCGCTAGTTGACTTATTCGAGCGCGGCGTAACAGTATTTATTATTGTTTTAATATAAATAGTTACATATTTAACACATAAAACAACACTCACGATTTACACATCCATTATTACATACATCAAAATCTTACATTCACACACATCTTTCAAAATTTACATCAATACTGAGTATTTACACCAATATGCCCTACAAAAGAAATGTATAAGCTACCATTTCTTACCTTGTATAAAAATTAAATTCCTGTCTGTTGCAAAACCATCCTTCATGACTCTTCAACCAGTATTATTTCTGTTACATAATATAATTATTATCTACATTACTATCAATTACTTACTATTTATCATAATACTATTTATCATAATAAATACAATTTTTATAAGTTAATTACAACACAATGGTACCTAAATCATGCTAAAAGTGCCTTATAACTCAATGCACATATTCTATCAAAACGTCCGTGGCTTGCGAACTAAAACTAGGCAATTTCGAGACAGTATAATTTGTAATGACTTCAACATAATACTCATTGCAGAAACTTGGTTGACTGATGGTATTTACAACGGTGAATTATGTGACAATAGGTACGACATATTTAGGTATGATAGAAATAAAACATCTTCGCATAAAAAGAAGGGTGGGGGGGGGGTCATGATTTGTACGTATACACAATTACAAGCTCAAGAAAGGACGGAATGGATGTGTAGAGATCTCGAATGTTTGTGGGTAACAATACCAGGAAAATATTAAATTTGTCAAGACAGACGTAATTTAAATATTGGAGTTGTTTATATACCGCCTGATAATTATCAATTTAGAAAGCGTTTTGATAATTTTACAGAATTGCTCACAATAATCATAACTCAATGTCCAAATGATCATTTTATAATTGCCGGTGACTTCAACCTAGCGAATATATCTTGGTCTTCTTCAGGTCCCGTAATGCTTAAGCAAAGTCCAGTTGAATTACAAAATGCAACAATAAAGTTAACTGATCTATGCAACTTATCAGGGCTAAATCAACATAATATTATTAGCAACAATAGTGGCAACGTACTAGACTTAGTGTTTAGTAACATAAACATAGACGTTACTCGTTCTCAAATATATCTTGTATTTGATCCTTCTTTACTGCTCGACGCATCTTATCTGCTAATAGCCTGCTTGAAAAATAAACCACGATCAAAATTAAACTTTAACCGAGTTGATTACGATAAAATAAATAAAGCCTAATGATGAAAAAATATAAAAATCGCCGTGATTATGACGAATATTGCATACTACGTACTAGACAAAAAAAATTACAGAAACAGTGACACGACCGTTACTTAGATAAAATGCAAAGCCTTCTAAAAATGATCCTAAAATATTATGGTCTTATTTAAAATCTATACGTAATAGCAACTCTACATACCCTAATACATTAAAATTAGGAAATGAATCATACACAAACGAAACGAACGTATGTACGGGATTTAATAAATTCTTTGAAAGTGTTTTTCGAAAACCTTCTTCTTCTTACGATTATTCTCATATTCCAAACGTAGAATCAAATGATATATTACACAATATATACTTTAGTACTAAAAATGTTTCTCGTATTCTACATACAATTAAAACTAATACAGGGCCTGGTGGCGATGGCATACCTCCCCTATTTATACATAAATGTGCAAAACACTTGGCCAAGCCTCTCTCAATAATCTTTAATATGTTTGTTAACACCTATGGAACATTTCCTAGTAAGTGGAAAGAAGCTCTAATACATAATACTTATACATAAGAGTGGACCAAAAAGCAGAATTGAGTGCCGCCCAATCTCCATATTAAACACATTTGGAAAGATTTTTGAAAAACTTATATTTATACACATCAGTCCCATAATCTTAAAATCAATACAACTGAACAACATGGTTTTATAAATAAAGGATCAACTGTAACAAATTTAGCTACTTTAACCAATTATATATATATATATATATATATATATATATATATATGAGCATGGACGACAGGCAGCAGGTCGATGTAATATACACGGACTTTGAAAAAGCATTTGACCGCGTTGATCATGCCATCCTTTTACGTAAACTTTACAGTGTGGGTATTCATGGTGATTTGCACAGATGGGTAACTTCATACATAAGTAACAGAAGGCAAGCAGTGTTACTGGGTAGTGCTCGTAGTGATTTTATTATGGTAATATCTGGTGTCCCACAAGGCTCAATACTCGGACCTTTGTTCTACAACGCCTATTTATTTGACATCGGTGACTGCTTCTATCATTCAAACTATTTAATGTTCGCAGATGACAAAAAAATTTATCTAAAAATAAAAACAATTGATGACTGTGTTCTGATTTATCGTCACGCACAATCCCTAACGGGGTAGCCAGAGAGAACAGATCGCCAAGTGTCACGATCCTTACATATCTGTTTCGCTTCTTTCAGGTTCATTAACTTCTTCATACATGCACGTCTAGGTATCCGAGTACTCTTGACCCTCCCCTCTTCGAGCAATTTGCTCACATGGTCTTCGAAAGTTAGTCTCGGTCTACCTCGACACCTTTTAATATTTACTTTCACTCTATATATTTTCTTCACCATTCGGTCTTCACTCATTCGTTCAACGTGCCCAAACCATTGGAGTACGCCCCTATCAATTTTTGTGATAAGGTCATCTTTCAATCCTGCCATATTGCGAATCTCTTCGTTTCGCTTTCGGTCGGCTATGGTAACACCACACATTTTACGAAGAGATCGCATCTCCACTGCATTCAACTTGCTTTTGTGCTTCTTCTGGCATACCCAGGTTTCGCTGCCATATAACAAAGTCGGTACCAACACTGCGTTATGTATTGCAAGGCGTGCACTCTTCACCACGCCTTGCCTTTTTACTAATGCATTCAGGGCACCATTGACATTGTTTTCGGCAGCGACACGCCTATCCACATCTAAATCACATCTTCCATCCCGGCTGAAAGCACTCCCTAAGTATACAATTTCATTTACCTGTTCTAGACATTCCTGATTTACCCATATTTCACATTTCGTTCTCTCTTCGTCCTTTTCAAATACCAGAACCTTAGTTTTATTAGCATTCAAACGGAGACCTTTAATTTCACATTCCTCTTTCATACACGTGACTAATGCCTGCAGTTCTGCTTCTGATGGTGCAATAAGCACTGCATCATCAGCATACAGCAGACAATTAACTTTTATGTCACCCAATTTCACACCCAAACAGCTATCTTTCAGCTTCTGTAAACAGCTGTCGAGATACAGTATGAACAGCCAGGAAGACATGACACAACTCTGTTTTACGCCCGCTTGGACGCTAAACATGGGTGACAGATCATGCCCTACCCGTACACAGGCTTTACAGTCATAGTAAAGTGACTGCACAGCCCTTAACAATCGACCATCCACACCATATCCCGGCAACAGTTCCCACATTTTCTTCCTTATAACCTTATCAAATGCTTTCTCCAGATCCACAAAAGCACAGAAAATCCTCTGGTTAACACTCAGAAGCTTCTTCGTGATCATGCGGAGAGAAAACATTTGATCCGTGCATCCTCTTCCAGGTCTAAATCCGCATTGTGCCTCCCATAAGAATCTTTCCGATTTCTCTTGCATCCTGCGTGTCAAAACCTTCGAATAAACTTTACTTGCTAAACTGGTCAAGCTGATCGCCCGATGGCACCCGCAGTCAAAATGTGAACCTTTACCTTTATATAAAGGCACAATGACCGCGGATCGCCAATCATCCGGGACATCTCCCGTCCGCCAGCACAAATTGCACAGCAGATGAAAGCTGTCCCAGACGCGAGGCCCACCGTACTTGACCATTTCAGCAGTAACTCTGTCTAGTCCCGCAGCCTTACCACATTTCAAACTTCGAATCGCACGTTCAATCTCTTTCATGCTGATGACCTCAGTGTCATCGAGGTCCGTGTCTGGCGTGCCAGTCACGGCGTCACCCCCGGATCCTTCACTAAGATCATGACACGCATACATTTCTCTATAAAATTCACTCCATCGCTGCATGACGTCCGATTTTTCTGAGAGGACGTCATTGGTTCTCGAAAGCACTTTGTTCATTCTTAAAGCTGTCGCACCACTCCGGGACCTTCCAACCTCTTTCCAGAAGAGTTTGGAGTTTTCCCTAAAGTTGTGCGACAACCTCTCGTCCGCTTCTGTTCTACACCTTTTATGTACTTCCTCAATCAATGTTTTCGCATAAACTTTCTGCAGCTTATATCTTTCTTTCATCTTCTCTCTCATATGCTCATCGTTACTAGAGGCCAAGTAGTCTAACCATGCTTTTTTCTTCTTTTCTACAGCTTCTTTCACTTCATCATTCCACCATGCATCTCTTCTTTTACTATTACCTCTTTTTGTCGTACCACATACTTCTTCCGCTGCACTTACCATTCCATCCCTAAGGTTCTGCCATGTTCTCTCCACACATTCTTTCCTGCCATCGATGGTGTCAAGCTTTTCGGCTACCCTCGTGTGATATTTGTCCCTAGTATCCGCTTCCTGAAGCTTCCAGCTTCGGATGCGACAGACCGACTGTGGTTCTGTTACTGCCGTCCGGTGGCGCCAACACGCGAACAAACCCCTAAATCTAGAACTTACTAGATAATGATCCGTTCCCAGGTCAGCACCGCTGAACACTCGTGTATCCATCACCTGTTTTCGTAGTCGGTCATCCACCAGGAACAAATCAATCATACTTCTCTCATTCTTTCTTTCTCTAGTGTACATATGGATCTTCCTGTGATTAAACATAGTGTTTGTCACAAGAAGACCCTTTTCCTTGCATACAGCCAGTATAAGCTTGCCAGCATCATTAACCCTTTTATCGCCAAACTTTCCAAGCACCGACTCGTATCCTGGTCGAGCGATACCTACCCATCCATTCAAATCACCACATACAACAGTTCTTTCGTTTCCCTTAACCAAATCTAGAACTTCTCTTACATTCTCCCAAAACTCCTCCAGCTCAGCCCTGGACGACGAAGCTACCGGCGCATAAACAGCCAAAAGGAATAACTTCGTCAGTCCCATTTTGAAGCGAACCCAGAGAAGTCTTGAGTTCACAACCTTGTATTCAGTCATAAGATCGACCAACCGGGACAACAAAAGCACTCTCACTCCTTGGCAGGCGTTCTCGCTTTCCGGGACTCCGGACCATATAGCTAACGTCCCGCCAGGGAGCTCTACAATACCACTGCCTTTCCGTTTGGTCTCCGACATACACATGACATCTAATTTTCTTTCTTTCATTATTTCGATCAACTCATTCGTCTTATCTCTCATGCCCCCTCTAACATTCCACGTGCCAACTCTGCACTCCGTCCTACACCTTCCGCCGTGTCGGGCTGTGCGTGACGGGTGGCGGTCCCCATCGCCGCTCTGCGCGCTGCATTCCACACCAACGGGGACGAGCTGGTGTGCATCGCCTTGGGGGGACGCCCTAACCCTCGTTTGCATGGTCACATACCACGAGCAAACACAAATTACGCAAAAAATTCTACTTTATGTCGTATTGTTCAAAACTATAATAAGTTTTACGCTGACTTGGATATTTTCAACCTATCCAAGAGTCGCATCAAACGTGATGTTGTAAACAAAAATAGGGCATAATCACACACACACACACACACACACACACACACACACACACACACACACACACACACACACACACACACACACACGCACGCTTAATTATTAGTTGATAAAAATTGTGTAATCTCTATTGGCCTTACTATATGATAATGTGTATTGTAAATACGATAAAAACGCTGTATGATTACCTAAATAAATAAATAAATAAATCTCAGTCTGTAATTATTCATCCTACAGATGTGTCCTACCCAATGCCATTTGAGTAGTCTTATTCGTTTCCTTGCATCTATTATTTTTTTGTTTTTTCTGAACTACTGATTCACTTGTGATTCACCAACGACATAGTTGCCTTTGCAGAGAGGGCTACTGAATTAGAAAGTATAGTGATCGAAAGAGCGCTGGTAAGTCAAAAGGTGGGACTGTCAATGAACACGATGAAAACAGATTTTCACCAACATATTACCTCGGGACATAATAAAAGCAAATGAAAAGATTGAATATGTTAAGAATAAGTGTATTTAGGACAGCTAGCATCATTCGTAAATAATACAGAAAAACAAATAGAAAGAAGCATAACTCTAGCCTGGAAGAAATATTGGGGATCGGGAGAAATAATAAAAAAATACGATCTCAATATAAATACAAATAAAAAACTCTACTCCGAAGTAGCGATATTGCCACGCCCGGCATATGGCTGGCCCTCTCTCACTCTTGCTACCTGCGTGAAATAATTACCTACAATCGCGAGGCACCAATGGTAACACACGCAGTTGGGGCTAGCGTGCTGTAGGCGGGTGAATGTTAAGTTTTTTAACGCTGTTTACGTGAATAGATTTTTGTAAATATTTGTTGAGATAGTTTTTATTTAGTATTTAGTATATTTAATTGTAGAATAAAATAGCTGAAAAAGTTTTGATGTAATTTAAAAATTATATATTATGTATATTACCTATTTGATCAATTGTATTGGCAAAAGTCGTTCCTACTATAACTTTTGCGTGAATAGGTGCTAAATGACCAACAAAAGGTTTCAGATATAATTATCTTACTTTATTACGAAATGTATTTACGAAAGGTGAATTTATATAATTTTATTGTTAGATAGGTACTTATAATATAGAATAATAATACTTATAATAAAGAATAAAGTAATAATTCTGTGGTATCAAGGTAAAGGGCGATGAGTCTAAAAACACAACTTTTCACCATGGGCTAATGAAGAAAACGCTTATTTGTTTTACATATATGCAGTTTAATAAAAAATGTATAGAAATACTTAATAAAAGTTTGTTTTAACTTTCATTTGACAATTTAGTCGTGTTTTATATGTTTTTGAAAAATATTTTTATTAATTAATTATCAAAATAATTGACATATCTCCTTTTTCCATAACAAGAAAAAAATTAAACAATCCTTCTATTGACTCGTCTCATTATGTGTTATTTATTTATGTATTTAACATAGATAGTTTTTAAATATATATAAATAAATCATCACTCCTTATTTCCATTGAGATGGCAGAGACAATGGTACGTCAATTATTTCGATCCAAACAAAGCTCGTTTGCTTCATCAGTCATCAACCTCTTCATGCATGAACATTTTAATAAGTAAAGTTAGTAAAGTTACAGCCTATATACGTCAACAACACAATATCTGTTATAACAAATATAATTAACAAATCTATAGAAACCCATACATATCCCACAGAATGGCAACACGCTTTGGTCAGACCTATTCCTAAAAACGCAAATCCAACTAACATGAAGGACATCCGCCCGATCAGCATATTGCCCTGTGTGTCAAAGATTTTAGAGAAGGTTGTGGTCGAGCAGCTAAGAAAGTATTTGAAAACAAATGAAATACTCCCTAGTTTACAATCGGGTTTTAGGCAACATTATAGTACAACTACCGCTCTGATTAAAGTAATGGATAATATTCTGTCAGACCAGGACTCTGGAAAAAGCACAATATTAGTTCTACTAGACTTTTCTAGAGCATTTGACTGCTTGAATGTACCATTACTTTTGTCAAAATTGCACTATTATGGTTTCGACGTAACTGCGGTGAAATGGTTTGAGAGCTACTTTAAATATCGCGCACAGCGAGTAGAAATTTCTGACCATAGAGGGTTGCCGCTAGTTTCCGATTTCAAGGTTGTGAAACAAGGTGTACCTCAAGGCTCAATTTTAGGACCACTTTTGTTTGCTATGTACTGTGCAGATATGGTAGATCACATCAAACATTGTAGATATCATATGTACGCTGATGACACACAGATTTACATATCATGTAAGCCTGAGGAAACTCAATCAGCAATAAACAAATTAAACAAAGATTTAGAAGGCATTGCTGATTGGTCAAAATCGAACGCTCTTGTTTTAAACGGAAATAAGTCAAAGTATATGTTTCTAGGAACGGCTAAGCAAATTCAAAACATTTCGAATCAACGGCTTCATGTCACCATAAAAGGGGAACAAATTGAACGTGTGACTGAAACTCGCAATTTAGGTCTGCTTATGGATGATTGTTTGCGCTTCGAGAATCACATACTTAATACTGCTAGAAATTGCTTCTACAGACTTAAAGTCCTGTATCAAATTAGAAATTTCCTGAACACAGATATTCGAATAAGGCTCTGTGACTCAATAATTCTTTCTAAATTTAATTACATGGATATAGTTTATGGTCCTCGTCTATTAATACGTAGTCAAAAACTCATTCAGCGAGTTCAGAACGCTTGTGCAAGATTTTGCTTCGGGATACCGCCACGCACTCACGTTACGCCGTACATCAACGAAGGCAACATTTTAATTATGAAATATCGTCGTCATTTCATTTAGCAACACTACTGTTTGGTAAAATAATATGCCACCTTATCTCTTCCAAAAGTTGGTGTGGTCGCGCGACGTAAATTCAAAAATAACTCGTGCGTCAACTTATTCTCTCGCCGTGTCATTCCATCGCACCGCTGCTTTTCGTGGGAGCTTTAGGTACGCTGCCTCAAAGTGTTGGAACGACCTGACGCCACCGCTTCGTAGCCTGAAAACAATTAAAACCTTTAAAGAAAAATATAAAAACTATGTAATATCAACTCAAAAGAACATAGGCTGAAGCGTACTACTCACCAAAATGGGTACTGGCACATAGCACAGGCGGTCAAGGTCGCAACTAATAAAGTTAAATGATGATAATATAACCTTAAATTGGATACTGTTCGGATAAATCCACTGACCGTAGGCTAAAAAAAAGTGTAATTTAGTGTCGTCAATCAATAACTGAGGTAATTTATGTATAAGTTTTAGAAATAAGTGTTAAAATATACATATATTAATATAAGAAAACAAATACAACGTATTAATAACTTTTGAAATAATGTAACATATTAATTAATAAAGTTAAGAGCACACTGGTAACAAAATTTTTGAAAATAAAAATAAAGTGCATGTATAATAAGCACATGGACATACCTTTGTATGGTTTGAAATCAATAATTTCAGCATAGTTAGACGGATTGGTTTTAGAATATTATTATGTATCACTCGCGGACGTCCGTACGTTATTATCCGTTCGGGCCCACTGAAAACCAGCGCTGTTGCTCCGGCGACAGCATAAGCTGAGTGAGGTCCGTTTGTATGACGCGCCACAACATACTCGTACAATATGAGAAACGATTCTTTTTGTCTTTCTATTTTTTTTTAATTATAATCTATAAATATTAATACTTTTAAATTGTTTTATCCGTCAAATTGTTGTTTTGTTTCCTATTTTTGTTTTTGTTTGTTATAATGTTTATAATTGATGTGTCAAAATTTAAGTGCCTACTGATGTTTGTGGTGTGCTGCAATAAATCTTTCTTTCTCTCTCTTTCTTTCAAATAATTACGTTGTGTTCATAATTTGTGTTAATCACTTCTACAAACCCGATACAGAGTACTGACAGACTGAGCGAATTTACATATTTTAGACGTTTGATTATTGTTTTTGACACATCAATATTTCCTTATTTTTCTTTCTTATATTTAAAAAAAAAACAAATAGCTTCAACTTACTGGTTGTAGGATATGTGCACAATTTTCCATTTATTAAATTATTTGCATGCAGCGATGTTTGACACGAATATTAAGAACGATTGATTGTGATGACATTTATGGGTGTGAATTGACATGTAAGTGACATGTTAGCGGCTACACGGCTCCGCCCACTCCCTCGTTTATTATGTATGTTAACATTATGGTTATCATTTCCTTCAAGAAAAGACTGAGATGAGTAGCTACTGCCTATTTCAGGAGCTACACTATCATCTGAGCTGAAATCGGCTGATTCAATCGGCTCTGGGGTGATCCGTAAATCCTTTTCATTCTCCAATATTTTATGACCAGGGAAAAATGCATTAATATTTTTTTGTATTAGCTATCTTCAGTCAACAAAAATACAGGCGTGAGTATTTATTTTATAAATCATAAAAACCAACCACTTGGAAAATTATGGTACTGGAATCCTAGGTTTGAAGGAGTAAGTTTTCTAACATTTAGGCGACCTGAAATTGCTCTTCAGTCACCTCACTGTTAATTCCAGATACATTGATCGACGTGCTGCTGTGATTGTATGATACATTTTCTAGTTAATCTGTAAAATCGTTCAACTAGTTAATAATTTGAACGAGTATACTTACAATATTCGCGTCGAGTGTGAGTACCTACCTACTTACCTATTCCTAAGCATAATCCGTGATGTTACACAGCGCGCTAACTATTAACTAGGTACTGACTTGAAATAAACCACCTACTAATGTCATTTATCTAACAATTATAAAACAACTAGCTTTTTACCTGCGGCTTCGCTCACGTGGGCTTCCGTTGAGAAACATCATTAATACTGCTCTATACCGAAATCAGTAAAGTTGGATCCCTTGTAGTCTAGTGTAGGCCTAGTTGTCACCTTTGTTATTCAAGTGATATCTTTTAAATTCTTAGAGATTATTAGAGGTAGATTTTTTTAGAATTGCATTATACGTCTAGCAACCCCTGTCACTTTTTATATCGGTCGTGACTTCCAAGGTATCTTTAATAAGAGTAAATTATTTTTCATTCAAAGTAAAATTTTTTACTTTTTACTCTTTACATTTATTCGTAAATTAAGGTAATTTAATTTTGACCAAATAATGTCAAATTTTGTTGTCCTCTATTAATGTACGGCAGAGTATTTATTTGCGATATTTGTTTTATAATATCATTGGCCTATTGAATATTGATTGGCACTATAAAATTGTTGCTTATATTTTTACTAATCCATCAAATAGGGATAAAAACTTACATCGGATAACTTAATACTAAAGGAAGTTAGTGAAATTATTGCTATGCCGATATAAACCCAATAAGTATAGTTACTAAAAAGTTTCTCTTTTAATCACAGTTTTGTATACACAGTATCCAGTATAACAGTTTAGTTAGTGATTTTGCTATACGTGGCAATTACGGTAAATCATCCCGATAGTGGCTGGATATTTTAAGTTTTTGATCCTGCAAGAATAATTAATATTAATAGTATTCAATACTATTATATTTAATCTTATCAGTTAGTTATTATTTGTTTATTTAGCAGTAAATTAATTTTATAATAAAAAAGATGACGCTAATTTCAGATTAAAACTATGTAAGCTAAAACTCTCAAGTTATGTATATGTGTCCAGATCGTAGAATTGATCATATTATCATGAAGTGCTGGACTACTTCAAATATCGCAATCATATCATAATGGCCTATTATTACTGACCATCTCTCCACAGTATAAAACAAAGCCTCGCTAACACACCGATTTTTATGAATTTTTTTGTGTATTTAAGTGGGGGCCCACTTAACTGTATAGTTTAGATTTACAAATTGGTTTAGATTTTATATCCGGTAGGTGGTGCTGTTACCGATATCCAGGAATCACCCGTACTAAGCTCTGATGAATCTTTAGTATCGTATAAATGCCGACGTTTGTCAAATTTATCCTCAATGTACAATTGAATCTACGAAGTCAATTCTCGTTTCGCCATAATATCATTCGAAAGCACCATCTAGTAATATCAGCGACAGTACCTAGATTGATATGCGGCTGGGATGATCCTTGGGCTACCTCAAAGCCGCGAACATTTATATTTTTACTTAAATGTACTTTGTAAATGTAAATTTACTATGTTTTTTTTAATTAAATGTACGCGATAAGGCATAGAGTTATGTGCATTCTGAAAATTCTGTTAAAAAAGTGCGCTATCGGCGCCGCTAGCGATGAATAGTGAAACTATTTTACGATATTTGAATATTATGAAAAAGCACTGTTGGGTTTAGTAGTCAAATTTTTCAAACAGTGTTTATTCAAGGTTGGTCAAGCCTTATCATGATATGGTCAACAGATAGTGTTAAAATTCACGAAATGCCACGATTTCATGTAATGATCGAATATTCATGATAAAATCATTTCTACGATCTGGCGACGACATATACAAAAATATCCTTAAAAAAGTATAGGTGTAATGAGTTTGGCAATATTCGCAGGCAAGCCAATGTTAATCAGTTCATTCATATATATTAGTAAGTAAAGTAAAAAACATCTGAATTTTTATAGATTTCACTATTACCTATTTAAATTATTACTATTAAAATGAAAGAATGAAAAACTTAAAATAAATCTTAGAAGTTACAAATCACTTAATAAAGTATAAATGTAAGTTATTTATGTTATTTAATTATTACTTAGTAACTAATAACTGAAGACTAAATATGCTAATTTTTACTTTTTATGACAGATGGCGCTGTTTCGGAAACGTAGAATGTAGATCGTTGGCGTAGTTTCAAATTATTACAGTTAAAACAAATTTTAAACTTTAATTATAAATGCTGTATTCGTTTTAAAAAAGCACTACGTTATCCCGCTTATAACTAACAGTATCATACATAGTAGAAAATTAACTTCTAAAGAAAGGAAAATATTTAACTCTCCTTTTTTAAGTTCCGTAATGGGATCAAAGTAGTTTATCAGTAGCCCCGGGTCAGTAACTGCCTGCATACAAAATTTCATGGAGATTTGTCCAGTAGTTTTTGCGTGAATCTTTAATACACAGTCAGACAGACAGACAGACAGACAAAAAGACAGATAGACAGACAAAAATTCTAAAAACCAGTAATTTGACTTCAGTATCCTTTATTGTAGTCCCATGAACTTGTTTTTTCCAGGATATATTAGAGTTAGAGACACGACTGTTCTACAGATTTATTATATGTATAGATAGATAACGTAATCTATATAAATTATACTAATTCAAAGTTATAATAATTAAAGTTTAGTTTAATAAGGTTAGAAAAGTAAAAGTTATTAAACAATCATACTTACTTTTATTAGGACTTTCATTTAGAGCGACATTGACATTATCTTGTTAATCCTTTTCATTTCTATGGGTTTCAACACTCAAATAAAATAGTAAACCAAAATTTAGGGTTTTTTACACAAGTCAAAACACGTCAACCACGCGCGCAAAATACAACTAACGTGAAATGACGAATACGAATTTAGACACGAGTCGATTTATCTCATTATGCTTAATTTTATAAGTACATAATTACGTATGTAATAAGAAGACGACTACACATAACTCCTCTTAACTTTTTATTATTTGATTACTTTTTACTTTTTATTGAATTATTTTGTTGTTAACACCATCTACCTATTTCTTCCGAGCCAAGCATCGCGATTCCTGACGAATGGCCTTGCAAGTTGCACATCGTAGAACTCACATAGGTGCGAAAATATTGTCAGTCGGTGTCGGACAGTCATTGTCGGAATAGGTACTTAACCTAAGTAATTTAATTAACATTTCGCAATGTTTTTTTTACTCTGTATTGACATGCCTTAGTGACCACGGAAAGTCCACCGTTACGTAGGAAGGGAAAGCGCAGCAATAAAGTTTTATTTAGCTTGCGAGCACGATTTATCTGATTAATAATAATTATATAGGCTATAAAACGTTGGTAAGCAGTCACCATCAAAGAAGTGCAACTTTTGTAGTGTAGTACTATTATTTATTCTGTGATATGGTTGCCAGACGCGTTCACTGAGAATTGAAGAAGGAGAAGGAATTGCTATATGTTAACGTAAATGGAAAAATGCTTGGTCTAAAACAATCAGATAGGATAAACAGCGTGAACATCGGTCGTTCACCAATTAGTACTTGCACTTTTTTGTTGCACTTAAGATTGCAAATAAAGATTTCATTTCGTTTCATTCACAGAGAACAAACTTCATATCAGATAGTCATTTACAGTTTCTGATATATCATAAGTATTTTGTTTTCATTTTCAATCAAGAAGAATTTGAATCAAGTTAACGCATTCAATCTCAAAATACATTTTTATTAATCTTTATTACTAATATAATGAGCCAACTGACGAACGTAGACGTCGTAAACGATATTTACGTTTATGAAAAAAGACCCCTTTGCTCCAAAAGACAATCTATGAGGAGGCCTATGTTCAGCAGTGGACTTCCATAGGCTGTAATAGACAGATGGATGGCTTGCTAAAACGCCGATTAAAATTTTCTTCCAAATACATGTCTCAATGATCATGAACGCAAAAAATAGCAGCATTCACTGAATGGTTAGAGGCACGATCACCAAATAGTCAGAGGGCTTTTGCTTTGTAGCTAGATATTTTGTCGTAAAGAAAGTGGACATAACCAGTCGTTCTGGAATCAGGCTTGACATTTACAAAATATTTTAGTCAACGTATCGTAACGTCATTCCGGTTGAATTTCAGTAATCTGCATTCGTATACGGCACCGTATCAAACACTTAGCGCTGCAAGCATTACGAAGGCAAGACCTAGCTATATAATAGTAGCTAGGTATTCTTTAATACGCCTGATTCGAAATGTTGGCTGCAACAATGTGTCGCCTGCTCCCACTTGGCAGCCTGGGGCCTATATAACGACGACCTTCATCGTAGGCATTGGTAGGAATTCGCCTAACGAAAGAACTATGCATGCGTCTTGATCGCGCTTACAACTTTCATTCACTAGAGATTGTAGCCTACGCCGCGACGTTTAAAATAATATTACCTATTCTTTTACACGTTCTTTATTTACGTGGTAGAACAATGCTGCAGCTATATTATAGTTGTAGTACAAATGGGTTGGCTCGACCGGGGCAATAACACACTCTCACAGAATACCAGCGTAAAATAGTAGCGTAATGCTGCTGTATTTCGTATGGTGAGTGTGGAGGACCATAGACCTTTTTCCTGAAATCTAGGAATTTTATCTTAGTCCTCAGGTGAAAACGCATTTAAATTTTGATTCTTAATTGAGTATAAATGTTGATGTCTATGGGCCATAGGGCCATCACTTTCCATCAGACGGACTGTGTGCTCGTTTTTCACCCAATATCAAAAAAAAATTAGTTGTAAGCAAATGCCGTAAGAAGAATACTTTTTATGCATTTTTTGTATATTCGGAAATTTTGACATCAGTTTTATTTTGTTACATTTAACAAATACTTTTGATGAATATATACACCTCTTTAACGTATATATGATATGGATAATTCTTGTAAGAAGCGATGATTACGTACTATGCATCCTAACATACCTCTATCATATCGAGTAAGTGTTTTGGTGAGTTTTCTACACAACTTCTTACAGTGTACCTGAATTGTTACTGAGTCGTATATAGCTGACCATTTTTTTTATTAAGTTTTCATCGTAATTTTAACCACACCCACGAAATAATAAATAAGAGCAATACATCGTTATGTTTACGTTTCACGGATTGCTGAACGGTAATTTGGTAGACACGTTAAATGTTGAAAAGCGCAGGCTATTAATCTTTCTGTAAAAAGCGGATGGTTTAGTAATGAGAGGGTTCGCTGACCTAGCAAGTCATGTTGAAATTATATCGATGAGCTCGTTAGTTCAGATATCCAGACAGAGTTTTAAAATTTAAACCTTTGTTGTTATAGAAAAGGTTTAGGTATATTATTTTAAATTATGAAAGAAATATCTAGCTACGCAAATCAAATATTCACTCTTTCATATTTATTATTTTTAATTGTTGCAGAATAGAATACATTATTAAATTTATTCAATATATTACATTTATATAAAAATATATTACTTATATATTATAATCATCACCATCATACCATACATAATTTTATTTTCAGTAAAAGAATTATTACCAAATTTAAAAAATGTTATTTAAAAGCCTTTCTATTTCATGATGTTCAAGTTTATACTTGAAAAAATGGTAAAGTGGTCGCAGCAAACTCACCTTTTTTTTCATTTTCTTCATTTCCACTAAAATTACGCTTGTCCAATCTTTAGGTACTACTACCCTTTCTCGACTGAGCTGAAACTTGACGCTATTCACAATAGATCCGAAGTAACCATCACGCAAAGTATTAATAAACCAGTGTGGCATTGCGTTAACCACAAATCGCGATATAAATTACATCAGTAAGATATATCTATATTTTATGAAGTTTCTGTATCTCAGTGTATCCTTTACTGTTTTATGGATGGATATGACATATGTTTTTAAGATAGATCTTTATGGATGTGGTAGTTTCAATTCAGCCGCAAAAAATATCAAGACTCATACTGTGCTATGCCATCGTTAATCTTAATAAACGCTTTGTTACTGATCTAGCGTTCAATTATATTGAAATATTAAAAATGATATGCCGTTGCAAATGAATACCAATTGACTTCCTTAGAAATAATGGTTGGTCTAAAAAATCTTCGGGTGCTTTTTAATATAATGTGCCTATATATTACTTACGGGTGCCCCTTTTGCACTCCATAGCTGAATATATTATGCATTAAGCTTTTCTAGCAATGAATGACCTAGCATGTATTACGTGAAAGATTTTTTTAAAGAGTAAAGGTGACAAACGAGCACGCGCACAAACAATTTAGTTCCATAATTAATCTTGTCATATTAAACTAAATTGTATGTGCGCGTTCACTTAGCAAGTTAAAAAATAAATATACTTATTTTATTTATTTGCTTATTTCATAAATACGATTTTATCTATAAAAGAATATTTCCTAATTGACTGTTTCGTCATCGCCAGAATTGCTGAAACTTAAGGTATAAGTTTGTATAACTCTTAATAAAAAAGTCTTAATTTTGTAAAGTCTTAATTTTTGAATTCATGAAAATAGATATAGGGTGTCCCAGAATAAGTGAATCAAACTGCTATGGGAGGTAGTTTGACCTCTGACCTATCCCTAAAAAATACTAAAAAAAATATAACGCACATGACCATCGATTTTAGTTAATTTATTTATTTTATTGAAGTTTACGCCTATACTTATTGTGTTTTGAGTTTATTTGCACCTTTTTCTTACTAATAATAATTGTAAGTGATTGTGTGGTCTGACTATGAACAAATTTTTTAAAATAATAACTAGACTTGGAGTTCAGAGCACTTTATTTTAACATTTTTTTCTGTACTAATAATGTTTGTGCTACTTTGACTTATCGTGGTGTAAAAAAATGTATGGTCTCTTTCTAACAAATAATGGGAAAAACTTGCCTACTTAATGGAAATTTTAAAATGGTATCCATCATTAAATTCGCTCAAGTATGTTCGGAGATATTGTAATTCTTGTAGTACAAAGGCAAGTTTAGTTTTTTTTTATTATTTTGTTTTGGTAATACAACATGAATTACTATCCGTTTTGCAACACTACGATGCTTACAATATTACGTGTCTGTTGTTATCAACTCTGCTACCACCTACATGGGTCCTCATAACCTGCTTTGATTAATAAATTATTTAATTTTCGTTTTGTATTATGTCATTTAAGTGCACACAAATAACTATAAATGTAGGTTTTTGTGGAGCTGGAAGTTAAGAGAAAAATGAAACAAAAGAAACGGATTTAAAGTTTATTTAAAAAGAAATTTTCATAAAAGATGTTCGAAATGTTTACCATTTGTTCGAATGCATAACCTGCACCTCCTTAAAAAGTTCCTTTTTAACGGCCGTAAATTTATTTCCGAAATTTCTTGAGCAGCTTGATGGACACGTTGTCTTAATTCTTCTTGTGTTGTTATCGGTTTCGCGTAGACTCTGTCACTCAGACAACCCCAATAAAAAAAATCAAGAGGATTGAGGGCTGGTGACCTTGGTGGCCACAGCATTGGCCCTAGCCGGCCAATCCACCGCCCATAATAAGCCTCATCTAAGTAAGCTCTTACTTGGCGACCATAATGGGCTGGACATCCGTCGTTTTGTAACCACATGTTTTCCCTGATTTCTTGTGGCTCTTGTTACAAAAGTCCTGGCAGCGTGTCTCTTAAAAGTTCTAAATAATTATCAGAATTTAAAGTCGACGGTATTTCCACAGGTCCTATGATACGGCCGTTAAAAATACCTGTCCACAAATTAATTTTAAACTGGTATTGTGAATGATCTTGCCTTGTTTCGTGGGAGTTGACTGTCTGCCAACTATGCAGGTTGTGCAAGTTTATGTACCCATCCTTCCTGCAGGCGGATTCATCGCTACACAAAATTTTTTTGAAAAAGTTCGGGTCCTCCCGATAAAACTCCAACACTCTTCGGCAAAATTGTACCCGTGACGCATAGTCGCGAGATCTGGACCTTTTGAATATGATGAGGAGAGTCTGGACCTTTTGAATATGATAAGGATGATATTTCATTCTTTTTAGAATTCGATTAACGGATGACTTAGGAATTCCGGTTCTCCTTTGAATAGCCCTCGCTGAAGTCGACGGCGACGACGACGTTACGTCCGCGAGGTCTGCCTTCACTGCCACGGCCGCCGGGTAGCCTTCCTTCAGAGAAGACGTTGTGAACACGCAAAAATACTCCATATTGCGGGTGATGACGATTTGGATATCGTTCCGCGTAAATCCTCGCCGCTTCTCTGGTGGAGTAAGATACCCCTCCTCTGGTATTTAAACGTCTCTTTTCACCGTAAATGAGATGCATATCGGCATACTCGGCCGAGGTATACACATTTTCGTTGTCTAGTCGTCTATTGGCCATAATGCAAAAGAAAATCGACGTACCGAATATTCAAACCTTCATTAAGGCTGACCTTGTCAAGAGACGGTGGATGAGGATGGAGCAAGAACGCGTGACTTTTAATCATATTACTCATCTCTTTTTTCTACATCAATTCCGTTCAAAAATAAAAAATGAGCATTCATTACGGTTCATTATTTGAGTAAATCGTTTTACTTTACAAAATAATGTTTACTTTTTAATTATTGCAAGGTTACGGCAGGAACAAGTTTTACGTTTATTACTAGCCGTGCGGTTGTAAATAATCTTTCCAAAACACCTTTTTTTTACGGACATGAGGTTTTGCTCAAAATCAATAAAGTGTATAATGTATTTAAAATTCGAGCATGATATTTGAGCTCTGGAAGTAAAAGGAAAGTAAAATTACGGCCTTTATACGTACCTGGACACAGGCCTCCTATTATTAAAGGTACCATTACGACATTAAATATTAAACATGCTTTATATTTAAATCCATACTTTCATATAATACAAAATTTAATTTAGATTTGACCCAATAAAGATATATATAACCGTTTTATGTCACACAGCAAATAAATATCACCACTACATACCAGGTGGAATTGTTATTAAACACTGAACAATCAGCAATAATTCAAATTAAAAAAACTTAAAAAAAATCGAAACAAAAAGAGCTGATAATAGCGCCTAGTCTTAATGAAAAATCAGTCCAAAACACAAACAATCTCAAATTACAATTCTAGGGAGAGCACAGCCAAACGGGGATAGCACAAAGCGTCACACGCGTAACTGAATGCGATGGAATGCGTGAGCTAACAACACAATGGTATTGTGGGAGGGATACAACACAATGACATGCGCTTGGGTGGGATAACAATAAGGTTGGGAAGCAGGTAGTAGATAAAGGATAAAGCCGCGGTATTTTTAATCATCAGTTGCAAAAAATAACGATTTGTGAAATTTAGAATATCTTGATAATTTTCGCCCTTGTCCTACAAGAATTACAATATCTCCAAACATCCTTGAGCGAATTTGATGATGGGTACCATTTTAGAATCTTCATTAAGTGGGCAAGTCTTTCTAATTATTTGTTAGAAAGGGGGCCATACATTTTTTTTACACCACAATAAATCAAATTAGCATAAACGTTATTAGTGCAAAAAATGTTAAAATAATGTGATCTGAACTCCAAGTCTAGTCATTATTTTAAAAAGTTTATTTATAGTCAGACCACACAATCACATACAATTTCAATTAGTAAGAAAAAGGTGCACATAAACTCAAAACGTAATAAGTATAGGCGTAAAATTAAGAAAATTCCATACAATTTCAATAAAACAAATAAATAAATTAAAATCGATGGCCATGTGCGTTATATTTTTTTAAATATTTTTCAGGGATAGGTCAGAGGTCAAGCTACCTCCCATGGCTGTTTGATTCAATAATTCTGGGACACCCAGTATGATCTTTTGTTTAAGAAATAAGAGTAAAGGTATTCTAAGAACGTTATTAGATTATATCCCATTTAAGGCATAATTTAGAAAGTGAAAAATTTTAGAGGAATTATCTTATTATTGTAGTAAATTTATAAAAATAGGCATTTACACAGTAAATATAGGTCATGTAAATGTTTGTAATATAAAATTGTTTGTTGTCACAAATATCTTTGTCCAATTATAACATTTTTACATATCATTATCAATGATAGTTGTAAATTAAAACAAAAAATATTTCTCTGAAAGTTAATATCTTAGAGAGTTGACTGATAAGCCAGCACAAAATATAACGAGACAGTGGGAGAGCATCACATACATCCATTAATCGCGCAGCAGTACGAAGTGATTGATGAGAGTGATTAATAAATAATGCCCGGGGCTGCATTGGAATAAATTTCCCACCTTTTTTCTGCGTAATCGAATTTAGCCCATATATTATATGGCAAATAATTAGCTGGATCATTTATAAAATAAAAATTAAGAACATCTTTACTGGAAACCATGTTAGATCTCAAAGATGACAACGCATCTGCATTCGATTCATAATTGAGGATAAATTTAAACGTCTATGGGTTATAGCATCTACTTACCATCAAGTAAAATGTGTGAACGTTTGTCACTCATATTCTAAAAAAAAAACAATCATGTTGATGGCTTTCCTACACTATCAGAAGTTTTTTATTTGTTATACATTTTGTAAATAATATATTCTGCTTTATCTAATGAGTAACACAAGCCTACTCACAAAAAAGAGATAATTTAAAAATAGAGTCCTTTTTCTAATCTTCAACATCATCATCATTACAGACCTTCAGAAGTCCACTGATGAACATAGGCCTCCCCTAAGTAATGCCACAAAGCACGTTCCTGAGCCACCTGCATCCATCGACTTCCTGCATATCTTACCAGGTCGTCACTCCATCTAGTGGGGGGTCGCCCTAAACTACGCCTACCGGTACGAGGCTGCCACTCAAGAACCTTTCTTCCCCATCGGTTATCGGTTCTTCGAGCTATATGGCCGACCCAATGCCACTTCAGCTTACTAATCCGTTGGGCTATGTCAGTCACTCTGGTTTTACTGAGGATATCCTAATTTCTGAGTCTATCGCGCAGAGAAACTCCGAGCTTAATCTCCATAGCTCGCTGAGCGACCTTGAGCGTCCTCATACGGCCAGCAGTGAAGGACCACGTCTTAGATCCGTAAGTTATCATTGGCAACACGCACTGGTTGTACAATCTAGTTTTCAGAGATTCAGGTATACCTGACGAGAAGATGTGTCGTAATTTCCCGAACGCTGCCCAGTCGATTTGAATCCGTCGATTAACCTCTCGGTCGAAGTTGGACGCCTAGTCGGACTATTTGTCCCAGGTAAACATATTCGTCACCAAATTCGAGCATATTGCTCCCAACGACTACCGGCATAGGTGTGACATAAACAAACATGATCTTTGTTTTGTCCATGTTCATCTTAAGACCTATCCGTTGGGAGACACCATTGAGGTCATTGAGCATAGTGCTTAGGTCCTCCAAAGATTGTGCCATAAGGACTTTATTGTCGGCAAATCAAAGATGTGTGATGTCCTCTCCATTGATGTTAATACCGTATCCTTTTCAATACAGTAGCTTGAAGAAGTCTTCCAATGCAGCGGTGAAGACTTTCGGGGATATAACGTCACCCTGTCTTACACCTCTCTGCAGTTGTATAGGTTTCAAACTCTGGTTCTGTACTCAGATAGCCATCGTAGTCCTACTGAACAAACATTTCAGCACTTCGATATACCGACAGTCAACTTGGCACCGCTAAAGGGACTGTACCACCGACCAAATTTCGACGAGATTAAAGGCTTTCGGACTTCATAGTCCACATACGCCAGGCAAAATTGCAGTTTGTACTCTTCGGTCTTCTGTACAATCTGCCGCAGAGTATTAATGTGGTCTATGGTACTGAAGCCTTTTCGGAAACCGGCTTGTACGGGAGAATGGAAGTCGTCGAGTCTGTGTGCGAGACGATTCATAATGACTCTCGAAAACAGCACGTACACGCGGCTCAGAATAGAAATCGGTCTATCAAGAGAGCGTTGTCTCCTTTCTTAAAAAAACTAGACCACCACGCTTCTGCTCAACGCCTCCGGCGTAGTGCCACCATGGAGAACGGAATTGAAGAGCGTCTGAAGAAATTTAAGTAGCGGTGCTTCACCCGCTTTCAGAAGCTTTGCTGTAATTCCATCCTCACCTGGGGCCCTGCCATTTTTAAGGTGCTCGAGAGTCATTCTAATCTCGCTCAAACTAACGTTCAGGATATCATCTGAATAGTATCGGATAAGACTTGCTCTTGGACCGTTACTCACAATTGCGTGTGGTTCCAACGATGATGTGTACAGCTGCCCATAGAATCTCTCAGTCTCACTCAAAATCTCAGGTGTCCCGGAAAAAAATGCAGCCACAATCAGTCTTCGGCTTTGACAGTTGGCTCTTTCTGGCAGACAGATGTCTGGCAAAAACTTTGGAGCCCTGGTTCTTCTCGATCGCTTCTTTAATACGAGCAGTATTAACGTTGCGTAAGTCTTGCCGCATGCATTTGGAGATCTGTCTGTTCAGTTAAGAGCCGTTGTAGCTCAGTGATTAACGCTCGCTGTGAATATAACAGAACGCGAGTAACCCGGATTCGATCCCCGCCGGCACCAATGAAATTGTTAATTGCAATTTTAAGTGCTGATTTACCACGTGTTCGGCGGTGAAGGAAAACATCGTGAGGAAACCTGCATGTCTGAGGAATAAGAAAAAAAATATTTCGAAGACATGTGAAGTTCGTCAACACGCATTTGGGCAGCGCGGCGGACACTTCCTTGCCCAAAAACCCTCTCAGAAATGAAGGGAGGCCTGAGCCCAGCCGTGGGACGTATATAGACTGTAACTTTACTAATTTTTACTGTTCAGTTGCCTGTATGCTGTCAATTCTGTTGACGATTGCAGCCTTATCTCCCGTGTAACAGCCATGAGATTAAGAGTGTAATCGGAGAGTTTTTGTGTTCTTCTGCGGGGGGTCTTGCAGAACTTAGCTCCGACCACATGGACAATTTCCACAAGCTTGTCGTTCATATCGTCCACTGCATTGCAATCTTCTAGGCACTGAAAGCGGTTACGTAACTCGAGCTGAAACGTTTCGTGATTCTGGATTAGAGCACAAGGGGGACGAAGCGTTGACTTCAGACGAGACGACGGACGAGAACTCTCCAACTTAACGTTAAGGTTCAGTGTGCATCTAACCATTCTGTGATCGCCGCCAGTTTTTACCCTTGCGATCACTGAGACATCACTGAACAGTTGGCATCTGGTCGTCATACTGAAGTCGATCTCATTTTTTATTGAATCGTTGGGGCTCGACCAGGTTCACTTTCTGTGGGACCGCTTCTAGAAGAAAGAATTCATCATAAAAAGTTCCTCCTTCTCTATGAAATCGCCCAACCGCTGGCCTCTGAGTTTCCGTTGCTCTATCCCAAATTTCCCTACCTTCAGCTCAACGTTCTTTAATGTCTCCAGTTTTGCGTTGAAGTCTCCCATTAACACCTTATAGTGAGTATTGGAGGAATGCATGGTTCTAGAAATATCCTCATACATTTCATCCACCTCTTCATATGGATGTTCCGACGTTGGCGCGTAAACCTGTATGACCTTCAGCGAATGCCTTTTGGTGATTCTGAGTATAAGGTACGCAACCCTCGTCGATATACGCCCAATCTTTAAAACTTTGTTATCGAGGGACTTGTGAACGATAAATCCAACACCTCCTTCGGACAGATGGTCACAGAACAAGTTGCTGTATTCGAGAATCACCGTGTCCTACCCCTCTCTTTGGACATCGGATAATCCTATAATTTTCCAGCGCAACTTGTCTATCTCTTCTTTCAGCTCCAGAATTATTCTCGTCAGTCGTCAGGGTGCATGCGTTAAATGTTGCCAGGTCGAGTCGTCGTAGGTGGCAATCGAACCACCACCGGACATTCTTAGTACCCCCTGCCCCGCCGTTACCATGGTCGCCACCATAGCCAGGAATAGCAGGGCCGCCGGGGACTGGGGGCCGCCTATTTGTGTAATTATTAATGGGGGGTATATTGCCATCATAGTTGCCACGCTTGGCGAGCGGGTTGGCCACCGCAGTTTTTATTGCACAGTTGCTGTTCAGGAAGATGGTGCTGCCTATGTCCTGCCTGTTTCCCTCTGTTACCGCCAATACAGCGCATTTTTTCTAATCTACCGATACCTAACTCTTTGACTAACTTGTTCTTTTTAATATCATTAAAACATGTGCCATACATATATCGACCTAATTCGTGCAAATAAATCAATAGACGGTTAACATATAAATTTAAAAAAATATAAAAGAATAGTCAACGCTCGCGTGAATATTATTTGAATCAACTCATAAAATATTTTAATTTATCAAATTCTCATCATAGCCTGTAAACACGTGTCCAACTAGTAATATAAAAACAAAAACCAATAAAACTCTCGCAAGTTTTCTTAGAAAACTATGAAAAATAAATATTAATATTATTTTGTGGGAACAGTTGCAAAGTAGAAATAAGTTTCTCAAATAGTTTATTTTTAGAAATTATCGAAAGTCTAAACCGATTATTATGTATTTAACATATTATCATATTTGCTCTTGGCAGCCGGGTTGGCAGCCGTAGTTTTTCAATTTCTATTTTTCAATTTTTATTAGGATAACGTTGCTACCATCTCCTGTTTTCTTTTCCTCTGTCGACTCTAGCCACAACCACGGGTCTACATACGATAGTACATATTCTTATACCGACACTACACGGTCACGGTAACCCAATACTCGTACTTATTAATAATTGGAAATTATAATTTTTAAAAATACAGTTCAGTTAAGTTCAATACAATAATTTTTAAATTTTTTACCATTATTATTACGGTAGAATATTTTTTTTATTATTACTACATCATATTATCTTCGTATTGGAAACTAAATATCATGAATGCTGGTTACATGTCATAAAAACATAATAGTATTAATATATTTATCACAAATTGAATTCATCGATATCATAATTAATGTTTACACACGTGTGTTGGGCCACCTGCATCCATCGAGTCGTCACTACATTTACTGAGAGAGTTTCCCATCACTGCGCTTGCCATTACGAGGTTTCTGTCTGAAGTTACAAAATACTTACAGTGCACATTTGAATAGTACAGTCTGGTCAGTTCTTCGAACTTTATTGGCCATTTCGATTTCGACTTCAGCCTCTGGGTTATGTCAATTTATTTCGCTCTCCCGCAGATATCATTATACGGTACGCAAATTAAATGATTTTTAATTTTTTTCGTAGGCGAATTAGATTGATAGTTTTTTCAACAACTTTGCTAATAAAAATAGAAATGGTTATTACATAATTAAATTCAAATTTACAATCTATATACGTCCCACCATCCTACCATCTTTTCTGAGAGGGATTTACGTCAAGGAAGTGTCCGCCGCACTGCTCTAATGCGTTATGGCGAACTTGATATGCCTTCAAAATTATTTTTTTTCTTATTTCTTAGACGTGCTTGTTTCCTCACGATGTTTTCCTTCAACGCCAAGTACTTGGTATATCAGCACTTAAAATAGCAATTTACAATTTCATTCGTGCCGGCGGGGACAGAACCCAGGTTACATGCGTACTGTGAAATTTACAGCAAGCGCTTCCCATCGGAGCCACCACGGCTCTGCTTAGTTAAATTTATATTTATAAAATTAATTATAACAAACATAATTAGACCATCATTGTTGTTTATTTGGAATAGCATATTATGCATAAATAGAAAAATATGTTTCAAGTAAGTAAGTCTCACAGATTTATGTCCATGAAAAAAAATTTTTACAGTCGTCTTAGCGTTCCATTCAGCTCAATAGCAAGAAAAGAAACAGTTGAGTTGAGCGCCTTAATGGTGTCTAATGGTGAACAGTTTTGAAGTTGTATTAAGTCTTACAAACCTTAATTCTGTAAGTTGCACATTCACTAACACAATCACATATTTTTACACGATGTTAGGACTCTTTTACCTACTGTAAGAGTCCATCTGTCCTCTTTTCCTACCTGTTTCTGCCTCAAAATAGTAGTGCGTGTATCCCGATGTGTAACGGCTGGTATAATTGCAGGCTCTAACTCATTACATCATAGGTCTCAAAAGTGACGTCGTATTTGTAGTCATTCCCAGATACTTGCAGTCAACTTTAATCGTCTTCGCTTCCAAGTATCTAGGAACTTAATTAGCCACTTATTTGTCACTTCAGTTTTATAAATAAAAAAGACACATAAACATGACATTCATTTGTTTAATCGCAATCATAAATGTAATAATTCTTGGTTTGTACATAAATCAAGAGTTATTGTATTTATGAAACAAAAATTTGGAATGCAATACAATCGTACTGCTAAAGAAGTATTTACCTACGCTAGTTAATTTCCTTGTATTTTATTTTATATTATTCATAGCATGCGCTAACTGTCAACACTTTTCAGACATTTGCTGGCCAGATTGTCGGACATGGTCATAAATGTCATTCATTTTGTTCTGCAAGTCATTTTCATAATCGGTTATACTGCGTGGGGCATCTGGTGATACTCAAGTGATCAGGTCTGCAGGCAGCCGCAATTCTCTTCCAAAGTTAGCAAAAGTCAGTTTCATTGATGTACTTTTGTGAACAGTGCTTCGATATGACAACAAAAACGGTTGCATGTGCTTGTCCCAATCTCGTTGCCGGTTTTCCACAACTTATGCTAAGTACCTCCCCAGTGTCTGATTAAATCGTTCTACCATTCCATCAGATTGCGGGTGATAAGAAGTTGTTCTTGTTTTATGAGTACCCATAACCCGACAAGTTTCTTGGAATATTTGAGACTCAAAATTCCTTCCTTGATCGCCGTGAATCTCTAAGGGTACTCCAAAACAACAGAAGACTTCATGAACTAGTTTATCTGCAATTGTTGAAGCTTTTTGATTTAGAATGGCGAAGACTTCTGGCCACTTAGTGAAGTAATCTGTCACAATCATGAAATATTTGTTACCACTTTCACTTTCCGGGAACGGCCCGCAACATCAAGAGCTAAACTTTCCCATGGTGCACAAACATTGTACAATTTCAATGCACCTGTACTACGAGTCTGATGTCCCTTCACAGCCACACAACTTGTACGTTCAAGTAAAATCGTTCTCGGATCTTGAGTAGAGTTCGCTTAACTCCCAGCTGACCTCCGAAACAAACATTATGGTAGAACATCCGGTACTTTAGCTTTAAGGACAACCATTTTTGCAAATGACAACTGTCTCTTCGACTATTTTCAAATTTACGGCACAGAACTCCATTCTGAACCATCAAGCTGTTACATTGGGCCAAAAAGCTCTTTGTGGTCGAAACCATCCCTAAGAAGTCGCTTCACTCGAGTTTGAAAGCACTGGCCTTCATCCATTCCAGAATCGGCTTGATATCGGAATCTTCCTGTTGTAGGCTGTCCTTTCACTCGTCTGTCATCACTGTCTGTCCTGAGCATCCTCACAGACACCACTTCCTTACCCTCTTGCCTAGTAAAGTGCTTACATTCTTCAGGACAAAGTCTTCTTGACAATGAATCTGCGTTGCCATGAGTTTTCCTGCTGCGATTATCGATCACAAAGTCATATTTTTGCAGTAGTTCAATCCATTTCGCAACTTGTCCTTCAGGATTTTTGAACTGTAATAGCCATTTGACAGTGCAGCATGGTCAATTCGTAAGTGAAATTTCCGTCCGAAAAGATATTTGCTAAAATGCTGCAATATATTTACAACAGCAAGCAATTTACGTCTTGTGACACAAATGTTCCTTTCCGGCTTTGACAACGACTTGCTGAAGTACGCTATCACAACCTCTAGATCACCATTCCGTTAAGACAATACACGGTCAAGTCTTCCAAATTGTACCCCAAAATTGGTGCACAGACGGTCTTCGAGCTCCAGGAATGACATATCGCAACTTTCATCCCAGCAAAAATGTCGCTTCTCCTCTGTTAGCTTGTGCAGAGGTTTGGCTATATCTGAAAAGTTCTTCGCAAATCGCCGATAATAGGAGCACAAATCTAAAAATGATCTAACCTGGGTCTTATCTTTTGGAACCAGCCAATCGTTGACATTGGCAACTTTTTCTGTATCCATGCAGATATCTTGACAGGCATTGTATAATTTAGCCAATTAGCCCCGTAAGTATAAGTTCATCAACCTTTCAAACGTTGCTGGAGCATTTCACATTCAAAACGGCATGCCTGCCGTAGACCAGACAGACTGCTACAGACAAATTTTTAAAGAATTACCATTTTCCGCTGAAGTTAAGTACTTGGGTGTAACAATCGATCAAAAATTAGTTTTTCCACGTTAGCGTGGAACTCTCACTTTAGCAACGTACGCTAAAAGGCAAAAATTGCTCTAGGTACGTGTAGTCGTTTGGTCGGGAGCAACTAGGACATGCGTCCAAGTATGGTCCTATGGCTGTACAGCAGCATAGTAAGGCCGATTCTTAACTACACTTCCATTGTCTGTTGTAACAAGACCAACCAAAAGACAACTGCAGACAGACTAGATAGTCTACAAAACACTGCTTGCTTTAAGGTAACTGGAGCTATGAGGTCATCGGCTGAAGCGGCTCTTGACGCACTTCTATGCCTAATACCCTTAATATTTATCTATACAAGGGAGGCAAAGGATATTACTATTGATGTTTTGACACATGTAGGAATAAAGTTATGGTATCAACCAAAAAGGACTTTCGAGGAAACGCTAAGATCTTAAATCAGGCATCTAAAAAGCTTTTATGGACGGTAATCTAACAAAATTGCTCCGATCTACATGACATAAACAAATCCGTAGACAAATCATCCGGTGAATTGAAAAAAGTCTTAACGAAATTTGGTTATAATGTTTGCATTGAACCGTTAAATAAACGCGAAATAAGTAAATATGACGAAAGCAAAAACAAATATATCATAGATAAATACCAAAAATTAACGACCAAATCAAATGTCAAATATCTAACTCAATGTCAGAACCAAATGCAACCATTGACTACAAACACCTTTAATCGCGTCCTATATAATCTGTCAAACCAAACACTGGATGATGCAACAATTAGAAAATACTAAACATTGCAATTACACAAAGACATTACGGGTAGTGTCGATTACTGTTTATTTAAAAACAATATGCAAAAATAAAACTTGGATGCGAAACGTCAGGATATTCCCTCTATGTAAAATCGAAATTGAATGCCTAAACTGAATCTTCCCAAAGACGAATTTATAGCATTAAAGACGAAAATACTTAATAAACCAGAACTTACGATCCTTCACGCAGATAAGGTAAATGCTACAGTAGTCATGAAAACGTCAGATTATCATTCTAAAATACAAGAACTTTTGTCGGATATAAGCACTTATAAGAAGATTAAAAATAACCAAAAATAGTACACCTAAAACAAATAGCGACCTCATAAAGAAACACTCCTTTTTTACGTGGTAGAGCCATGCTGCAGTTATATTAGTAGTATAGTTGTAGCACGACTGGATCGGCTCGACCGGGGAAGGACCACGCTCTCACAGAATACCAGCGTGAAATAGTAGCTTAATGCTGCTATATTTCGTATGGTGAGTGTAGAGAACCGGAGACCCTTTTTACTGGAAATGAGGCATTCCATCTCAGTCCTCATGGGTGACAACGCATCTGCATTTTGATTTGCAACGGAAGATAGATGTAGATGTCTATGGGCCGCAGCAACCACTTACCATCAGGTGGACTGTGTGCTCGTTTGTCACCCTATTCTATAAAAAAAAAACTCCGAAGAATTAAATCTGGACGTAAATTCCATAATACCTACGTGTGCCAAATTACTAAAATTGTATGGGCTACCAAAAATACACAGGGCCAATGCTCCACTACGTCCCAAAGTGAGCCAAATCGATTCACAAAATTATAGATTAGCTTGAAATTTAGTGAAATTACTTTCACCGCTTTAGGCACATACAAGAGTACATAAAAAAATTCCTACCTCACCTGTATTTCCTATTGTTGCCGACACAATCATGGAAGACTTTGAGGAGAAATCCAAGATTACACAAGCGGTACGTAGGCAACACAATTCTACCTTTAGATTAAGTATCTGCGTTTTTAGATCATCTTAACTCCATAAATTCTTAAATTCAGTTCACAATGGAATTACAGGCAAACAATTTTTTAGCTTTTTTAGATGTGATGTTAGTAATTCGGAATCCTGATAATACATTTAGCCACACTGTGTATAGAAATAAGACCCATATAAAAAGATATTTAAACGGTGATTCTCACTACCATCTTTCATAGTTAGCTACGTGGGAAAAAAATGTTTCAGAGAGCACGAGGGATCTGTGACAGTAAACACTTGGCTGTCGAACTCCAACACGTCAAGCAAGTTTTGCATGAAAACTAGTTTCGGGTCCAGCGCCTACGTCGAGTAGCTGACAAGATTGGCTACATCTTGAAGCGCGCTTCTCTGCAAGATGCAGAAGTGTACAAGTTTGATCGTGAATGTGGTCTGTTTTATATTAAACAAACTAAAATATAATTAAAACCCGCACTTAATAACATATAGCTGATGTGAAGAATCTACGCTTCGGAAAATCTGCAGTCACTACTTCAAATTTGATAGACCACAAATCCTCTCTAAAGAATACCGATTCCTTCTAAGGATGATTCACGAGGCTATTGAAATCAATTCGATAGTGAAGATGGTTGGGTGCTACCGTCTGCTTGAAATCCTATAATTAATCAAATTAAATCCCAACCCAATCATACAACTGCAAGACTTCAAGATACTACAAGTTCAAACTGTGTAGACCGGAACAAAAATTATTTATTTTAATCTGTGGTAACCGCGGTTAGCTATGATATCTGGACGTTGAACAGCTCAGTTCCTCCCGTGACCATAGGTGCTGTAAATTGCCCGAAACTTCGGGAATTTCAAAAATAATAAACCTTGCGATAAATCCGTAATAACTAGTATTATTCAAACAGTGATGTCATCGAAATGTGACGTATTTCCATCAATAAACAATTTTCCATAAGTTTTTTTTACTACTTTTGCTATTATTGATGGTCTTCTTTCTAAACAAAACACTACCTGCATCAATAAACAATACTCTACATAGTCTCTACCAAAGAATACTATAGTACATATATTATAGAACAAGGGAGTGGGCGGAGCCCGTGTAGTTATTAAAATGTCACTAACATGTCAATTCACACGTATAAATGTCAAGACGAGATTTGTTTTGACGTTACAATCGTTTCCAAATTTCGCATGTAAATTATTTAGAAAATGCCAAATTGCACACCATTTATAAATCAATATTTATTTAAATTTAAACGATTTTTTTACGATGATGTTGAAAATTAACCGAAAGTCTAAAATGTGTAAATTTACTCAGTATATCAACACAGCGAATCGAGTTTGTAGTAGTAATAATACCACGTATTTGCTTGTGTGCTCCTGGCGACGCCGATTCTCATACAAAATAAGGTTGACATCCATTCTATTGTGTATTATAGTATTCTATGGCTTCTACTATCTATAGTCTTGTGTGACAACTGCATTTTTGAAAATGTTTTCTTCTTTTATACAAATGTTGTGATAAGCATGGTAAAAAACTACTTTTTAAACTTATGGACCAATTGATAAACAGTTGCAATTATGTAATCCATTCTCTCAATTAGTGCATCTAAAATGGTAACTGGATTTATTTTTCTGAGTAATCTACTACTGGTCTGTATGGTGTAGTTTCATGAAATTTTTGTAACACTAAAAACTTTGGTGCTGCATAGGGTGAGTTTGATAATCTACAATTTTTTTCCAATCATTTTCTATCTTTCATATTAGAAATAAACACTCTGTTTCTGGTAATCTATATGGTTTACAGCTAATAGGTATACTGTGTTTTAGTTTTATTTAAAGTTCAAAGTCTGGAAAAGAGAATAGTCTGGAACAAGCTATCAAATTATATTTTTAGATATGTTCGGAAAATATTCGGTATATGTGGGAGTAATATTACATACCTTCCCATGAGGTTCATAAATAATACGTGTATAAACAGCATGTTGCCAATAATCATTGGTACAGGTACTCGTAAATTCTCAGAGACAGATATTTGAGGCACAAAATAATCTATTTTTTCTACCTTCAATCTCGCAGGTAGCCACCCAGTAGTGGTAAGTGTATTACCTACTACTCTTTAATTTCCTTTCTGCCAATGACTGACTTGAGTATCCTCTGGTAAACACGTTTTATGTATTAATGCAATGACAGACCCTTAATTCGGATGTACTTGAACTTGTATTGTGCTGTTAAGTATAACTGGTATTGATGTAAAATTAAGTGTAATTTCTTGTACAAAACTGACTTGTTTTACATTTTCAGTTTGACTAATTAATTATTGTGCTTTATTGTATTCATATTTGTTAGTTGCAGCTATATGAAATATGACCCTTTGTTCTACAACAAAAACATACTTCATTCTCCTTCTTGTCTTCCTATCGATTTTATTTAGTTATAAACTAATTGTATTTGTGTTTTGCTCTGTTATATGTACTTACAGAAGTTTTATTATATTTTGGTAATACTTTTCCTTTGATTGGGTGATTCTTATAATTTCTAATGCAAACGCATTTTCTAATTGCTCTTCCATATTTATACAGTAGTGAGTAGCCAATGGGACTGACGAGAGATGATCGATGCCTTCCAAGATAAGTGATAGTTTGTATGCATCTATCACTTATCTTGGAAGGCATCATCGATCATCGATCATCATGTCGAAGAAAGTTCAAATAAAGAATTTTTATAAATGTTTTTCAATTTTTTCCGTAAGCTTCAAAATTCTTTTTTATTGATAGGTTATGAACTCTGCAAATGACATTTTCACACTGATTCTCTCTACTAAATTTGTTTTCCAATCCTGCTAATATTCAATTCTTTGCCTAACTCATTGTGCCAATCGCTTGCTGGACGCCTTAGCCTCATTTTTTTGACAGTTAATTTTTCCGGCCAATTTGCTGACGATAATACTCTTTCTACTGATTTACTTAATCGACTGCATTTTCAGTTTTATTTCTTCCAAATAAATGAATGGCTTGACTTGTGTCAGCTATCGAAAATACTTGTATGAAATTGTGTTTGGTCAGTGCCAATTGTTTAATTAAATCTGATTGATATCGCAAAATTTGTGACAGTATAACATTAGTGTTTGAGGACGTACCTGATTAATCCTTTACCTATTTTTCCTTTTGTAACTGTCCAATTTTAAGGTTTTTAACTCTAATTGTTTAGATTGTCTTATAACTTTTTCGGATTTAAATTGTTCCAAAATTCCATGTTTCAATTTATTAACACTTTTGTAGACGATTCTTGTAATTAATTCGCTTTTTACACTAGAACTTGGTAAAAACGTAACTTTAATTCGTCCTACAATTGTTGGACTCTAAATCTTTCTAAATCTTCTGACTTTGTTGATTCCATTGTTATTTTGTTATTAACTTTCAATAGATAAGAGCTTACTCAAATGAAAGTTAATTTCGATTGTATTTTCAAATACTTTACACCTACCTCGTGATGAGGTTGGTCACTGGCGAGTTGGAGTCTATGTATAACCGTATCTAGCTTTATCGAAGTAAACAAGCCATTTTTACATGGTAGAGCCATGCTGCAATTATATTAGTAGTATAGTTGTAGCACGAATGGGTCGGCTCGACCGGGGAAGGACCACGCTCTCACAGAATACCAGCGTGAAATAGTAGCTTAATGCTGCTGTATTTCGTATGGTGAGTGTAGAGAACCGGAGACCCTTTTTACTGGAAATGAGGCATTACATCTCAGTCCTCACGGGTGACAACGCATCTGCATTTTGATTTGTAATGGAAGATAGATGTAGATGTCTATGGGCCGCAGCAACCACTTACCATCAGGTGGACTGTGTGCTCGTTTATCACCCTATTCTATAAAAATAAGCCATCTATAAAAATTATAGTAGTTAATTTATTATTAAAGTAAAATAAAAATTATGTTATATTAAAAATGTTTATGAGCAATATAAAAACAACTTAAAATCGAATAACGTAATTTTTAAATTTTACGACAATGTTAATAAATTTTAAAACTTTTGGAATTGCAAAAGCGAAAAAATAATATGCCAATGATCCTCGCCGAAAACAATGAAATTGTTATTTGCTTTTTTTAATCGCTTTATTCATCATGTTGTAGATACTCGGTGGTTAAGAAAAAAATATAAGCAGACCTACTTATTTAAAATTTTATAAATAATAATTTGCATACCACCATCTATCGATGACATTTGTTAACTATTGTACTTTTTTATTAAGATTTAAAATTTTTACTTAGATAGTTTTTGTAAATGTTTATTACATTATTCTTTGTTATTTTTGTTAGTGCCTTTAAATACAATTATATGATTATAGAATATTATTTTATATTATTTATTTAACGAAAACGCCCTTGATCACTCTACGCTACCATTGAACAAATTCGTAGCTATACTTCTTACGCATACTTCAGATTATTAATCATAATTTTTGTTACAATGAACCGGTTTTAATAAAACAAAGACTAAATGTAAAACGAAGATACGTTTCCCAATTTTCTAACGATAATTTTGATATAAATAAGTACTTTATACATGGCATGTCTGTCTGAAAAGGAAACAGGTTCGGAAGAACCAATTTAAAACGAACCAGACGGGCTGGAACGTTCGATAAAGAAACAGAAGGGAGGAATCGAGGCTTCTCTCGATCCGGCCTCCTATAACGCCTACGTTGGGTTCGGGAACAACGTATGTGATCTCCGCAACGGAGTAACACACTAAGGCGATAACCTTTGCACGGCTCTCGGCTATCAGAAAAAATTAAAGTCTGAAATACACTTAATTTTAACAATATTAGATAAATAAGTGCTTCTACATAATTTTCAAACTGTAGGAAACTATCTCTGATAAGATTCTTATCAGTTATCATGTTTCTTATCAGATAACAATACAAGTGAATGTTTTCATTAATCAATCTATTTATTTATTTATTTATTTATTTATTTATTGCACCAACAAAGTACACACTATTACATGCAAAAATATCAGAAAAACAAAAAAGAAAAAAAAAACATACAAAGTGCTACTTCAATTATAGGCGCAAACAACATTCTCTTAAAGTCTCGTACCTACATTAACTTATGTTAAGAAGCTATTTAATTTATTTATATTAAAATTTAAGCATTAATTATAAGGAAGTTATTATACAATTAATTAACTTATTAGTACTATTAACAACAACAATAATAAAATTTTATCAATGCATTACATTTAACTATGCCAAGAACAACATATTATTTAAAAACTAATAAAGATAAAAACATCAATTAGAATTTAAACAAGGCCAAATGTCATTAAAATAAATGTATATTATAAGT
This sequence comes from Parnassius smintheus behrii, assembly GCA_036936625.1. Classification (NCBI taxonomy): domain Eukaryota; kingdom Metazoa; phylum Arthropoda; class Insecta; order Lepidoptera; family Papilionidae; genus Parnassius; species Parnassius smintheus. The sequence goes on along the minus strand of JAUPFT010000010.1, from coordinate 24,391,978 downwards.
CAAAATTAAAAATTGAATGTAAAAATAAAATAACGCTCACACATATTTTAATTTAAAATTACATTATAATCGAATTATTCTGTTATTACTTTAGCTGCAAAATTTTTAAATTGCGTTAAGGAGTTTGAAAAAATATCTAGCTGAGAAGATCCTTTTTCAGTTTCACTACATATAGAGTTGTGAATAAGATTGTAACTCCTCATCGCTCTGTTTAATGGGGCATACTTTATCTATAATATGTATGTATTTAGAAATATATAAGTATGTTTATCAGTTGTCTAGTACCCATAACACAAGCTCTGCTTAGCTTGGGACTAGATGGCGTTGTGTGATTGTTGTGGAATATTATTATTATTATTATTATACTGACCCAACTTTGACTTAGCTGAATTACTTTTAAAAGGAGGTTTCTTAAGTCTGTGTGGCTTTCTAGGTACAGCAATATTTACTCGAGATAAAAGATCAGGTGTGTCAAAATTTCCATTTATTAGCTTATACAGGAACATGACGTCAAGTAATTCCCTACGGTGTCGGAGTGATTTGAGGCGAAAATGTAGTAGTCGATCGTTGTAGCTTGGGAGTTTCTTGGCTAAGTCGCAACTGTAAGACAAATGCCATAAAAATCGCTTTTGTACACTCTCTAAGCGTTTGATATATGTACCGTAGTGCGGATTCCACACAGTACTGCCATATTCTAACATACTACGTACGAGGCAGTTATATACCGTAATTTTTGTCATGGGATTCCTAAATTCTTTACAGTTTCGAAGAACAAAGCCCAACATTCTAAGAGCCTTATTTATAATATTGTCAATATGAATATTGAAGCGTAGTTTGTTGTCAATGATGACTCCTAGGTCTCGAATGTGGCTAACCTCTCTTAGCGGCGTATCATTGATATAAGCGTGGCGTATCATATTGCAATCATAACAAATAGGCATTTGTTTTCGTACAAACATATCAAACCTATACAAGACAATACTTATGCAATTAATTTCCGTTAATTCTGTTTATGCACAGAGTGATCATCTCGACCGGGGAACAAATCCGATCTCTAACTTCACTTTAATATTCCTTTGAATTTACATCGTTGGAAAGACGATTTCAACCGGGGAACAAATCCGGTAACATAATTTATAACATAAAATTCCCTATATGAATTTGTTGAAAGATATTACTTAGAAAACAGTAAACTAGTCCGGCCTGGGAGTCGAACCCAAGACCTTCATATCATTAATTCGACATTTCTTTAAGATTTAACTAAGCATTTTCTTATCAGAACATTTCTATTGGACAATGAGTCTTTGAAAAGTTATTCGTCATCGATTGACTTAATAAACTGAAATATTCTTATAGGCGCGTCGCCAACAATCTCCCCCCCGTGCGTTAGCACCATCATTTGGGAGGCGTCGCGGGTACCAGGACTATTATTCTGGACGTAGGTCTCCTCAAGATACCTGTGCTAGTAATGATGTCAACCACTCTGGTGTGACCGTCTGGTCCCGGTAACGTTCTACTAATTTTGCCTTTCGGCCACGTATTTCGCGGCAACGAATGATCTATTATCAAAACAATATCGCCTTCTTTAGGTTCCATGAACTTTCCGTTATTACCTGTTCGCGGTATTAAGGTAGGCATGTATTCCTTCAGCCACCTTGTCCAAAAATGGTCGGCTAACCTCTGTGCAGCTTTCCAATTGAGTTGACCCGTCAGATGCTGCTCTAGAAATAATCCAGGTGGTTGATCACCACATGAGCATCCCAGAAGAAAATGATTGGGTGTCAAATCCTCTTCAGGACTATCCATACTGAATGTTACCAGAGGCCTGGAATTTACCGTGTGCTCTGCTTCTAAAAGCAACGTATGTAGAATTTCCTCTCGTGGGCTCCTTTCTCTGAGCGTAGCGGTCAACGCAATTTTAATCGATCTTACTAACCTCTCCCAGGCGCCACCCATGTGCGGTGCTCCCGGAGGTATAAATTTCCATTTAATATATTTCTTAAATGACTCAATTTTCATGCTCTCATGGCATTCTTCGCATGCTTTCAATAATTCTTTATTCGCAGCTTTGAAATTTGTCCCGTTATCGCTGTATATAACGGCTGGTTTTCCTCTTCTGGCGATAAATCGCCTCAACGCCATTATCATTGACGCTGGTGTCAACGAGGCTGCTAATTCCAGATGTACTGCTCTGGTAGTCAGACACGTGAATAAAACACCCCAACGTTTTTCGTGTCGCCTTCCTATAGTTACACTCATAGGACCGAAATAATCCACAGCTGAGCATGTAAAAGGTGGTTCATGATGAGCTATTCTCTCCAGAGGAATATTTCCTTGTGGCACGTTCTGCGGTTTTGACCTGTATGTCCTGCACCACTGACAATGATGTGACACACTTCGTACTACATTACGTAAGTTCAAGACATAAAATTTCTGGTTCACCTCATTCATCACCGTCTGGTGATTGGCATGTCCAAAATGATGATGAACTTCTCCAATCATCATTTTAACGATTTCGTGTTTACCGTCCAATATGACAGGTTTTCTACTTTCCTCGGTCAAATTAGACTTGAAAGGTAAACGTCCATTTAAACGGAGTAAGTTATCTTCTCCTATTTCCATAGATAATTTACTTAAGCGTGAACTTCTTTCAACACTTTTGCCTGCTTTCAAGCATTTTATTTCCGAATAAAAACACTCGTCTTGAACGAACTTCCAAATTAATAATTCCGATTTTTTCAAGAGCGCTATGTCCAACGCGCTATCGGGTCCTTTAACCGACTTTGCTAAAACTTTGTTGGAACACATAACCGATTTTTCGGCTGCGTCGTCGGGTCCTTTAACCGACTTTCTTAAACTCTTGAATTTTTCTACCGCTTGTAAGGTGCGTGTAGTTGCCCCAAGGAATTTCTTAAAGCTGCTAAATCGTCCGTAGTCGGGTAGACTTAACGGTTCTTGCTTTCTTAACGCATTTACGCCCTTTGGAGATTTTTCTTCACCTGTTTCTAAGCTTTTTATGGTGTCCACTTGTTTGGGCCATAAATCAGGACTCTTCCTGAGGAATTCAGGTCCTTGAAACCAGCGATGACTTACATCGAAGGTGAAAGGAAAATTTCTAGTGGCGTCGTCTGCCACATTTTGTGACGTTGGAACCCATCGCCATTCACATGGTTTACTGTGATCTTCGATCTCAGCCAATCGATGAGCAACGAATGGTTTAAAAGCGCGAGGATCTGACTTAATCCACGCTAACACTGTACGTGAGTCTGTCCAAAATACTCTCTCGGACATCTCGTACTTGCTCTCTTCACTAACCGATGCAGCCAGCCTGCTACCCATAAGAGCTGCTTGCAACTCAAGCCTTGGAATCGAAATTGGTTTCAATGGCGCTACTCTTGCCTTTGCGGCAATCAGCGTAATCCGCCTTATTCCTAGCTCGTCCGTGGTGACGTAATACACCGCGGCAGCGTATGCTTTTTCACTAGCATCCGTGAAAGTGTGTAACTCTCCCTTGCCGACGCCTTCAGCAACGGGTCTAGGTACCTCTAAATGACCTAATTTCTTCACTTCCGATATCCATTTACAAAATAACACGTGTTATTCGTGTGAAACTTCTTCATCCCAAGAGATGCCTGTCCTCCATACTTGCTGGATCAGCGACTTCCCTTGAATCGTTATGGGTGATGCGAGTCCCAAAGGATCGAAGACTGACATCACAGCGCTAGTTATCTCCCTCTTCGTAGGCGGTCGTAAACCTTCCATCACCTCTTCCGGTGTGTCACGAAGACTTGTGGAGAAACTTATTATATCCCGTTTGATATTCCAAATCAAACCTAACGTGCGCTCTGTGTGCTCTTTATCTCCCAACGAAGCACTGTCGCTCTTATATTTATTTTCCATTTTACTTAAAACTTCGTGTCAGTTGCTAGCCCATCCCCTCAGTTGGAAAGAAGCATGTTTATGTAATTCATACATATCGTTTACTATCCTTTCGGCCGTCGTCACGTCGGGAAATGCCTGTAGATAGTCATCCATATAAAAATTGCTTTCCGTAGCGGAAGCTGCTTCTGGATAGATATGTGCGTTGTCCTGCGCATTCCTATTCTTTACATATATAGCGATGCATGGTGATGATGCCGCTCCAAATATGAGTGACGTCATTCTATACTCTTCCGGTGGCGCGTCACGATTGTGCCGCCATAAAAATCGAAGGCTATCCCTGTCTTCATCCCGGATTTTCACTTGCAGGAACATTTCTTTAATGTCTGCCATTACTGCCACGCTTCCTTCTCTGAATCATAGCAGAACTCCGAACAACGACTTCAATAAGTCCGGTCCGGTTAACAATGCATCATTGAGACAACGTCCGCCCGTCTTTGCGGCGGCGTCGAAAACTATCCTTATTTTCCTTTTTTGTGGATGAGTCACTGCGAAGTGAGGAAGGTACCACGTACGTGGGGAAATGGGAATATGGTTCGCTTTCTCTGCGTAACCATTAACGATGAGATTTTCAATTTGCTTCTCATATTCCTTCTTCAACTCGCTATTTTTGTCGAGCTTTTTTTCAATATTCAACAGGCGACTTTCAACCTGCGCTCTATTCGACGGCATGCACTCATTGTCTGTGCGCCGTAACAAAGCAGTCTCGTACCTATTATTAGGTATACGACGTACCGTTTTGTTCAAAATACTTAAAGCTCGTTCTTCTGGGTCGTTCGCGGGCTTTCTAGCCAACACTCCCAGAGATTCCAAACTAAAATAATCCTTGATCAATTTATCCATATCATCCTCCTTCTTGGCGGAAATGTGGTTAACGATCTTGATCGGTTTAATACCACCCGATATATGACCATGTAAAACCCATCCAAGTTTGGTGAGCGATGCTACAGGTAGGTTCTTACCTCCTGAAATTAATTCACGAGTAACTATGAGATGCCAATTGTCCTGACCAATTAATATGGAAGGTTTGGACCTCTCATACATCAACTCATCCTTAATCGGTGTCAAATGAGAACACCGTTGCAATAATTCTCGGCTTACCGACTGAGGAGAAAGGTTAAGTGACTTAATTGTTTGTACACTTATCTCTTCTAAGTCGCTCGAGTAAATGCCTTTTATCTTAACGTTTAAGCGATACGAACTGTCGTCGTTAATTCGCTTACCTCCCACGGCTTCGATACGTAATCCCTCTTTACGTCCGCGAGGCGCTAATTTCTGAGCCATCCACTCCTCTATGAGTGTCATGGTCGATCCCTCATCCAGAAGAGCTGTTGTCTTGACCTTTCCTCTAGGTCCATACAACTCGGCCGGTATAATCTTTAAGTATGCACATGCCAGTGCATTCACTGTACTAACAGTTGTAATCTGAGCATCTTTACCCCCCTCGTCCCCTTGTGGCGAGGTTTTTTCATTGGGGTATCGGTGTAGCATTCGATGATGTGACATTCTACATCCCTCTACACCACATTTTTTCGCTTTGCACTCTAACCTCCTATGGTTAGGTGACAAACATTGGAAACATACTTTCGCTTTTTTGACCGCTTCCCATTTCTCGCGAATATTCATGTCCTTAAACTTGTAACAACTCACTATAGAGTGCTCCTTGTTGCATATAACACACTTATGTGTTACCCGACTTACAGGCTTGTCCTGGGTTGTCATAACCACTTGTCGGTTGTGCCCTTTATTATTTCGGCGTTCTAGACGCTCGCTCGAATTACTTCGGCGCATATAGCGCTCGCTCACGGCACAGCTGCGTACACCTCCCTTTGAAGTGTGAACAGTTTGCTTCCTGAATTCAGGACGCTTCCTTTTTTCAGGCGCATTTTCATTGTTTAAGGACGTTCCAAATTGTTCACTCAATAAATTTAAAAACTTGGCCATCTTCTGTAACTCTGGCTCCAAAGGATACTGAGCTCGATATTCAAACCATTTAAATTTAATCATAGTTCCGAGTTTCTCCACTATGCGGCTCACTAACTCCGGTGAGTACAAATACTGTGGTTGATTCAACGCTTGTATCGTGGCAACCACGTTCGTAATACGACTTGCAAAAGATCCTATATTCCGGCAATCTTCTGCCAATCTTGGCATACGATTTATATTCTCAATTTCGGCTAGAATGAGCATCTCAACCCTACCGAATCTTCTTTCGAGAGCGTTCATTATTTCTTCCGGTTCACACAAAGTAAATAACAGTGACTTTACCGCCTCTTTAGCGGTGCCCTTTAATGCCCTCCTAAGGCGTGCAACATTTTGCACCCCTGAAAATTGGCTTCTCGTGTCTTCAAACACCGTTTTGAAAATTATCCATTCACCCGGGTCTCCATCGAACACCGGTAATTCCTGGAGGAAATGAAGCTGGGAAGACTTATCTATACCCGCTATTTTTATTGCACTCACAATCGCTTCGGTCAATTCTGACATCTCACTCGCGTGTGTTTTCTGTGCATTTCCTTGGTTGCGCTCGATCTCCGCCCCTTTGCGGCGTGATCCTTTACACGCTTCCCTATCAGTAATATCGGGTTGTGCTACACTAACCGGCGCGCTCATTATGGTCTGCTGAACCCAACTCCTTACGAAAGGTTCCACCTGAGTATTCCGCTCTTCATCATCCTCACTCGAGTCGATCTCCTCTTCTCGGTTGAGTCGTGCCAACTCCAATTGAGACTTGGCTAAGGCAGCAGCTGCCTGTGCTCGTTCGAGCTCTGAGCGTTCGAATTTAATCCGCGCCTCTAATTCGGCTTTCAGCCTCGCCGATCGCGATGACCTACTACCTCTCTGTGACCCTTTATCACTAGTGTGCCCGATTACTGTCCTTGACGATGCCGCTTCTTTGGTCCTTTGACCTACTTTTTCGACCACCGTTTCACTCCTGGATATAACGGATTGTTGTGCGGTGCTGGCCTGCGTACCACTGGTGTCCGTCCTGTTGCTTGTCGTTGCCATGGACGTCCCTGAGTCCCACGTGCATGTGGACGTGTCGGTGGTGGCTCCACTTGAAGGAGTTGCTCCATTTGACGCAGTAGCTGTGGTCGCTCCAGATGGTTCCGCTTCTTTAGCTTTTCTTGAGAGCCCTGTCCTTGTCCTGCTCCCTTCGCTTCTCTCTGTCTGGTCTTGTGCCTTCTTCATCTTGCAGGAAGGTGATTGTTGGCCTACGGTCCCTAACTGTCCCTACGGTCCCTACAACCCCTTACCTACAACCCTTCTACACCCCAACCTAACACCACTACCCCTCCCCCCCTTATCTCCCAACCCTACAACCCTACTACCACCCTAACAGCCCTATCAGCCCTATCAATCCTGGACGGGGCCTACCGAGGTGAGCCGTCCAGGGATGGAGTCATGCAGGAATGGAATGGAGGAAAGGTTTAGGAACTGTCCCGCCAAGGAATATGACGAAACAGTCGAGCGGTAGTGCAAGCGCAGTCTCGCTCGAGAGAACTGCTCCACCCGAAGGTGTTGTGCCAGAGCCCAACCGTTTGGCACCGTTAGGTGGTCGGGATGTATGCTGTGCTCGCCGCCCAGTTGCCGGTGACGCCTCGTCCGAGCGCCCTCCTCCAGCCGCGATGCAGTCAGGTGCCCACGCGCACCCTCGCCTGGCAGCAGCAGCGGTGGCTGCTTCTTCCTGCACCCTGATGACCCGACAGGAAATGCCGGACACGGTCGTCCGACAGGAAATGCCGAGCACGCTTGCCCAACAGGAAAAATGCCAAGCCCTGCTTGGCCACGATGAGTGCCTTCACAAGGCACCTGCGCCCGGCTGCGATACGTGCCCCATGCGAGCACACGCCCCAGGCCGCAATCCCGGTTTTCTTTCTTCCGGTAGTTCCAGGTCCAGTCCTTCAGCGCTGACGTCCTGGTCTTCTGGCCTTTGGTCCTATTGCTTCAGCTCAAACCTCTGGCTTCCTTCGGTTGCTGATCTTCACTCGGCTCCGAAGGTCTTCTTTTCCACAACCAGCAGTCCACAGCTGATTCCTTGATCCAGCTGGCGGGGTTCGGGTGGTCCTTTTAATCCGGCTCCGAAGGTCCAATTGAAAAGGAAACAGGTTCGGAAGGACCAATTTAAAACGAACCAGACGGGCTGGAACGTTCGATAAAGAAACAGAAGGGAGGAATCGAGGCTTCTCTCGATCCGGCCCCCTATAACGCCTACGTTGGGTTCGGGAACAACGTATGTGATCTCCGCAACGGAGTAACACACTAAGGCGATGACCTCTTTCTTTTTCAGCAAGTAGGTTCAGACGGGGATTACGGGTCTTCCGAAGTCGTCCCGGTCCCGACGCCTTAATTCTTCGATGTGGACTGTATAACTTTAGGGATGAATTACTTGGGAATAAAACAGCAATTATCTTCAAACCGTTCCGTGAGAGAGTAATCACTTTTCCCTATCACTTCCCTACACTTTTTCTTCTTATTGACTGCTGGTTCTTCACTTTTCCCGAAGGATTTTCTTATTTTTCCGAACTAATTCCCCGAACAAATTGCAATAAAACCCGTTCACTAAGCTACCCCCAGAACTATACGCGAAAGTGAGCCGCGCCATTCGCGTGCCTGCGCAACTTAACAACATGAATTTGTACTATTACTCTCTCACGTTTCACTTAATTTCTTTATTCACATAAATCATACACAAATACAAGTTATCTATTTAGATAGCACAAAACAATATCTACACCATGATATATATTATTTTTTCGTATCACAAAAATCCTTTAATTTATAAAACAAAATATGCCTATTTTAATCACAAATTCAAAATCCGAACTTCTTAAATATTTAACACAGAAAGTTAAAACAATGTTTCCCACTTGAATTTATACATATGTTAACTAATACAATAGTTTAATTTACATTTTCTCTATTTATTTCACTATTTAAAACACTTTTAAATTTCTTATACAAAACTATCATTATTTCACTTACACACAGGAATTTTCACATAAAAATAACACAGAATTCACCTTTTTAGCACGTACAATCAACCTGAAATGTTTTACAAGTCATTTTTACATAAATTGCTGAAATTACAAACAATTTAAATTTTTACATATTTGGCCTCCTAGGGGCGTGGCCAGCGTGCTTCCGTGAACTCACACTATTTGAACAACTAACTTTGCACGGCTCTCGGCTATCAGAAAAAATGAAAGTCTGAAATACACTTAATTTTAACAATATTAGATAAATAAGTGCTTCTACATAATTTTCAAACTGTAGGAAACTATCTCTGATAAGATTCTTATCAGTTATCATATTTCTTATCAGATAACAATACAAGTGATTGTTTTCATTAATCAATCATAACAAATAGGCATTTGTTTTCGTACAAACATATCAAACTTATACAAGACAATACTTATGCAATTAATTTCCGTTAATTCTGTTTATGCACAGAGTGATCATCTCGACCGGGGAACAAATCCGATCTCTAACTTCACTTTAATATTCCTTTGAATTTACATCGTTGGAAAGACGATTTCAACCGGGGAACAAATCCGATAACATAATTTATAACATAAAATTCCCTATATGAATTTATTGAAAGATATTACTTAGAAAACAGTAAACTAGTCCGGCCTGGGAGTCGAACCCAAGACCTTCATATCATTAATTCGACATTTCTTTAAGATTTAACTAAGCATTTTCTTATCAGAACATTTCTATTGGACAATGAGTCTTTGAAAAGTTATTCGTCATCGGTTGACTTAATAAACTGAAATATTCTTATAGGCGCGTCGCCAACACTGTCTGTCTGATGATTTAACAAATAATCAGACACACAGACATGCCATTCTAAAAATAATAGATGCTATTTCTATAACTGAATGTCTTACAGGCACGGCTAGCGTTAAAACAAAACAATTATCAGTTATTGGACTCCTAGAGACTTCAGCTTCGAATACAACTTAAAGGTATATGTGCGTGAGTCCTTGACGCCCACTATGACATTTCTGATGTAGAAGAAAAATTATCTAAAAGAGAAAGGGCTATATAAGTATATGCGTTGCAAGAACGGATTTTTATTGATTAGGAAGAACGAAAATTATTAAAAGACCCACACGATACGTAACTTATGCGACATTGATCGGCTAACTGTGGAGTAAGTAAGCGACGTGTGCAATAATTATTTTTGTTGACTTCTACCTATACCTCTCGTTTCTATCTATGAGGCAAGGCTACTTTATTTATTGATCAAGTTCCCATCTTCTTACGGGAAAAAATATCAAAATATCAATCAAAGGAACACTACCATATGAATGTTAGATCAATGATAAAATAAAATGCCTGCCTAATAACCTAATCGTCGTCATTTTGTCATATACATTAAGGATATGACAAAACCGTACTTTCAACTATAAGATTTATATTATGCACTCGGTGTTAAGAAGAAACATTAAAGGTGGCCGTATGTTGTTAGAAAGACACATGTCCTTAGAAGTGTTTCTTTTAAGCGATTATCGGTGTCTACGTTTAATTTCAAATATTCGTTGAGTGAAGTAGAAACAACGCGTAATTAATATAAATTCGTATTATGTGCAGTATATCATCCCCGACCTCTAATAATTATAGTTTCATCAAATAACTATCCGGTAGGATATCGAAATATGTTTTGCGAAACTATGTCGTTATAGGGGTGGGGGGAATGAATACAAACATTAAAAACATTACCCGAGTTGTAACGTCCTACCTAAATATCCATAATGAGTTTGGTTGTGATAGTTGTATTTATAACTTTAGTCGTTTTGAAAAAACTATGTATAAAACAAACATGTAAAGATCATATATTTGTTCGGGATGTTTACAAAGGAAATATCATATGCAATACAAGCCACTTACCACGCTTTGCAATAATATAATAAGCGAGGAAATCGCCGACCATTATAATATAACGGGGTTAGCAATTTTAAAAATCGCAACAATTAGTAGGTACAATCACTTAAAAATGTTGTAAAACTAGACATAAAAAAGATTAGAGAGGTGTTATCAAAAATAAAGTGAAAGTATTTATACTTAAGCTCGGACGCGAATGAAATTCTCAATTATATAAAAATAATTTTAACGTATATAATCAAAGAAATTATGAAGCAAAAATAAATGTACGTAACAAACGATCTTGCAAACGTAATAATGATAAGGTTAAAAATATATGTAAAAAAGGCGGATTTACTTCGTATATATAACACAAATACAATAAATAAATAAAATGTATTACAATAAATGTAGAAATAATCTCAATAAATACATAAGCAAACTGAAAGAAAAAATCAAACTAAACTATAAAAACGTAATGATTTGGAAAACCTCAAATAGTTTGGTGTTTAATAAACCGTCTGTGCGTGAAGGTCAAAAATACTATGATACAGATGATATAATTATGATCTATTTTGAATTAAAAACTAAACAACTAGCAGATAAGTCTGCTAATGAATGTCAGGAAAATGTATATAATGTGATCCACACCACTATGGGATGCCGTTGCTTGACGAGAATACATACACTAATAACCCTAGTGTTACCATGAAATTATATAAGGTAAAGGAAGAGATTATTTATAAAATCATGAATAACATTAACGCGAAAAACATGGTCACGGATATGACAACATTTACGCAAAGAGTATTAAATAGCTAGCTAAAGATCGGTCACCGGTGATTACCTATTTAAGAAACATTTGTATAAGCACCAAATGGATATATGATCCAGATAAGTTAAAAATTGACTCAGGCCCACATATTAAAAGGGGTGTAATACGGATACAAATAATTACCAACGAATTACAATTCTATCGTGTGTAGATGAAATAATAGAAAAATATCTAGGTGCAGAAATTATTTTTTGTGACTGCTTCATACATGAGGTTCAATATGGATTCCAAAAAAATAAATTACTCTTCAACGGTCCTCAAGTTTTTGTTACAAAGTCAATGGCTATTTAAATGAAAAAAAAAATAGTTGACTCTGCAGGCCATCCCTGGAACTTCCCGGTAATTTCAAATTCAAATCGTTGTGTAGTTTTTGTGCTATATTTCACGAAAAAATCAACCGATATTGATGAACTTGACGGCATTCAACACAGTTTTTTAAGCATTTATAGTAATTTATTACATCAAAAACGATTCAAGAAAAATATAGAAGTTATTGGAAAAAAAATCTTTTCTCGAAAATTTTTGTTAACTATTTCTCTTCAATGCATCAACCGGATTGGATGTGGTTTGCAGCCATCAAGGGTGATTTTTAAGTTCAAGACCTGACTAAATTTTGGAATTGATCGTTACATCTGTTTAAAAGATATTTTTTTTAAAAATTGAAAATTTTATTTACGACATTTCTCAAAATATACTAGGCCGATTCGGTTCAAATGGCAAAGAAAATCTTAGTTTGGTGAAGTCCTTTAGAATGCCGCTAATTTCTTTTAAATCGGTCAAGCTATTCAAAAATTATGATACATCCATATACGTATCTCATCGTAGAAATAGTCAGAACGGCTTCCTTGGACCTCAAAACGTTGAGATACGATAAAAACTTGATTTTCAAAAACAAGAGTGAAACCTACATTTCCTTCCCAATTTTTTCGAAAATCATTGATTTTCATAGCGGGTAGTAAAAAAAACGTTAGCTATAACGGTTGACTTTAGTAAAGCTTTTGACAGCTAAAATTATTAAACATTGAATTAAAATAGTATGAAAAGCTAGATTTTTTTTTGGAAAATTACCATGCAAACAAATATACTGCTGTTAACATCGCAGGAGAATGAAGTGAGATGCTACTCATCCTTTATGGCACGGCGTTGGTGTCAATAATAGCCCCAACTGAATATTTAATCTACGTCAACGATATGCATGAAACATTCCTTTATGATTTCTTAAGAAAAGAAGAACTTAGAGTTGAACGAAAAGCCAAAAGTAATATATATTTACATCCTCCTAAGGCCCAAAGTCCTTTAAAAAGGAATAAATAATATGTGTGTTCAGACCCAGCATCAAATATATTTACTTCTTCATGCGGGCCCAAGTCCTTTAAAAAGGTTCGATTTTAAAATCACGTTTTTCGAATTTAAATGGACCGCCAAATAAATATTCGATATTTAAGACGAACCTGGAAGACCTATTTAATCTGTTACCGGAAGTCGTAATTATTGGTTTAAAAATTGATCTCGTGACGCCATTTCTTTTTCGACACGATGGCTGACTTTAGAAGACAGAGTGAGTAGATCTTTCTTTATCCTTCTGATCAGTCATATCAGCACGGTTTCGTATACAAAAATATGCGTGGCTAAATGTTTTCCGTATTTATATTAAATACTTTTTTCATTTTACTATCGAAAATGATACATTTAACTAAACCAAACTTTTTGATACTTTAAAAAGTAACACGGGCTTTTATACCAAAAAACCCGTATTATTTTAGACCTATACAAAGGTCTTTGGGTTATTATATTTACTTAAGATGAAGTGCACGTTAAGTTAATGAGTTAAATTAAAATACTTTTTTTTAATTTATTTAGGTAGCTACCAAATATTATTGTTGTTGCTAGTCTATATTTAATTAACAAAAAAAAAAACTTTTTTTTCGGGAGTAAATGACCAACAAATAGTTGATTTACTTTTTGATTCAGAATTTGAAAATTAAACAGCTGATATCAATGAAATTGATGATGGGCTGATGGCAGGCATTTCTAGTGGGTTATCCTCGAGTGTCAAGAGATCGGAATTGGAATCAAGTGATTCAGATTCTCAGTCCAAACTTTCCGACGAAGATATGACTCCCGCATCTTCATTACAAAGAAAAGACGAGATCGTGGCATGCAACAACGTGGAGCTATGCAACGTTTACGCGGAATTACATCGCGAAGGGTAACCGATAATAGGAACGTGCCAGCGTCATCTTCATCTGATGTAAGACATTGTGAGTGGTCGATGAAAAATTTCAATCCGCATGTTATTTCGCGTATAAAACCTTCATATCTACCGATTGAGATTCACCTACCGATAAATTTGATTACTTTAAGCTCTATATCGATGACGAAATAATGAAGCTAATAGTATTGAAAAATAATCAAACTTTCTTATCAAAATATGGCAAGTGATCTCACTACCAATGAATTGCATATATATATATTGGCATAACTTTAGCCATGTCATGCATTCAGTATCTTCTTCTTGTGAAGAGTATTATTATTTAAATCTGTAATAAATGTTGATTTTTTTTTCATAAAAATTGTGTTTTTATTTATATCGTTAGAACCCAAAGTCCTACAGATAGTGTAAATTTTTGGTACCTACTTATCTAATATTAACCCAAAGGCCTTTACAAAGAACCAAAAATATGAGGTCTGTACTTTACAAATGGGTCCTTTGGTACGTTATAAAGACACTAATAATATATTTAAAATAAAAACTGCAACAAAAGAAAACATTGCATCTTTTTGTTTGGATCTGAACATCAATAAAATTTGATCCTTTTAAAAGGACCTTCGGGACGTCATCTAAACTAAGCAAAAATGTTCTTGGTCCTTACGAGGTTAAAATAACTTTCTTTTAGATATGTAAAAAGACTTTTTTACAAAACATTATTTTGCTTTTTGGGTCCAAATTTATGAGTACTTGCATATCCTTATAAAATTAACGCGGACCTAAATAAAACCATTTACCTACTGCAATTCTATTCATAAAAGTTATAAATCAACGTGACAGTCCAGAAGCCGATATTTCCATTCGTTGCACTCTAGGAACTTGCCGATAACAGGTAATTCCGACCTAGAACAAAACCTATATTATTCTGTCTACATAGGCCACTGTTAGAGATATATTAATACAATGTCCCTACCTGTATATGTATCCACACTTCTATTAAGTCTGGTACAATACTGTTTGCCAGAATATATTTTTTAAATATTTCATTTATTTTTCTTCTTTGTTAGACCATCATTTACAACTTTTTTACAATTTCCATTGTAATAAGAATTTGCTATTAGCACCATGATAAGGCATGATAAGCTATCACGTTTTCAGAAGTTTGGGTATTTAAGACCGATAATATATACGAGGGTGTATATTCGTTACTATTTATCAAGGTCTCTGGCCTACTCCAAAATTGATTCTTTCGACATCTACAATACGTAACCCTTTACGCTGTAGAGCTATTCTGCAGCTATATTAAAGTTGTAGCAGAAATTGGTCGGCTATGTACAGTAAAAGTGAATGCATTTTCTTGTTAAAATACTTTGCTTAACTAGCTGTCGGACTTATTCAAAGGATATTATGCAGTTTTTAAAATAAAAACTAATTTACTTAATTACATACATACATGTTTAATGACATACATGTGGTATTGTGAGGTAACTGATATAAGTGGCAAAATTTAAATTTTTGTACATTATTTCATCAAACCGACTTCAATATAAATAATATGAGAACATCAGTAATGTATTCGAAGTCAATTAAATAGGCATCATTAAGGATAACTGTAAAACAGAGGGCAGATCTTGGTCAAATTTATATGAGATCACACGAGAAAGCGCCAGCTTTTAAATAAAAGGATGGATGATCAAAATCGGTTCACCCAGAGAATACACATTAAAAAACATACGGTCGAACTGACTACCTTCTCATTTATATATATATATATATATATATATATATATATATATATATATATATATATATATATACGTATGTATGTATGCATGTATGTTTGTGTGTATATAAATATAAATAATATATGTGTGTATATTCTTTTTTGAAGAAATTCGGCTGTGTGAACCAAATTGTGTTAGACTTCATATTTGATTCTATAAACGTCAGAAAAGGACCGTTTTACTTTACAATATGAGCCCAAATCATAATAGGAAGAACAATATGTAAATTTCTTACTTTATGTACCATGATTTTAATCAATAGAAATATTGTATGTGCAGACAAGGCCTCAATAATTATTTTATACTTTGCATACTTAAATACTTCCCTTACAGCACTGCCATAGCAAGGCAAGTTTAGATCAAAGGAGATGTTACATAACGAATGTTGACGCAGGTAGAAATATTAATAAGTGTTTTTTTTTTTTACTAGGACTTAGAAACGGACATATAAAGACTAGAAAGTTATTCCTTCTCTGTATTCCGTATTTTAAGATTGTGGAGAATAGTGCATAAAACTTAAAGTTGACCCATGAATTTTATACACTTTTACAGCAAATGCATCAATTTTAGTTTAGACTTAACTTAGAGACAATTTTCCTATAGGTTTAGGAATTTAATTAACATTTTGTTTCGTCATTAATTTTCGTGGATTTTTTGCAGGCAAGAGAGAACTTTGCACCCTGAGATGTTAGTTATAGGCTTATAAGGCAAGAAAGAAATACATATTAAATACTAAAGAGTCATTGCCAAGGCAAAGTCAGAGCACATAAGCAGAATTGGCGAGAAACTAGTTCGCCTTCCTTCTGGAACTCGTGCATTCTGGTCTCTCGCCAAGGCTGTCCAGGGGAATTTCTGTCAGCCATCTCTTCCATCTCTGCACAGGGAGGACGACTCACTGGCCCATACTGCAAAGGAGAAAGCCGATCTTCTAGGCTCTTTCTTTGCATCTAACTCGACTCTCGATGACGGGGGGAGTACGCCGCCGATCATCCCGCGGTGTGAGTGCTCCATGCCGGAAGTGCAGTTCACACAGCGCTCGGTTCGAAAAGCACTTCTCTCCCTGGACATCCACAAGTCGAGTGGGCTTGACGGAATCCCCCCAATTGTGTTGAGGACGTGTGCTCCAGAGTTGGCACCGGTTTTAACGCGTCTTTTCCGGTACCCCTACTCCCTAGGCGTAGTCCCAAAATCATTGAAGACGGCTTTCGTCCACCCGATCCCTAAAAAAGGCGACCGCTCAGACCCGTCCAGCTACCGGCCGATCGCCATCACCTCCTTGTTCTCCAAAACAATGGAGTCCATTGTAAACTGCCAGCTCATGGGGTACCTTGAGGATCACCAGCTGATTAGTGACCGCCAATACGGTTTTCGCCGTGGTCGGTCAGCTGGTGATCTTCTGGTCTACCTCACTCACAGATGGGCGGAGGCAGTAGAGTTCAAGTGGGAGGCATTGGCCGTTAGTTTGGACATTGCGAAGGCCTTCGATCGGGTTTGGCACAAAGCGCTTCTTTCGAAGCTCCCTTCCTATGGGCTTCCCGAGAAACTGTGCGATTGGATCACCAGCTTTCTTGCAGATCGGAGCATCAAGGTCGTTGTAGACGGTGCAAGCTCCGATTGCAAGCCTATAAATGCTGGTGTTCCACAGGGCTGCGTGCTATCGCCAACGCTGTTTCTTCTGCATATCAATGATATGTTGCATACCCGTAACATTCATTGCTACGCGGATGACAGCACTGGTGATGCTCTTTACACCGGCCGAGCCAATATTTCTCGGGAAACGTTTCCGAGTTCCGGAACAAACTTGTGTCTGAAGTCGAGTCTTTGCTGAACAGAGTCTCGGATTGTGGACGACTAAATCTAGTCCAGTTTAACCCCCAGAAGACACAATTTTGCGCGTTAACCGCTAAAAAGAACCCCTTTGTCGTATCCCCTCAGTTTCAAGGCACTCCCCTTGTTGCCTCAGCCAGTATCGGAATCCTCGGCGTCGACATATCGAGTGGCGTGCAGTTTCGTGGTCACTTGGAAGCGAAGGCCAAATTGGCCTCTAAAAAGCTTGGCGTGCTCAGCAGAGCGGGACAGTGTTTCATGCCGGCACACCGCCTGCAACTTTACAAGGCGCAGGTTCGGCCGCACATGGAATACTGTTCCCATCTCTGGGCTGGGGCTCCCCAGTACCAGCTCCTTCCACTTGACCGCATCCAGCGCAGAGCGGCTCGAATCGTCGACGACCGAGTGCTTTCCGATCGGCTCGATTCACTGGCGCTGCGAAGAGATGTTGCATCTCTTTGCGTATTTTATCGCATCTATCACGGGGAGTGCTCTGAGGAATTGTTCGGATTAATCCCAGCCGCCTAATTTCGTGAACGCACTACACGGCAAACGTCCCGATACCATCCACACCATCTGGATGCTTGGCGGTCCACCACTGTACGTTTCACAAGGAGTTTTCTTCCACGTACAACCTCTCTGTGGAATAATTTACCACCGGCGATTTTTCCGGACCGACACGACCTGGGGACCTTCAAGAAAAGAGCTTACTCCTTTCTAAAGGGCCGGCAATGCACCCGCAATTCTCCTGGTGTTGCGGTTGATCATGGGCGGCGGTAGTCACTTATCATCAGGTGAGCCGCATGCTCGTTTGCCCCCTCTTCTATAAAAAAAAAATATATTTTACAAGATCAATTTTACAAGCTATGTCACTTGATGTGGTTATTACATGCTACCCATATGGTTTATGTATGATATAGCTGTAATGTTATTACTAATTTTAGCTCTGATGATTATAACAAAACATTATGATCAAAAGTAAAAATTAAAGTAGTGTTGCCTTTCTTAAGAACCATGTAGTTTTTTGACCGAAAAACAATATCACTCTCAAATTTCACTATGAACTGAAAGGATTTTCATTTTATAAGCACCCACTGTAATTGCATTACTTGAAATCTGAATATGATTTTTCAGTGTTAATTTAGATTTAAATTTATTCTTTTTATTCCGGAAAAAGTACATAGTAAAATCAAAATGTTTTTGTAGTGTAATTCACTTACCCACAAAAGACAGCTGGACAAACAGATATGAATTTGTCAATTAAATTAGCAAATGTTCTATATCATTGAATTAGATTGCAATCAAGTAATTGACTTTTCATCCATAACAAATATTTGTGTTTCACATCAGGTATGAAAATTCTACAACTTTATAAGTGAAAACTAATAATTTAAATTTATTTTAAGGTGTTGCTTTTCATTTCGAATTAACTTTCAAATCCAATTAACAGCAATTCTAGAACTTTCCACTTTTAATTTTCTGAATCTTATCATCTATGAATATATCATATCACGGTATTTAGCAATAAGTAAAAACCAAATTAAAACTTGTCTCGTCTTAATTAATTTTACCGCTGTATTAAATAAGATACTTTCTGAAATACCGAACTCTATATATGTGAGAGAACACGCTTGACTCACCGTCTAATGAACTTGTCTCGACCCACTGAGAGACAGTTTTTTTTGCATATAATATATTAGACCATTTGGAATAAAATAAGGTCAGGTGAAAATAGAATCCAATACCTCGGGTACCACGGAGCACATATGTAATGTACAGATTCTCATTTTGTCTCATACATAGGTATTATATTGATTTTTTATTACAATGTAAGCATTGATATTCTATATATTTTCGTAGTTAATATAAACGTATATATATTCATACAAAATAGAATTCAATATCTCGTTTACTCTTTCGTGGCACCGCGAGGTAGATATGTAATTTACTGACTCTCGTTCTGTCTCATACGTGGATTTTGTCTATTCTATTTGTTTTTAATATCATTGGCTGTAAATGATAGATTAGAATAGACTTGTGTTTGACTACCACCTATTTGTTAAGATAGATATCAACATCTTAGAACTTACGTACTAAACAGACTTAAACGTAACTGTTAGAAGGTAGAAGTTGCATCGAAACAAGAAAAACATCAGTTCTCAAAACAAAAATAAATAAAAAATGAATAAATGTGAATTATTCTACCAAAATGCTAAACTTAGTGGTTAACATAATGATTTCTTATATTTACGCGAACACTATACATTGATTAAAACTACTTTTACGGATTTTATTGCGTATATTTTTATTGTATTTATTTATATTAATTTTAATACTCGACGTTTCGGGTGCTTTCCAGCACTCGAAACGTCGTTAGTGGTTGATCTCATTAAATCTAAGAAGTTATCATCGTATCAAAAAATCAATTCGGGATTTCTAGGCGTACAATTTTCAATAAAGTCAACATACCTATTTTGTCATGAAAAATCCTGTCGAATACGTTTTAATGCAGGTTGAAGATAGTGTTTATTTTTATTGATTAGTAATTTTAGCGTATCAACGTAATTTTCAAATGTTTTAAGTATAATTTGTAGGTTTAGATATTTATCTACCTACCTGTATTATCATGTTGATTTATAAGTCTAAAATCATGCCACAGTTGTCAAACTATTATAACCTAATCGAAATGTACCTAATCGGAATAGAAGACTACCTATATACTTTATTTATTTATTATTTTGTAATCATAAATATGTTATTGCTTAAATACAAATTGTTACCTAGATCCTCAACAAAACAAAGTAACATTGACGATGTTTGAATTTTTAACGAGTTATTCCGTTTATCCACCCTGAGTTGTATACTACTTTATTACACTAGTAATAAAGAACATATTTAACTTAATTTACCTTAGGGTAGATAAACGGAATGACCTTTTTTAACAAATAAGTTGTTGTATTTTCCTAGGGTTACAAGGTGACAACACTGAAAAATTTCCCATAAAATGACTAAATGTTCAAAATGTCTGTTTAACATTGCCTACCTTCTTAATAAAAAAATTAGAAATTTTACACTATATGTCGGGATAAGTAGGAATAACAAACCAATACTTTATGGGAGCGAAATCTGTTTATTTGGAAACGCATTTAACACTCCATTACGCGCGCCCCTGTTTGGGACGCGAGTGCTCGCGCGCTCTACATATGTAGAACTATTTTGTGTAAAGATTTTACAGGAACAATAAACAAATATTAAAAATACTTCAATATCATATGAAATCAAACTTTAATAAGAAACTAAAATAGACGAAACATAACTGTTACCATTTATTAGGCACTTAATATCAGACTTCTTGTGAATTTTGAGAAAAATCAATGATTTTTTGGCATCAAACCTTCTCAGTCTCCTTTTTTTACTCACTCATATCTTCCACACAGTCTTTATCATTTTTACAACAGTCAAGGCATTGAGGAACTTGATTTTGAGGACGAATCCACTTTTTACAGGTGTCACATTGTTTTCTAGTGGACTTATTGCACGCTCTGCCACAAAAGGAACATTTCCCGACTCGACCAGTATTGGGGAGTTGTGCTGGGCATGGTTGTAATTCCGATGGCTCTTTCATGCCCAAAAGCATTTTCCCTTTTTATTTTCAATGATTTTTGAATACTTTCAATATTTATTCTGCGTTGTATGCATGGCGCGACTAGGTGAAAACCAAGTTCATATAGAAAATCCTTCCTGGCCTTATTTCTGAAGTCCTTGTTTATTGTATGTACAATATAACCGTTTATAGCATTTATATTCATTAAATTTAAAAAAAATGGTAAGTGGCCATCACCTAGAGTTTTTGAAGACGTCATAAATACTACAATTAATGTCTACGCCATATTTGGAATTGTTGTAAAAAGTTATTATTTCCGGCTTACGTTTCTCTACTGTTTGTAAATCGATATGATCATCATAGTGCATAGTTGAGTATATAAGCACCACTTTCTTTAATTTTGGCATGTAAGATACTAAAGTACCTTGTTTTTGAAAGCCAAAAATTGAACCCGTTTCGCTTCTGATTTTGTGATTTATGTGACAGTAATTTAGCTACCTAAGAGTTCTAAGCATTGAGGTATATTCGTGAACCAATTGTGCAGTGTGACGTTATAACCTAAACCATCCAATTGGGTAAGCATTCGTTGCACAATGTCCACAACTTTATTTGATTGTGCATAAGGACCATCTGGCTGAGCACCTGCGTATATTTCCATACGGTATGCATAAGGTACCTTTGTATCCGTTGTAAAAATATGTTTATCCCATACTTTGCTGGTTGCTTCATCAGTAATAACTTCTTCCAACCATCTCAAAATATGTTTTTTTTTCCTAATAGGATAGGGTGACAAACGAGCACACAGTCCACCTGATGGTAAGTGGTTGCTGTGACCCATAGACATCCACATCTATCCTCGATTACGAATCAAAATGCAGATGCGTTGACACCCGTGAGGACTAAGATGGAATGCCTCGTTTCCAGTAAAAAGGGTCTCCGGTTCTCTACACTCACCATACGAAATACAGCAGCATTAAGCTACTATTTCACGCTGGTATTCTGTGAGAGCGTGGTCCTTCCGCGGTCGAGCCGACCCATTCGTGCTACAACTATACTACTAATATAACTGCAGCTTGGCTCTACCACGTATAAAATGTGTATGTGCCATCATTGTGCAAAATATGGTTACTTCGGTTAAAAATAATACTATCAAACAAAAAAATTCATAATAACAATACTAATACGTAATATAAACACTTACATAAAATAAAAACGATAGGTAAACTTCCGACAAAAATGACCCGCGAGTGCTCGCGCGCTCTACTATTGTAGAATTTTAGTTTTAGTGCGAAAATTCTAACAAGTGCGATAGAAACTGCGCAGTTTGCCGAAATGGTACTAATTGTGATCACCAGCTAGTAATAGAGGAATACTATGAGTGTGTGCGTTAGACACACACAATTAATGTTAAAATCCCACGAAATGCATGCCTGTTCTACAATAGTAGAAGGCGCGACTAATGGAGTGTTAAAACTGCGATATTTTTGCCTAGGCAAAGTAAAGGAGATGCCATTAACTTTGCCTGGATATATCGAAGATTATTTCTCAGAAAATATAAAATTTAGACTATAGTGGGTTATTTTACTAGGTGCACAAATTTTCGAAATCCATCTTATCTTTATACGTGATATGTCACTTTTTCTATGCGTGTCAAGAAATATCACTAAAACCTCTAAATTCGTGTATAGTTAGGGCATTTTACGGTACACAATATTCGTATTAAATATAAAAATAGAATACACAGATTGAATTTATTAAAAAAATTATAGACTATCTGTCTATAATTTTTCTGATTTGTCTCATATATAGATTTCACATTTAGTTTTGTGGCCGGGGAAGGAAAATGGGAGATCTCCCGCCGGGCAAAGTGTTCTACCCGGGGAGCGGCCAACACTCCGTGTGATAGTTCGGAGATGTTGTATATATACTGCTTAGGATTCGGAATGTTGATAGCGTGATTTAGGCTTCGATGTATTTCGCTTGCGGCGCGACGACAGCGCCGCCACATCATCCCCCTGCTCAGACCTGAGGTCGATAGTGCAGTCTCGTTATCGACAAATGTGCAAGTGCCAGGAGATTGCCTTGTAGTCTACGGTGAGTCGAAAAGAAGGCAAGTAATCTGCGAGAGTGCCGTGAAGCAGAGGCGTGCAGTAAGGCTCAGAGCCGTGCCGAACACTGTATGGCGTAGAGAGTATAGCTTGAAGAAACAGGAAGCATTATTATTCCAGTGCTGCGATGAACCTTGTGAAGCTAGATGGCTTGCAGGATATGAAGACTGCAGACGATATCTGCTCGGGAGCTAATGGGTGGGATATTCTATGACGATGATGAAGCTTGAAGTTTCCGAAGGTTGTTTTGGTTGCGTGTTCAATCACGGCCGGTGGTCACCACTGTGGCCGGGGAAGGAAAAGGGAGATCTCCCGCCGGGCAAGGTGTTCTGCCCGAGGAGCGGCCAACACTCTATGTGATAGTTCGGAGATGTTGTATATATACTGTTTAGGATTCGGAATGTTGATGGCGTGATTTAGGCTTCGGTGTATTTCGCTTGCGGCGTGACGACAGCGCGGCCACAGTTTTGTAATTAATATACCCTACAAGTTATTAAAATGCAAGAATTACGTACATCGCAATCGTCCAAAACGTTTATGAGTGGTGTAATAAGTTTTCACCTTTTGTTAATATTAAAATCTAGAACTTTTACTTAAAACCCTTTTTAAACTTTTTTTTGGCAATTCGCAATGACATGAGGTGTATACTGTTGCCAGTGGTATCTCATATAGGTTGGGATATCAGTAAAAAATCTTATTTTTCCCCTGTAAGGTTAAAACTCTTGTAGTTCAGTCCGTCAATTCATGACTACATAGTATACAAACACATATGAGGCGTCATCGAATATAATAGGGAACAAATAATATATTTTCTGTTTTCACTAAGGAAAATGCAAAAAGTCACCTTTTGAGACGCTTTAAATCGGGCTAATTTATTTTGTAAGATAAATTGCGTTCAGGTGAACTTTAAAGTGAAGGGACTTAATGAGGGTCATTCATTAAAATCAAGACAAAGTAACGTCCTAGAAAATTTGATTTTATCCTCTTTCAAGTAGCATTATCTTTAGAAATATCTGCAGTTTTGAAAATTATAAATACTTAATAATTATGTGATCGTAAACAATCTTTGATTCATTTATATGAATTATATATAGTATTTTAATTAGGTTTGTTTATTTTTTATCTTATAACTAACGTAAATATCTACGGAACTTATATTTAATACGTATGAATTTATCCTACGGGTACTACTGAACTTCCTTTCCTTGTTTAAAACTACTTTTACGGATTTTATCGCGTTTAATTTTACTTTTAATTATTTTAAATTCCTTACGTTTCGGGTGCTTTCCAGCACCCATGGTCACGGGGGACTATGGTGACTGACGTCCCGATGTCATTGTTAAACTCGGAGTACCTTCAGCTTTTTAAATTATTGTTTATGGTCCAATCTATGCAAAATGAACTGATTATGTCCTGAGTTCTTGCAGTGGTATGCTTGGGTTTAGTTTTAATTTTATTGATAATAGGCTCCCAAGCAGGTGGTAGCACCCAGCCATCTTCTCTATTGAAATTAGGATGTTTTTTGATTTCAATAGCCTCGCAAATCATCCTTGGAAGGAATCGGTGTTCTTTAGCGAGGATTTGTGGTCTATCAAATCTGATGTAGTAACGGGGGCGAAACGTCGGGTAAAAAAATTAAATATACGCGATAAATTCCGTTAAAACTAGTATTATTTCAATGTGTAGTGTTCGCGTAAATATAAGAAATCATTACATACTGACTGTCTCATTTGCCTTTGGTCTTAAGCTCTATATCGTTAGTGCATCATGTGTCTCGGGTTCGAATACACGTTTGGTTCTCTGCGGTGAATCACTCATTAGTTTTTCCTGTCAAGAAATTTTTAGTAACACTATCAGTAACAAGATCTTCCTTGGTCTCTCTCCAGTAGAGTCGATTTGCCGCCCCATCGGACTATGAGAGTAAGGGAATAGTGAATGTATCTATGCCTCCGCACATATTTGTGCTTTATAAATGTGTTCTGCGCAAAAATTTGTCTCCGTTGAAACTGGCCAATTTAATTAAAATATAGTCTGAGGGACACATTACACCTTCATATAAAATGTTTTAATATTTGCTATTTGTCGGATGCGTATGTTTGCTTATTTAAAGTAGTATCTATTATGCTCATCGTTAGTCCATCTATGATCTTTGATTTGAAAAAAATACATTGTATTGTGATGATTTTCTCTTGCACTTAAGACAGTAAATCAGATTTAAAAAAACTCTAAAACAAGGTTGAAATTAATAATATATAATACTTTATATAATATTATTCAACTCATAATATTATTAACTAAACTCTCGATTTTAAATTTCAGTAATATCTGAGCTGCTACCTCATTGACTTTGTATTTCACCATTGAATGAACCCAGTTTGATCCTCCGGCTACAGTACTCACTGAAAATTTTAATTTATCAAGCTTTTTTTTCGTTTAGCATTTTCTAAATTCCAGTGAAAATATTACTTAATTATTTCAATGCACATAAATAAAACTGCTTGATATTTAGTGAAAAGAAAGACATAAATCAGAAGCAATGTTCTGTTCTAGATTGATGACGAATTTGATGACACACAAAAAACGAGAAATTTAATATTTATAGGCATAAAGGGAACACGTGGAATAAATAATACTTTTAACTAACTTCTATAAACTGGCGGAATCTCGGCTGTAGTTTTGTTTCGCTGACGAATTTTGCCTTTCATTCGAGTTCCATTGTATAACTTTGGTGGAGGCAGTTTTGGCAAAAACATGATGGGAACAAAATCTTAAGCAAAATATTATGCGCCAAGAACCAGAAGTACTTCAAGAATAAAAAAATCTATCGAATAATTCATGGCATCATTGTGATTTTACAGTTATCAAAGTGTAGGTTACCACATCCCTTGCTATTTCTGATAATTCTTGTGTTTCCAATGCGTTGACTTGATCGTTCCCTGAATATTGCCCGTTAACTTATCCAGAGTTTTATTTTTGTGTAATATGACGGAGATCTCTACAAATACGTTGCATAGCGTGTCATTGCTAAAAACGACGGATCGAAGAGTGAGTGGTAAACTTTTTTAATCCTATAATAGGTATCTTTAGGAATCTCTTCGTCTCCGATGTCTAATAGCATTACAGAAAAATTTTTTATCAGAAGATTTCCACTTATTTACGGTCAATGCAAATTTATAACAGTTAAACCAAAGACCAGAAACTTTCATGTAGGCTTCATCCTCTTCGTCAGCTCTAGCGTCCTTGTTCACTACAAGTAGCGTCTGAAGAACACAGGAAATTCATGCCTTCATGGCACGATCTTTTATTTAAAATGGTGTAGTTTGACGTCGAAGCGTCGGAAATTTAAAAATAAGATAAAGTAGTTAACTAAACGCGATAAAATCCGTAAATATACTTTATAAATATAGTTTAGTTTACAAATATAGTTTTATACAATGGTGTATTTTGTTCACGTGCAAATAATAATCATAAAAACCATTAAAATAAACTTTATATAACCAATAATCCGTTACCACAGAAATTTCTCCTGTATGATGAAAGCGTACTACATAATTATATGAATTAAGGAACGTTTATATTTGCACAATGCGTTACAAACAAGTTTCGTGGCAGATACCTACAGACACCGTTCATTTATACCTAGCGTGCCAGAAGTGTGTCGTGTCAGACATCGACAGACACCGTCGTGACGTCAGACGCGATCACTCCTACTGGCAGTTATTGAATAGCTTTAGTAGGAAAAGCACGATAAGATTTAGTAATAATTTTACTGTTACTGGAAACAGAAGATATCAGTTTGATAGTTTATTAAATAAAACAGAATTGTTGATAACCAAACAAGATACAGTTTTTAAGGAAGCCTTGTCCCAAAAAAAAAATACTAGCAGTATGTCTCAGGAAAGATTCATTAGATAATTTCTTCGTAATCATTGTGGAATCATTCATTAATATAATTCTAAGGGCTTATACGTCAGTTACTCTGTATTTGGTGAAAAATACTCTTGGTAAAAGCCCTGCATTTTATCTGGCATAAGAATATTTTCTGCGTAGTTCAAGTTATGTGCTGATAGTGTGGACACCATAGAATTATTTGTAAATGGCCTGTTCAGAATATTTATTTTCATGCGAGAGACTTTTCAAATATTTTGGTTTTTGCAATAGCCCTGTCTCTCGGCGTGACAGATCGGAAGGTAGTGTTAATCCAAGCAATGAATTGTTCAATGTCAACCGGTGATGGAGAATTTTTCTTACTGTCTTTTATTATACTTCGTTAGTACTGTGCTAGCTGTTTCCTCAGTTCGTTTTTGGCCACGTTTAGTGCACTTTGACTGAAAGTAGTTTTCAGTAGTAGCTGGTGATGATGTAGTTAGCAATGTACCAGCTTTTTGTGAACTAACCTAAGGTGTAGACGGCGGTGTGTCTGTTGTTTGTTGCCGAACTTCAGGTAACTTAGCAATATTCTCTTCTTTGCCAGTGTTTTCATCATCAAAAGCTGGAATATAATATTGCTGGAATTGAACAAATAGTCGGTCTCTCTTTAACATATGACAACAAAAAAATTTCATCTTCATATGTACATCCCAGTATTCCTGACATACATATATTAGGAATTCCTACCAACTTTTAGTGTCTTTTCTGTTTTTAATAGAACGTCTAAAGACATCTCGCAGCTGTGCCCATGCTTTTTTACATTCTGTTCCTGAAATAAGAAAAGCAATTAATAATATTATTATGTTTGTCTTTGCAGATATTTGGCTAGTGGAGACTCCTTCATTTCTATAAGATTTAATTAAAGACTAAGACTAAGCACCACACACAAAAAGAAATGTCGAAAATTCATTTGCATGCAATAAAAAATTTCATCTCTATAACAAAAGAATACGACTACATCCTGATAATACTGACAAAGTTGTAATGAATGCGAATAGACATAATTATATAAAATCCAAATTTGACAAATCTGAACAATAAAAAAACACATCATCTCATTCCTTACTTAGAAAGGGTGGCAATTTCCAGTCTATCGCAATTCTATGTCATAGAGAAGGTTGCTGGGTTTTTCGATTCACCATAAGGAGCGTTAAGCCACTAATAACTGTCTGATATTTTATTATTCAAATGTAAAATATGTGCTTACCATTTGGCTTTCCATGCCAGAACTTTCTACACCTAGTCAGTCGGGACCGGTAGGTACTCGAACATTCTAGTTATTTCAGTAGAAGAGGCCCTATATAATGCCGGTAACGACTGCAACCCGAGGTCAGTATTGAATTGGCGATTCAAGCGATTACTTCGAAGCGATATAACTACGAACTAAAGTGATCGTAGTACCATTGTGTTGGTGTGTATTATTCTATAATTAAAGTGTCAATTTCGGTAATTCATTTGGCAGTTTTTACTGTCACTAAACCCAAGCTCGTAACAATTGGTGTTAGAAGTGGGATCAAGTCATACCAATTGTAAGTAAGGACTACACGGAGGGTATCCGTACCCGAAGTTAACACCAGCAGGAGACGGATCAGATACGATTTGGTGGTACAACGCCACAGACGTCGGAGGACCAGTTGCTGACCATGGACCCTGGTCCGTCAGCAGCTCCTGCATCTGCAGCACCTGACTTAAGTGCTGTGATAAAAATTCTGCAGGAGCAGAGTCACCGAAAAGAGAAACAGGCCCGCAGATAGGAAGAACGAGCCCGTATGTTGAAACATCAGCTGGAGGAACTATAATGACAAAGAGTTCACCAAGTGCAACAACTCTTTGTCATTCTTCGCTTTGCGGAGGTGCAACTTGCACAAATTTTTCTTTTTTGGTAATAGAAAGACTAACCTTCTACTTCTTCTTCTTCGCATCTTCTACTTGATCAGTCTCATGTGTAGAAGTAGAACTACTGGTTTCCGGCATATTCAAAACCGCTGTTATAGAGTCCCGCATCTTCATTTGAAGTGTCGGAATTTTTAATCTTTTTTGCATGTGTGGCTCGATTAATTGTTGATGCAGAGTTTTCAAGTACTCACGCCTCGATAAAGGTTTTTTATAGCCTCCAAAGTGTTGGTTACATATCATAACTATTTATAAATGCAATGTTTAGTACTCCGTAAAAATTACATAACGGCTAACGTCGAGTTTTTCGGCAGCAAGAAGCGAGAGAACACATAAGGTCCAAGGTGTCTACTCTCCCCTTAGTTTGATTGTAAGATTCGACCATTGTAGGCTCTTTGGTCAACTTATCAATTTTCCCTTCCTCATCACAAGTCGACAATAGGAATATTATCTTGTGGGGCTTTGGCTTGTACGAAAGCAATGTTAGTTCCTTGTCATAACCGAAAACAGCTCGAGCTCTAGCTAGCGCTTGTGCTGTAATTATAACGGTATCTCCCTTTTGTTAGCATGTAGAGTCCGAACCAAAGTAAACTTCTTTACATATGATTATTTTACTGAACTAACGGCTAGTGGTACCGAAGTGAACCAGTTGTCCATGGCTATATTTCTATTTGATCGTTGCACAGTCCGCGATAATTTTTTTACAAAATATTTGCCAAGTGGTAATCCGCCTGTTTTAGTTAAAGAACCTAGATAGGGCTCAGCATCCACCATATATTTTGTAGATTATCTACCAACATTACAATTTTCACACCATATTTATTTTGTTCATTAGGAATATAAATATTTAAAAGGACATCTGCCTCTAAAACCCAATAACTCTTCATCAATGGTAAGGTAGTAAATAGGTTTATAGTTTTCTTGACATGCAGTTATAAAAAGATCCCACATATCTCGAAAAGGGACATATACATCATTCAATCTTTGCTGTTCGTGCATAGATTTATCTTCAAATCTGAAGCAATTTATAAGATTATCAAATTTCTCATTTGATATAGTAATTCGGTATCGATTGCCACAAAAGGTAACATCAAAAATCTCCCTTGATAGTTTATGATTATCCTTCATTGCTGCAGATGACGTAAGGATCTCGATCAGAGTTCTTATTTCATTGGAATCTGTCTGTCTCTTTGTGGTTTTTGCATCCTTGAATTTAACGCATTTTGTTCCTATCTCGGCATTAGAGTGGGTTACAATTAAATCAATCATACTATTAGTTACAAAAAAAAGCAGGAAAGCGGATATAGATCGATCTTGAGACTTTTCGGCTTCGTAGACTCGGTTTCACTGATGACCATTTGTGTTTGTCTTTTCCGCAAAGAATATTACTTGTCGGTGTAATAATTAATTCGTGTGGTTGAACTGAAATAGTAGGTAACGAGTCTTCAATTTACGAATATGTAATTGCCCGGATGTCTTTAGCTGAAGGTAGTTGTTCTGTCACAGAAAAAATCTCTTCCTCACCGTCTGTTTCATAAGCTGGATCAGCCTCAAGGTGGTCCTGTATCTCACTCCCAGAGCAGTTTTCTTCGTCACTATCATCATCTAATAACAGCTGACGAATCTTATTTAAATTAAAAATATATTCAAATAAAACTAATGCAAGTTGTTATTTCAAATAAAAATAATGTCTAAGCCTACATTGGCAAATTAAGGCCGAATACGACGCGATTGACCTTGCTCGTTTTGCAGCAAACCACGCGACACCAGCGAACATCAAGTGTGTTACCCGTACGCTTTGATTATATAAACATGTATAATATAATCAAAGCCGTACGAGCTTTGATTATATTATATTTGACTGAACTAGCTCAGTATGCAGAGTAATGAACAACACAGAGAGCATTGCTTACTTATTAATTAAATCTTTCTTATTTATAATAGTAGTTCCTATAGATTATAAATTCTGTACTTTATTCGTTATAAAATATTGCTCGAAAAGTTATTGAATTGATATCGATTTTTGCATTTTAATTGTTGCATCGTACGTAAAGAACCTCATATAACTGAAAATTTTTGTACTTGTGAGTTTTACAAGATGCCGTAATGCAAATTGCATAAATAATAAAGAAAAAAAAACATAAAAGTCGGTGATTACCCCATAGTGGGGATAGGTACTGTGTATGTAAATTCTCACAAGACTACTCCGACTGGTCAATCATTTCACATCCGAAGTATTTCGGTTTTTCTTAATTATGTACTTACCCCATGCTTTCGGACAATACATTGACTTTGATATTATTTGCGGTCTCTGTGCTTGCACTACTCTGTACATTCTTTTCCGACTCGATCTTGATATTTACATTTTTAGTGTTTCTCACTTGAAACTAGAAAAGTATAAATGATCAGTTTGGCTAATGTAAATGAGAAAAATGCAGCCTATACGGCAGCCTCAAACAAAAAATTACCTAACAAAAAAGTAACCTCAAAATACAACATTGGAGCAGCGTTCACGCGATTTTCTCTCTCTTTGTTTTACCACTTAGGTAACATTTATTTCTTTTCCTACCCATATTTACATTTACAGTCAATTAAACGCGTATAAAATACTAAATTAACAATTTTCGCTACAGACACAACGATTGTTGTCACTTCACGTCACATGTCGAAGTGCCTGGTAATTTATTACGGCAAACTTTTATCTGGCAATATAAGATATTAATATTAGGTGTTTTAAATTAAAACGAATTATATTGATAAATAATATATTTTATCGAAAATATAGACGGCAGGCACCTTCGGAATCATAATACAAACATTTTTACGTAAAAGAATTTTTCCTAAATTAAAATTCACAGAGTTTTGGAAGAACAATCGTTTTTACATATCATTTCTTAACATTTTTTTATTTGCTGGTATATTCGGCCAGCAGTGAAGGACCACGTTTCAGATCCGTAAGTCATCACTGGCAACACGCACTGGTTATACACTTTAGTTTTCAGAGATTGAGATATACCTGACGAGAAGATATGTCGTAATTTCCCGTACGCTGCCCAGCCGAGTTGAATCCGTCGATTGACCTCTCGGTCGAAGTTGGACTTACCTAGTCGGACTATTTGTCCCAGGTAAACGTACTCGTCAACAACTTCGAGCATAGTGCTCCCAACCACTACCGGCATAGGTGTGACATGGACTTTAAACATGATCTTTGTTTTGTCCATGTTCATCTTAAGACCTATCCGTTGGGAGACACCATTGAGGTCATTGAGCATACTACTAAGGTCCTCCAGCGATTATGCCATAAGGACTATATCGTCGGCAAATCGAAGGTGAGTGATGTACTCGCCATTGATGTTAATACCGTATCCTTTCCAGTCCAGTAGCTTGAAAACGTCTTCCAACGCAGCGGTGAAGAGTTTCGGGGATATAACATCACCCTGTCTTACACCTCTCTGCAGTCGGATAGGTTTCGAACTCCGGTTCTGTACTCGGATAGCCATCGTAGCCCTACTGTACAAACACTTCAGCACTTAGATATACCGACAGTCAACTTGGCACCGCTGAAGGGACTGTAGCACCGCCCAAATTTCGACGGAATCAAAGGCTTTCTCATAGTCCACATATGCCAGGCAAAGTGGCAGATTGTACTCTTCGGTCTTCTGTACAATCTGCCGCAGGGTATGTATGTGGTCTATGGTAGTCAAGCCTTTTCGGAAACCGGCTTGTTCGGGAGGCTGGAAGCTGTCGAGTCTGCGTGCGAGACGATTCGTAATGACTCTCGAAAATAGCACGTAGACGCGGCTCGGAAGGGAAATCAATCTGTAGTTCTTCAAGAGAGCGTTGTCGCCATTCTTAAAAAGCAAGACCACCGTACTTCTGCTCCACGCCTCCGGAGCAGTGCCACCATGGAGGACGGAATTGAAGAGCTTCTGAAGGACTTCAAGTACCGGTGTTCCACGCTTTCAGAAGCTCCGCTGTAATTCCTTCCTCGCCCGGGGCCTTGCCGTTTTTAAGGTGGTGGAGAGCCGTTCTAACCTCGCTCAGACTGACGTCCGGTATATCATCGGAATAGTGTCGGATAAGACTTGCTCTTGGATTGTTACTCACACTTGCGTGTGGCTCCAACGATGATGTGTGCGTGATAGACTCAGAAATGAGGATATTCGCAGTAAAACCAGAGTGACCGACATAGCCCAACGGATTAGTAAGCTGAAGTGGCAATGGGCCGGTCATATAGCTCGAAGAACCGATAACCGATGGGGAAGAAAGGTTCTTGAGTAGCAGCCTCATACCGGTAGGCGTAGTGTAGGGCGACCCCCCACTAGATGGAGTGACGACCTGGTAAGACATGCAGTAAGTCGATGGATGCAGGTGGCTCAGGACCGTGCTTTGTGGCATTACTTGGAGGAGACCTATGTTCAGCAGTGGACTTTTGAAGGGCTGTAATGATGATGATGATGATGATGATGATGGTATATTCATTTATTTTAAAACTGCGGGCACCTTGTGAAGGAACCAAAAAAACCTACAAAAATGTATTAACGCTTAGAATTACTTCAGGTCAAAGTTGTAGTGAAGAGAAATACATTAAATTTCGCCAGTTCTCTTCGTATTCGGCCTTAAGTACAAAGTTTACAAAACACCGAAATAATTATAATACCGAAAAATAATGAAAAAAAAACTTTGCAAGGATAACGTTATTACCAATATTCGTCGATTCGATGACTCATGTTGGTTGGAACGGCGCACACAGGGCCCCTACATAAAAAACATATCTATGCGCCGCGTGAGCTGCGGGTCGACTGAGATTAGCCGGAATCTGTAATGCGTACGACGATGCGCTCAAAATTTATACAACTTTTTTTGACTCGTTCGACTCTTCGTCTTTTGGGTCGTTGTTTTGATGAAGGTTAGTGATCTAGGGATAAATGACATCGAAAGTCATAAAAAATCATTGTACGAAAATTTTCTCCCATTAAATTCATACTGACGTGACACAGAAAATTTTCAATTTGCCGCCAAATTGTGAACAAATGACAAATTTATAAAATACATACACATTAATATTGGCAAAGAGTTCCAAAATTGATTTTCAAAATTTAAATTTTTTTTTATTATATCGTTTACAATTGGCCGGTTCTAAAAACTATCAGTGTCGCCCTCGTAATGAATAAATGTAAGAGTAGAACCACACTGTAGCTATATTATGTTTGTAGCACGAATGGGTCCGGAGAAACTGGAGGAAACGAGGTATTCCATCTTAATCCTCACGGGTAACAACGCATCTGCATTTTGATTCGTAATCGAGTATAGATGAAGATGTCTATTGGGCCACAGCAACCACTTACCGTCAGGTGGACTGTGTGCTCGTATGTCACCTTATCCTATAAAAAAAACTTTATGTAAAGATTAAAAAATCGGCCCTAACTCAAATAAATTCAACATAAAGCGTTTTTAAACAAATTTATAATTTTGTTAAGAAAACTAAAAAGTTTAATAATTTATTTTATTTTTGACTATAATAGCTTATGTTTAAATTAAAGGTTTTAGAAGCAATCGAGTCACGTTAGTCGTTTCGCTTTAATTTAATTTCTGAAATAAGCTAAACATTTCTATGCTCTAATTTTCGCTCATTAATTTAGTATGCGTCGCTACTCGTTACATGTAGCCACCAATAAAAAGCTTGCATGATAATTGGAAATTCTGGTTTGAACGAAATTGGCCACATTTTGTTAAAATATAACACGTGTTACGGATTAAGGAGTGTAGCATAGTAGGTCTATCAAACTGACGATATTTTGAATTGTTATTGGATTTTATATTTAAATAAATAATATGCTGTTATCATCCTCCATTTCAAATTCATCAGTCAGACATTACAAATCGTCTCGCACGAGGATTTGACGACTGTCAGTACCCTCGACCAAGTCGATTTTCGAAAAGGCTTTACATAAAAAATATAACAAAAACCCTGAGGTTCCAGTTAAGCGTGTTATTGGAATCAGTATTCAAATGTATGGAAATAAGAACTTCAGAAAATTCGAACGTATTTCTTTTTGTTTGAATACTGATGATTGTGGTAACGCACTTACCACGTAACACAAGGTGTTCATCGCATGCTGTACATGCTGCTGTCTTTAGTAAAATTTACATATTAAGATCGAAGAGTAGAATGTTCCACTTTGTTTTGCAAATTATGTTGAAATTGAGATAGTCTTTCGTGTCAGGTTGACTTGATTTGCTAAAGTGTGTAAACAGTAAAACTACCATGAATATTTATGTACATGAAACCTATCCAACTGCAGAGAAGTGTAAGACAGGGTGTAGTTACATCCCTAAAATCCATCATCACTACATTGGTATCTATTTTCAAGCAAAGGAATGGTAACGTAATTAGTGTCCATTATACATCATTCTTGTGAAGAGCTCTAATGCTTGTTGACTTGTTGTATTTGCAGTTTTATTTCTTTTGATATTGAAATCTAAGCGTTCTCAATTTCTTTAGTTCAGTACTTCTCCACGACAATTCTTGCTCACACACTTTACAAGAGTACATTGTATCACAAGCCAAGTGCATTATGAGCCGTGATAGCTCAGATGCTTAGCGCTCGCTGTAAATTTCATTGTACGCAACACGGGTTTGGTCCCCGCCGGCCGATGTGATTCCTTCACCGCCGAGCACGTGTTACCACGTCGTCGTCGAAAACATGGTGAAGAAACCTACATGTCTGAGAAATAAGAAAAAAATATTTCGAAGACATGTGAAATTTGCCAACACGTATTGGGGCGGATTCCCTTGCCGTATAAACCTCTCAGACATGAGAGTAGGCTTGTGCTCAGCAGTGGGACGTATATACGCTGTAACTTTAACTCTAACTGTATTGTAAAATAAGTTCCAAACAACGAATCAATAATAACTAAAGATACCTTGATTCTACTGGTTTCCAGTTTTCGAAAACTTGGATAAAATTTTATGACAAAAATACTGCTGATCCGAAGTCAAATCTAGCACAACGGATCCTAGGGAAAGAGAAAGATAATGGAAAAGTCATCATCTCTTCGGGCTTGAAATATTTGCATAATCATCAAACATTCGTATTGTAAAAGTAGTTTATACAAGGCGGTAGCAAAACCATTAATTTCCATATTCTTAGCACATTGATTCTCCTTTTCTACCTTACTTAGGATTTGTGTAACCGGAACAAGGTATGTTAAGGCAAAGCTGACATATCCTTGAAGGATAAGAACCGTTTCAAATAAAGATGGATAGTAAAAAAGTTGTTTATATTATAACGATAAACAAAATATAATAATATGTAACTAAAAGATTCCATCCTCTTTTGCGGGATGTAAAATAAAGGTTTTTTAAGCAAGACAGCTCTGTGACCACTGAATTTTAAATAGATATTTGAGTTCTAGAACAAACTTTGTATTCAATTTAATTCAAAGCACGTTGTTAGTATTTCAGTGCAAAATATTTAAATTTTATTGTATATTAGAGTGATATTATTACAAAGTTATTCAGAGAAACCAAATAATTACTTGAATTCTGTAGTTAAATTTTTATTTGCATCTGATTAAATTCATAAATAACATTGCGATATTGATATTAAAAAAATCTCGTTTTTATTAGTATAAACTAATAATCATAACATAGATATAATATACTATATAAAGGCAATGGAGTGATTAGGGCGAGACCAAAAAATATACTCCAGTGTGCGTGTAATGTGCATGAGTGGGTGACAAATATTGCTGCACCATGCATTGCCTGTGTCAACTTCAGTTATCAATACTGATGGCAATATATTCGTTTCTTCTGATTGGACGCAGATGAAGTAAGAGGATATTTTTAGCCAACTACGGTGAAACCAAAAGGACCCTTACAATTTTAGAAGGCTATATGTATGTATGTATGCCCATCTTTTTTCTCAAATCTTTTAAATTACTTATCCCATATTAACAAATAATGAAATCTTAAATTTACGCGAACACTACACATTGAATAAAACTATTATTTACGGATTTTATACATATATTTATATAAATTATGAAATATTGAGTACATACATGTTATAATTTTCTTAACGAAATTAGAATTTATTGATTACGGTTTTTTTTTGTAAGTCTGAAGTATTCAACGAACTTACAGTCCACCTGATGGTAATAAGTGGCTACTGCAGGGCACGAAAACTTGCAGCTAACTTCAAAATAACAAGGTCCTTATCACCTCTACCTTGGAAACCGCAGTTAAATTTTTATATTTAGTCGTTTAAGAAACCGCTGCTGCCCATCTTCCGATTAGTTTCCCTTCGTCGCCTCTTCCTGCACCCACGGGATGATATGGGTTAGTGGATAATCTTACACCGCCTTAAACGCTGGGCACTTCTGTGAAAAAAATATTTTTCCAAAAATACAAGCATGTACTTTTTATATGCATATATTTGAATATTTCCTGTTGGATGTTTCGTAAAAATCTTGCATAGCATTTACTTACCATTTGGCAGACTGTGTGCACGTTTGTAGCCTTAATTCTAATAAAAAAAATTTCGTACGATTTCAAAAATACTCAACTAAAGAACTATAAAAATTAAAAAATATATACTAAGTTAAATAAAGCTGAATGCAAAGTATTAGAATGTTAAGAATATTTAGATATGATATTATCGATAATGTCAATCTCTGCCAAAGTAAAGTTAAAATTAGCAGAATTTCACGTATTTGTAATTATTTTAAAATAATTTGTGTTGCTTTTGTAATAGCCTGGTCTCTTGGCAGAAAAGATCGTAAGGTAGTACTAACCCCAGTCATTAAATTTTCAGTCATCCGGTGGTGGAGAATTTTTCTTAGTGTCTTTTGTATACTTAATTAGTATTGTGCTAGCTGTTTCCCCTGTTCGTTTTTGGCCTCGTTTGGTGCGCTTTGGCTGAGGGTAGCTGTAAGTTTTAGCTGGTGACGATGTAGTTAGCAATGTACAAGCCTTTTGTGAACTAACCTGAGGGGTAGAAGTTGGTGTGTAAGTTGTTTGCTGCCCAACTTCAGGTGACTTAACAATATTCTTTTTTTCGCCAGCGTTGTCGTCATCAGA
Source organism: Parnassius smintheus behrii (assembly GCA_036936625.1). Lineage (NCBI taxonomy): Eukaryota > Metazoa > Arthropoda > Insecta > Lepidoptera > Papilionidae > Parnassius > Parnassius smintheus. The sequence continues at coordinate 24,353,891 of JAUPFT010000010.1, read as the reverse complement.
AGTTGGAATATAATATCGATGAAATTGAACAAATATTCGGTCTCCCTTTCATATACGGTAACAAAAAAGTACATTTCATCTACGTATGTACATGCTAGTATTCCTGACATACATACTCGTATGTCGGAAATAATAACCCGCCCACTTTTAGTCTTTTCTGTTTTTAATAGAACGTCTAAAGGCATCTCGCAGCAGTGACCATGCTTTTTTATTATTAATTCGTTCCTGAAATAAGTAACAAATTAATAATATTATTGTTTTCCTTTGCAGATTTTTGTCTGCTGGGGACTCCTTCGTTTTTACAGGATTTAATTATAGACTAGGAGTAAGTACCGTGTACACAGTAGTGAAATAGGTTTGCAGTGCAATAATGGAACGAATGATGCCGGAAACAATGCCTCTTCCCACAAAAGAAACATGGCTAAGAATCGCAGAGGAGTTTTGGAAAACTTGGGATTTTCCTAACTGTACTCGTATCGAAACCATTGACGGCAAGCAATCAAAAGCACAAAGCAGTATTAAATTCAACTTCGATGCAAATCACCCTTAAAATAACTTTTAACTCCTTAAAGTGATGAGTTTCAATAAAATACGAAATACGTCTTCCGTCAATTCTGTTATAGATTGGACCAAGGAATCACGTTATCTCATACAAACTTTGCCCCCGTTTTTCACCCCCTGTGGGATAGAATTTCGGAAAATCTTTTGTTATCAGATGTCTCTCATACAAAAAATACACCTTATAAGTTTAAGGTAGGTCAGGCAGTCGTTCAGGACAAAGCGTTTTTATATATTACTCTATGAGACAATTTATGGAGGAGGTCCATGATTAACGGTGGACTTTTTGATAGACTGTAATGGTAAATTATTACTGCGCACTTCTATTTCAATAGGTAATATACTTTTATGTGTTTTTCATGTGTAATGATTTCTTTTTTATGTTCTAAATTAAAAATATTTTTTTTGTGTAAACAAATTATATATATACAATCGATTAACGAGTTTATTATATTGACAACCCATTTATATATGACAGTTAATTAATTTATCCAAAAACTCCATGTGAACCTGTTATCAATCAGTTTGCACACGAAAGACTTTATTGACATGAAACTTATTTTTAGCCTGCTCTACATAATACACTGTGATATACTAAAACGGTCGGCATTTCAGTAAATACCCCTATGAGAGCTATAAACTAATTAGGAGCTACCCTCTTAAGCCAACAACTAATGATTCTCACAAATAATTATCCGTAGTATTTATTAACTTCGGCGGATTGTTAATATAGGGCTATTTTTTAAATGATTTTTTTATAATATTAACAAATTTTTCATGGAAGTTAAGTTTTATTATCTTTGTATTTACGGCAAAATATCACCATTTTCCTCACCACTGCACAATTTTTAAAGGACTGGTGTAACGAAGAATCTGCTAAATATGCCTCGAGTACGGTGCAATTCCTAATCTAGTTGCCATGCATTTAAACTAATGAAGATAGTACCGCGCCAAATATCAAGAATGCGAAAATCGAGACAGTTTCGCGGCGGCATCAAAAAAAAAACTATAATTTCATTTTCTTACAAGAGACTATTTTGGAAATGCTAGTAATATCTCACGGTCTTCTAGATGTAGATGTCGTTTATTTTTGTTCTTGTATTATTTGAGTGAAAAACTTACCTTATACATTGATTTTCCTTCAAAAATTCTTAAGAAAATTTTTGACTACCTATATTATACCTATTTAATATTTGCGATTGCTGTTAAATTTAATTTTGAGTTCAGTTTATTAGAATATATTGAGTGTAAGTAATTTAACTTCTTTTTAAATTTTTGTTATAATAATAAAATAAGATTTCAACATTCAGGTATCATTTAGGATTCTATCCTTTTTTATTTTATAAAGAAATTGATTATATTGCGATTAACCTCTCAACCCCCTAGCGGTCTCACGAGACCGCGGCCACATTCCGTCAAATCCCTAGCGGTATCATGAGGTCGCATCACAGCATTTTAACCCATAAAACTTATATATAGAGACTACTTTTCTATGAAGAAGTTGTCTCTATATATAAGTGATCAAATGAGCTGCGGTAGTTCAGATGGATAACGCTCGCTGTAAATATAACAGAACGCGAGTAACCCGGGTTCGATCCCCGCCGCCACCAATGAAATTATTAATAAGTGCTGATTTACCACGTGCTTGGCGGTGAAGGAAAACATCATGAAGAAACCTGCATGTCTGAGGAATAAGAACAAAAAAATATTTCGAAGACATGTTAAGTTCGCCAACACGCATTGGGGCAGCGCGGCGGTCAATTCTGCCCTATAACCCCTTCAAAACTGAGCCTTCAAAAATGGCCTATGCCCAATAGTGGGACGTATATAGGCTGTAACTTTACTTTACTTTTACACTCGAATTTTAGAAATATTTTGTGCTCAATTACGTAGCGAATTAGATTATCGTTTACAAGCATGGAATGCGGTAATCAGTATATATTATTAAGACAAGAAAATTTTAATACTTATATAGTCCAAGTTTATGAGAGTACATATAAGGCGCGATGGATAGGGCACCATTTAATTCCCTTCTAAATTAAAAAAAAAATCCGACATAATATATTTACCTAAAATAGCAAAACGGGGCAGTAGATTTGCACAAACTTTTTAAATACTTTTAACACGTTATTTCGAACAGGACCAACACCGATAAGCAAGCACAATAAGTACGTTCCAATGTTACATATAAACTATCAATAGTACTAAAGGTATATTTCACTATTTTTGTTAATTTACTTCATGTAGATTTTTTCCCGTTTACCGTGAAAAGCACTGGACCTATTGGATCACAATATTGAACACCGATAGCAGAATCGATTACCACCTGTAACCATTTCACTTGCTTAGTATGGTTTTTTAGACTATAAATTCTTCCTAAACTGGTAAAGGTCGCTGACCTGTAAACTGTAAAGTCCTTACAGGCTAATAATGAAGAAAAATAAGTGAATTTTTTGTAAACACATTTTGTATATATTATTTATACATAAACAAAACATTTTAATCACTAGCTTGTTGTCCAATAAAAATGACATTTTATATTGCATTAGTCATAAAAAATAAAATATTTGAAATATCTCTCCCTGAACAATAAGCTTTAAATAAAAAAAAATATATAATATTCAGAGAATGAATTGAAAATATTGTTGGATATACGCCAAGTGGAAGTAAAATATTAGTTATATATGATAATTGCACGGTTATGTGGTAGTATGATCCAAAAACTTACGATAAATTAAACAAGTTATGATTACGAAAGTTCGATGTTTCTTCCAAGTATAAGTCTCATCTCTATTACCTTATCAAGAAAAACATTCTAATATACGAGAAAATATGAAACAAAATGAATAATTTTGTTATCTTGAAAATAATTTGCAATTGGCCAATCTAACAATGGTAACGCTGCTTCTCATGGATGGTAGATGATTTACGAGAATGATTCCCGTCATCAATCGGTTACCAAAGTATTTTTCGTTAGTATATTCACCTTTACCAGTGCATATAAGAAGTATTCTTCCTTATCTTTATGACCCCATATAATTCAATTGTCGAATGTATATTTTCTATAATCATCAAGCTTGGTAGATAGTTTTCCGATTGAAGAAATAGACCTCGCTCACGTTTAAGGTTGCTCTTGCTATGGATAGATTACCTTATTCGCAATAATTAAACTATGCTTGTTCTATAGGAATACTATAACTATTAACATGATGAAAAAAATGGCCAATCAGATGAAATTTGTTCCAAAACATACCTTTCGTGTCTGGCTATTACTCACTAATCTGCCCCATCAATCAGCTCGTCCAGTCGTGCGTACGGATTAACGAAGGGTGCGCTGCTGTCTCTTTTATAGCATTGGGTTACAAACTACCATGTTATGTACCATATTACGTGTGATCGACTGACGTACCGCTAATAGTATCAACATGACTTCTTAGATCAGCGGTCGCTCTCAGTGCTTTATCATCCGCTTTTTTTTATAGATTATTAATTACCGTGCCTTTGGTATTACGGCTCAGCAATTTAGCCACAGATGTGTTATGTGTAATTAGAATAGCAGCGTACACATATCAATATAACACGATATAAGGGTAGTTCAGGATAAGCGTTTGCCCTATAATTTTATAGAACGCGAACTAGCCGAATTTAACTTTTGCCAGCGTTAATACAATTGTTAGTGGCAATTTTAAATGTGGACTACGTGCAAGAGAAACATCGTGTGGAAACTACATGTCTAAGGGTCAATTTTTTAATCTTCATGTAAAGGTTATCCTTAAAATAAATTATAAGCTGGCTGAAAATAAAAGTGGAGCAACTAGTATTCTATTTTAAATTTACTATTTTATATTTGTGGAGCAACTAGTAAACTATTTTATAGATACCTACATATATTTACATTTAGGTACAAATATTTATTTTTTATCAGATGCTTGAAATGTCGGCATTAAAAAATTTAAAAATATCGAGTACTTTTATCACTGACATGCTGGCTGATTTTGTATAGAATAATTGTCAAAAATAAGCACACAGTCCACCTAGTGTTAAATGTCTGTTATGGATAAACATTTTTATGTGTTCTGGATTAAGAATAAAAATGTGGATTTGACAATGAAACAAGGCATTCCAATCTCAATGCCTCGTTTCCGGTAAAAAGGGTCTACGGTTCTCTAGACTCACCATACAAACAGCAGCAGTAAACTTTTTTTCCATTGATATACTGTAAGGGCGTGGTTCTAAGTAGTTGAGTCCACCTGTTCGTGCTGCAATCATAACATAAACATAATATAGACAGGGTTTTAAGTTGTGATATATCGTTATTTCTCATAAGAATTTACAATAATTCACTTACATGAGAAAGTTTAAATACAAATAATAATCTAATATTAGGCGCACACTAATATATCGAATCATGGGTTGGGTTTGAAATTAAGTCACCATGTAAGTGTCAACGGGGTCTATCTGAAGCACCCCTATGCAATTTTTGCTGCCCGAGCAGCGTTAAAGTATTTTAAATTATTTTTAAAAATACTGGTAAATCACTAACTATATGTGAAATTGAACGTACATTTAACTAAATTCTAACTTTTTTGACGTTGCATCTGTCAAAGTCATCTCACAATGCATAAAATGAATCGCTCTGCCGGCTATTTTGTTGACAGTGGCAGATATACTTTAAATCATTCCGTTGTTTCCGAGTTTACGCGAATGTGCTACCTAACGTTTTTATCTGCCTCCACCTGTTTTTCGACGACTTCGCTATGTAGTAGTATGTAGGTAGCTATAAATTATGCTTGTAATTTAAAGTCATTATAAAAGTTAATATTTTGGCATTTTATTGCGGGTAGTAAGAAACGATCTCGGGACTTCGGGCACTCCGACTCGGATAGGTTAGTTTAGAAGGGGATAGTAGGATCGAGCGAACGAGCAAAGCGAGCGAATAGACCTCGGCATCCCCTTCGTGGTTATTTTTCTATAAACCACACAAAAGTAGGAGCCCCGTTTTGCGCTTTGCGGGGCTCGGTCTTCCCTGGGCTGTACTACGATGAGTGCCGTGGGGCTTCTCCCCCCCCCCCCCGCAACTCTCACTCCCAATAAAACAGGTTTATAGTCAAAAACGTTACGAAAACATAACCTAAGTAATAAATTAAGTTAAATAAGCAGTCTAAGTTATTGAAACCACAGATTTAAACTAATTTCATTTTTACAAAACTTACCGTTTGGTAAGAATGATGATAAACTTACTTCTAAGCCTAAAATTGAAGATTTTCTGAGCATTATTCATGCTTCTTAAATAAAGTAGAGCCACGGTTAAATGGTTAGTACTCGATATAAATTGCACTGTACGCTGGTTGGAATTTTAAGTGATGATTTACCACGTGCTCGACGGTGAAAAAACATCGTGAGAAAACCTGAATGTCTGAGAAATAAAAAAAAAATATTTTGAAAGACACGTGAAGTTCGCCATGACGCATTGGCAGCGCGGCGGACAATTACTTGCCCTAAAACGCTCACAGAAATGAGCGGAGGCCTGTGCCCAGGAGTGGGACGTATATGTGTATGTATATATATATATATATATATATATATATATATATATATATATATATATATATATATATATATATGTGTGTGTGTGTGTGTGTGTGTGTGTGTGTGTGTACTTTTCTGTAGGTCCCAGTTGTGCGAATTAATCTATTTAGTTATAAGTTAGGGTTTGAGGTTGAGAGTAGTTAGAGGTTGAGAGTTTCCTGCGAAGATATATTAAAATTTATGTTGTGAAAATAATGCGACGTTATGAAAAAAACACTTTCATAATGAGCAATAATAGTAGAAAATTGTTATAAATATACGAGTATTGTACGGGATTTTATGAAAAAGTTTTTTAGCTTCAGAATAGAACAAATTCTAGTTTGTGATTTATGTGAAAATTTTCTACTAATAGACAATGGAAAAATTATAGGAATTTAAAACAGAAATTGTTGTATCCTAAAAGAGAACAGCAGGCGTAATATCAGAATAATGTTTTGTGCATTTTTCTGCGTCATTTTCACAAAATATTTCTCAAAGCTGGGCTTGAGCTTAGAATCCCATTTTCCGAAGTATGTACCTAAGTATTTAGTGTAATATTTCACCTTACATCGTCGTGTATGTTCAACGCGCTAAATATATGTTAATGATTATGCAATTATTTTGTCAAAAGTTTAAGTAACTCTAACTTCTAAACATTATTTAACATGTTTTTTTTTTAAATAAAGGTAAGTGACCTTTCAAAAAGGAATGGGCTCTTCCCTCGTTAGTCCTCGTTAGTCATTTCGGTCCGAATAAATCTCTGGTTGTAAGCTTTTTACAAAAAAGGCACGCGTAGAAAAAAATCTGCTAATCTGCATATTGGTGGACCGTCAAACATCATGATTGTATGGATTCGCTAATGTTTTTGCGGTGTGCGACGGTGAAATTTGGCAGCTGGAACTACTCCGGACAATTCCTCTGGACACTTTTCGTGGTATATACGATATGTTGCAATCAATGTTTATCTATTATAAATATGTTCTATAAAAATCCTAAATCTTTAGTAGTATGACAAGTACTAGGCCGTCTTTTTGACTACTTTGTCTAGTACTACTACGTACTAACTTTAGTCTGTTTTGTTCTCAAGCAGCAATGCATCAACTGCCGTGTTTCGATTATAAAGATATGGAAAGTCAATACAAGCTTGAAGACAACGCATCTTAGTCCTCATAAGTTACAGCTTACCTGAAGCCTCCTTTGTCATAGTTGATTGCAGGTGTCCAAAATCTGCAGTAGTCACTTACTATCCCGTGGACATTTAGTTCCTTTGCAATTTTTATGTTATGAAAATCCAAGTGTAATGTTCACTTTTTATTAAAGCTTCATTTTACTACCCATCTATTTTTCATACTGTGCACTATATATGACACCATTTTTAAGGAGTAGAGAGCCAATGTCTTCCACATAAATGTGTTGGTTGTATGTGTGTAATGTGTGTAAGGGTGTTGGTAGTCGGTGCTAAGACCTCTTTAATTATTTAGGGTCAGTTTTTACCTTTTAATAAAAGTTAAATGTTTTTAACCTCTTTGAGTATATTGAGGAATATCATAAGTTCTAGTTAACAATTATAATTTCGTCTAACTTAAGTTTTGTTGCAACAATAACTCCGTCCCTATTTGTAAACCTTCTAAGTGGTTTACCTTTAATAAAATCATTAAAATTAAGATTTTTACTTGATGACGCCATCCTACAGCTATATTATTAGTTGTAGCACGACTGGGTCAGAGGAAGGACCTCTCTTTCACAGAATACCACGTACCATACGTTAAATAGCAGCGTAATGCCAAAGTGTTTCATATATTGAGTGTAGAGAACCGGGGAACCTTTTAATGAAAATCAGGCATTTCCATCTTAACCCTCAGGGGTAACAACAAATCTGCATTTTGATTCCTTATGGCGCGATCGTCTTAAGACGATTATTGATCCACTTATAATTAGGACCGTTATTTATGTTGTGTGTGTCTAGTAACTTAGTTAGAGATCTCTGCCTTTTCGCCGAAAATTATTTGGCAGATTATCACTTGCAATTACTAACGTTTCGCAGAATTTTATTTAAAATTTCATTTGCCAGCTTATCACATAATTTTGTTTTATTTCCCAACCTAACAGTTACCAACTGTACGTTTGGTCTGCCTTTTATAATGACACTTTTTAAAAGGCCAACTTTCAAGTAGTGATTGTTTCTGTTAGAATAATATTCATTTAGTTGTATATTGGGTGCGTTTGGCAGAAAAAGGCGCTAGCAAGCGCTTACTAGCGCTAAAATAGTTTTCGGCCAGGACACGATTGCTACTTTAGTAGCGCTGACACAATCCGCCATTTTGCTTATTTAATTTGTTTGTTTTGAAGTAGAGTTTATAAGTTGTTTTGTGCAATATTAGTTTTAAGTAATATAATGACATGAATAGACATATACATATTATTAAAAATTCATGATTGGTAAGTTTTTAATATGAATACTTCACAAACATATATTTAAATTAGTTTAGGTTCCCCGGTTAAAACTAACACCGTGTCCTAGAGGAAAACAGCTACTTACGATTTGACAGCGCTTACCGCTTACGATCGCCATTTTGCTTAAAAGCGCTTGCTAGCGCTTTTTTCTGCCAAACGCACCCAATGTTTATCAAATGATTTGTTTAAGGTTTCATTTAGTAACTATGTAATATAGTGTGGGTAAGAGTAAACTTATTTTTACGACAATGTAGGTAGGTAGGTAGGTACAAATAAATTAACTTATTATACGCCCAGAGAATATTGCGGGCTTGCTTCCAGACGCATTATTTAATTGGATTTGCCCCATGTGTATGATTAAACAACCGAAAGGTAACAATTCCGAATCGGTAGCTCGCCCCTCAACACCTACATCGTTTGCCGAAATGTCGTTTAATAACGTGTCCCGACGCAAGGCGCCTGCAAAACTTGATACTAATATCATTGATAATACAAGTGATTATGTGCGTCGTTCAGAACTGCGAGAAATACTTCGCGAAGAAATAGCAACGGGGTTAAAGTCTTGCACCACGGAGTTCACAGTTGGCATTAGCACAATTAATGGACAAATAAGTAATCTTAAATGTTCTATTGAATTTATGAGCGACAAGTTCGATAAGATTTCAGACGAATTTAAAATTCAACAACAAGAAATATTGGTATTAAAAAAAGAAAACGATTCTTTGCGTTACGAGATTAACACCCTCAATAATAAATTGAACCAACTCGATCAACTTTCCCGTGCATCTTCCTTGGAGATACAGTGCGTGCCCGAAAGAAAAACGGAGAGTGTTGTAGGCATAGTAAAACAGCTAGGATGCGCCATTAACCATACAATGAGTGACCATGATATTCTGTACTGTTCACGCGTCGCTAAGCTTAACCCGGCCAGCCCCAGACCACGCACAATTATAGTGAAGTTTAGTTCACCACGAATTCGAGACTCGGTGCTTTCTGCAGTCAACAGGCATAACAAAGTAAACAAGGAGAACAAGCTCAACACTCATGACCTTGGCTTCGACACAGAACAAAAGAAACCTGTCTTTGTTATTGAGAACCTCTCCTCCGAAAATAAGCAGCTGCATGCTGCAGCTCGTAAACGTGGGAAGGAGCTCAAATACAAATACACCTGGATTCGTGCTGGTCGCATTTACATGAGGAAGTCGGATACAAGTGAAGCAATTTTTATTCGTAACACCGAAACACTTGATAAGCTTAAATGACTATGTTTTATTGTTATCAGTATAATACTTCTTCCATATACTCGTATATGTACTTTCGTTAAAATGTTGTATCGGTACTGTTTTTTCTTCTTTCCTAACATGGTATGTAAAAACACAGCAAAATCGTATCACAATTACGTATTGTTGTGTTTGTTAGAGTGTATTGTTTTATTTAGGTTTGCGGCCTATATGATGTTCTTATATATTAATAATAGTATTCAAAGGTTTTGGACTGTTGGCAGCTCACATGTAGTTTATCACGATAAATTACAAAAATACAATTTCGCGTGCATTTGTAAGTATTTTTTTTTATTTTTTTTTTTTATTATTCAGCAAGGGTTTTGCACGATAATTATTTTGTATTGTCATAGTATTGTAATCTTTAATATAACCAAAATTATACTGAAACTAATTTATTTTTTTTACCTAACCTGGATGTGTTATTTACTAATAAATCAACTCTTTATACAACAATTTGATACAGAAAATGATTTCACGATGCTTGCTCTCTACTGTGGTGATCTTTATATATACAATATAACATTAATGCCAATCGAAGTTTCTCTTATTAAATATATCTACAGAAGTTAGGAGGGACAAAAGAATATCTGTGTATTATCAAAATGTGCGTGGACTTAGAACGAAATGTGTAGATCTTTATAAACAAATTGCGAGCAATAGCTATGATATTCTATTATTTGCTGAGACGTGGCTTCAGAGTGACATTCTAAGTTCTGAATTATGTGATAATCGTTATGACGTCATGCGTTTAGACCGTAACTTACCCCAAACACAGAAAAAAACTGGTGGTGGTATAATGGCTTGCATAAGGAGCGAATATGGAGCTGGACAAATGCATGGTTTTAGTTCTAACTTTAATACTGAGTTACTCTGTATAACGTTACCTGCAGGTGAATTGGGAACTAAATGTAACCTAAATATTATTTTGGTATATATTCCTCCTGACTCATATAATATACCATCGCAACTAAATGAAGTAAACAGCTTTGTCACATCATTAACTGAGCGGTACCCAGAGGACACATGCCTATTGGTGGGTGACTTTAATCTTCGTTGCTTTAAATGGCAGGATGGTCATCACGAATTACTTCATAACATGAGTATGGAAATTCAGGATGCAGCACTATCGCTTGTGGAGGGTATGACTTTCTTGGGCTTAAAACAATTTAATAATATTTTAAATGGTAACAGACGTACACTGGACTTAGTGTTCTGCAATCTAAACACAGAAGTTCTAAGATGTTCTTCCCCTCTTTTGACAGAGGACAAACATCACCCTTCTTTGTATATTGACATCACTGATCTATTTGTGACCCCTTTCAAAGAAGTCGTCACACCGCGACGTGATTTTTACAAATGTGATTATGTTGCAATTAATAACTTCTTTATACAAACTGATTGGGATGGTACGCTGCAGAATAAATCGATAGACGTGGCTACGACATTATTTTACAGTAAATTAGAAGAATGTCTTGATCAATTTGTACCTTTAAAAAATAAAACTAGCACTAAAGAATACTATCCCATTTGGTATAACTCTGCTTTAATAAAAGTCATACGTGAAAAGAGCAAGATACATAACAAATGGAAACGCTTTAGGAATCCTCGAGATTACGATGAGTTTGCTCTGCTACGTTCTCGTGAAAAATTACTTCAGCAACAATGTTTTAATAAGTATATCAACTGCATAGAGGATAGGATTCATCTCACTCCCAAGGCTTTTTGGTCATACGTTAAATCGAAGCGTGGTGGTTCCCGATTCCCCAAGCAATTAAGTTACCAGGGTAAGTCCATTACTGATGGCAATGCTATATGTACTGAATTTAATAATTACTTTAAGAGTATGTTTTCTGGTTCTTGCCCTCAGAGTGCTAGATCTGTAAATGGTGACGGTGAATGTTGCACCTTTGACACAATATCTGGTCTAACCGTAACAAAGGATGACGTTTTTAATATGCTTAAGACGCTAGATGTTTCTAAAGGCCCTGGGTGTGATGGAGTAGCACCCGTATTTTTACGCAACTGTGCTGAGTCATTGGCATATCCTATATATTTATTATTTAAGACATCGTTAAACCAATGCGTCTTTCCTACATTGTGGAAAAAAGCATTTATTATACCGATTCATAAGAAGGGTTCAAAAGTGGAAATAAGTAATTACCGCCCATTTCTATTTTATGCACAATTAGTAAAATGATGGAAAAAGTTGTTTATAATAACATTTACCCTGTAATTGTAAAAGGCATTTCACATCATCAGCATGGCTTTTTAAAACGAAAGTCTGCCATCTCTAACTTGGCAGAATTTTGTGACTATGTTATTAGTGGGATGGAAGACTGTGGACAGGTTGATGTGATCTACACGGATTTTGAGAAAGCTTTCGACCGTGTGGATCACAGCATCCTCTTAGACAAATTGTACAGGCTTGGAATTCATGGTGACTTACTAAGATGGACTACCTCTTATCTCTCTAATCGTTCTCAAGCTGTTGTCATTGGTGGTTTCAAGTCTGATTTCATACAAATTCCATCAGGTGTTCCTCAGGGATCACATCTAGGTCCACTCTTCTATTCTGCATATATATATGATATTAACCAATGTTTTGAATTTTCAAATCATCTACTATACGCTGATGACAAAAAGGTGTTCCTGAAAATTAACTCGATCAAAGACTGTGAACTAATTCAACGTGACTTGGATAACTTACACTCATATTATGTCCGAAACAATATAACAGTAAATATAAGTAAATGTCAATGTATCAGTTTTAGCCGAAAGAAAAATAAAATTGTTTTTCCGTATCACTTTAAAAATGAAGGCATAAAACGGACTGGGATAGTAAAGGATTTAGGAGTTCTCCTTGATTCTAAAATGATGTTTTCTGAGCATGTCAACCATATCGTAAATAAATCATATCGCAATCTGGGGTTCATTATGAGGACTTGCAAACCTTTTAAAAACATAAACAGCCTCAGATCTATCTACTACGCATATTGTCGCAGTATTCTAGAATATGGTAGCTCCATATGGTCGCCGCAATATGCTTTGTATATAAACAGATTGGAAAGAATACAAAAACTCTTCATAAAGCACCTCAATTACAAAACCGGCATGCGTCGTTGTGAAACTTATAATGAGGAGTGTATTAAATACGGTCTCTTGTCGCTGGAATCTAGACGAGAATTACTTGATATGTGTTTTTTGCATGATATCCTTCACAGTAACATTTATAGTCCTAATCTTCTCGCAGGTATCCAGTTCTGCACTCCTAAGTACCGTACTAGAAAGACCCCACTTTTCAATGTACCTAAACATCGTACCAAATATGGTATGAACGCTGTCATGACTCGTCTACCCAAAATTTATAATAGTAAATATAGTAATGTTGATATTTTCAACTTTTCTAAGTCTAACTTTAAACACAAACTTATCCTGAAGCTGTCTAAGAAGCAGTAACTATCACATAATGTACATCTATTCTATAACTCCATCTGTATTATCACAATTCTGTAAAAATATCAATTTGGAAATCATGTCGTTATATTAATTATAATAGAACTATAAAGCATACAAAATAACATGCAACATATTTATTTTATGTATTTATATTGTTTATTCTATTTTACTCAGTGAATATCATTTTATTTTTGTTGTTTTATTAATTTTATAAAAAGCTGTCAACTTAAACTTAAATTTAAATTTAAATCTAAACATAAATGTATACAAATCACATAATATAGAGCCATGTACTGCAATCGTGTGTAAAATATTATGTATTTGGATAATATGTATTAAGTTACAATTTTACCTCTCTGCTTTGTAAGTGTTATTCAGCATGTTGTGAAACTCTGTTATTGGCTAAGTGTGTTAATATGTATTTTAAGTATGATTGTTAAAAATATGCTGTTGAGTTTCCTAATAAAATAAATAAATAAAGAAAACTCATAAGCGATACGTGTTTATATCATTACTTGTGGACTGTTACTGTCATCATTCTCTAAACCATTTCCCATTATCTGGGGTCGGCGCAGTAAACCTTCTTGTTCCATTCCTCTCTATCAGCCGTCATTTCCATACTTACTCCTTTCATTCTCATATCACTCTTCACACAATCGATCCATCTTTTATTCGGCCTTCCTCTGCCCGTGTGTCCCTCCACATTCATATTCAACACTCGTATTGTGACATGACTTTCATTCCTCCGCATCACATGCCCAAACCATGCCAATCTGCTTCCTCTCACCTTTTCTACCACTGGCGCTACTTTCAGGCTTCCTCTTATATACTCATTCCTTATCTTATCCATCCTTGTCACACCACACATCCATCGTAACATTCTCATTTCATTCGCTTGCAGTCTATTTTCATCCTTCTTCTTGACGGCCCAGCATTCACTTCCATACATGACGACAGGTCGGATGATCGATTTGTAAATTTTCCCCTTCAGCCTTATTGGCATTCGGGGATCGCACGTTGTGGCTGTGACCTGTCGCCATTTCATCCACCCTGCGTTAATCCTATGCTGCACAGCTCTATCTATTCCGCCGTCGCCTTGAATGAGGGAACCGAGGTACTTGAAATCTGAGCAGGTAGGCAGTATAGCGCCATCCAACGACATGGGTACAGGACTGGAAAGACCGCTGAAATCACAGCACAGATATTCGGTTTTGGATCTGCTGATCTTCAAGCCAACACTTTCCAGCCTCTGTTGCCACCCCGTCAGTCTGCTCTGTACCTCGATGCCTTCTTCCCCGACAAGCACGATGTCATCGGCAAAGAGCATGCACCAGGGTGCCTCATCCTGCAGGTCCGACGTCAAAGCGTCCATAATCAGTAGGAAGAGGTAAGGGCTCAATGCCGACCCTTGGTGCAGCCCTACCGCCACATCGATACTGCCCGTAGTTCCCGCGGCAGATCGTACACATGTACGGGATGCTCTGTACATAGCACGGACTAACCTCACATACTTCCCAGGCATACCTTTCATCTTTAACGCCCACCACAAAACCTCACGGGGAACCCGATCGTACGCCTTTTCAAGGTCGACAAAAACCATGTGCAGATTTTTATGCACGCGCTTGTACTTTTCGCACAATTGGCGTAATGCGAAAATGGCATCTGTCGTACCTCGACCGGGCATGAATCCGAACTGGTTTTGTGTTATCTCACACTCTTCTCTCATTCTTCTCTCTATTATTCTTTCCCAGACTTTCATAGTATGTGACATGAGTTTTATTCCCCGGTAACTGCTGCAGTTTTGAACGTCTCCTTTGTTTTTAAAAATGGGGACCAGTATACTACTGCACCATTCCTCAGGTATTTGTTCTTCCTGCAACAATTTACCGAAAAATAAACTCAACCACTTCCATCCATCCGCACTCAGCAACTTCCACACTTCTACTGGTATTCCATCTGGGCCGACTGCCTTCCCATTCTTCATATTCCTAACAGCCATTTTTACTTCTTCCACACTAATTTCTCTAGACACAACTTGTGGACTGTTACTGTGTTATCTTTTATTGGTGTAATAATTATCATTATAATTATTACACCATTACATACTCATTAGTGAGTTTAATGATGACTGCTCAGTTTTTAATACTTCAAGAGGCGGAGTTAAGTTATATAAGAATGTATTTATGTTCGAAAAGAACAAATAATCAAATAAAAATTATTGTTGGAGTTGTGAACTGCGACAAAACAAGATATATAATTGTAGTACGACTGTAAGGACGAAATTATATGACAGCATTAATAAAGTGTTAAAGTGTCAAGATAATCACAACCATGAGCCCTATCCAACAAGGAAATGAAAAAAAAGTAATTCGTTATCTTGTGTGAAGACGTGTAAGGTATCACAAAATACTAAAAACACTGTGTTTACAGATGTCTTAGAATGTTTTCCATCCACGACTGCAATAAAACAAATAATTTATCGCCATGAAAGAAAACAGAATGCTATAAAAAGCCCACTAATATTTTTTTGACATAAACAAATATTAAAACCGAAAATGTTATCATAAAAGATCATACGTTTGATACCGACAAAAGGATTTTGCTGATGTCCACACTTAATATGATGTCAATTTTAAGTCGTGCTACATACTGGCTTTTAGATGGCGCTTTTAAAGTATTGCGCCCAATATGTTCAAACAGCTATATACCATACATGGAAATATTTTTACGGAAATAGAAAAACATTTTCGTTATGCTTTTGTTTGTGCACTAATAAAGATAAACGCATATATGACACAATTTTTGAAGTATTAATTGTATACGGCAAAGAAAATGGTATTAATCTTGCATCAAATGTATGTGTTAGGTTTAGAAAAAGCTGCTATACTGAGTCTTGGATCAAATTTTGAAGAAATTCATTTACAACGATGCATATTGATGGGACAAATTATATACAGGTCGTTATTATTATTAAAATATTTTTCCATTATTATTTTACTAATCAAGCACATATTCAAGTGTCCTGTGTGGTGAAACAAAAGTGATTTGATTATGGCACTTCGCCGGCCGCTGCCGCGGCACGCTCGCTTCGGTCGCTCGGCTTGTTGGTCGAAGTTCTAACCTTTTTTTTTTAACATGGCGAAATGCCTACGCATACCCGCCTCGCGGGGGCAAGGACGGGTTATGTCGGACTCGCACCAACTAAAACCCCATGGCGTTCCACCTTCGTCGCATATTGGCAGGGCTACGGGAACGCTTTCGCACACTTCCGCGGCCCTACCAGCAACTGCCGCCCCATGGCAGCACCTCCTCGGGAGAGGAATATTCTTCCCCGTTCTCCTTCCCAAGTAAGACGCACCAGAACACATGGCACGCCTTCCTCCACGGCCTCCAATTACATCTGCGCAACAGACGCCCCCTCGTCCGATGCGCGAACGCCATGGGGCCAGGAAAAACGAGCACTTAGAAGTACTAGCATTCCCGACCCCAGCGGCGGATCTGGTCTATGGCTCCGCCGCCAACCAAGATTCGGCTGCGGAGGATAGGGAGAGCGGCGCCTCGCAATACCTACAATCCTCTCCCCCCGCAGCCCCATCACCACCGCATCAACGGTGCGGCCCCGTTTGAGTCGCGGAGGATAGGGCGAGTGGCGCATCGCCATACCAACACTCCTCTTCCTCCGCGACTCCACTTCAGCTGCAGCGGTAGAAGGTGCGGAGTCCCCACTCGCTGCAGTCCACCAGCACACATCCGAAGTCGGTTCCCCACGCCCACTCGGAGTGGCCACCTCAGGCCGGCCCTTCACCTCGGGCCAGCCACGTGGGTTCCTCTTTGTTCACCGTGGGAGACCAAGCCACGGCTACTAAGCCCCCCCGCCACGACAAGGCGGAAACCCGTTCGGGGGGGGGGGGGTCGAAGTTCTAACCTAACATAACCAATTCCTATGGATTTCTCTAAACTTCGTTCCGTACTTTGAAATTTTGCTAATGTGTATGTAGATTACTGTTGCTATACTTATTATAAATTTTTTATTTATTTCAGGCAAGTTCAAGACCAGGGTTTCGCCAATAGAATTATATAATATAATATAAACTAATAATATTTAGTTTAATGAGGAGGTGAAGTGTTTGTTAGCACTTAGTTTTCTTGAGGAATCTGAAATATACGTATATTTCAACAGTATCGTAAAAAGTTTTAAAGATCCAGATTGTCAACAATTAGCTCATTGGTTCCAAAAGAATTATGTATACGGAACATCAACCACACAACCTTAATATCAGCCTAGATTTTGGAGCTGCTATGAAACAAACAAAATTAATATACCACGAACACAGAACTTGGCCGAAGCCCGGCATAACTAAATAAACAATATTATTAATAAAAGTCATCCAGGTGTTTATGAATTGATAAAACAATTAATAAAGGAAACCATTGCCAACGAGGGGGAAATAAATAATATATATATATATATATATATATATATATATATATATATATATATATATATATATATATATTAACAGGTGCCCCACCAGAATCCAAGAAAAAAGTACTTGGACAAAGAAGAAAGAATCAACAATATTCTTGAACACAAGTCTTCATATTCAGAAGAAAAATTATTAATGTGCATTGCTGTGAATTTAATGTGTTAAAGTTTTTTTTTTGTAATTCTTAAATGAAAATTGCATATGAAAATTAGTTTAGTTTTATCATGATATAAATGTACGAAAAGGGACTTGTTAAACAAATCGTTATTCGTCTAAAATTTGTCTGGCCTAGTAAACGATTTGACAAACGATAAGTGTCGTAAACATGCTGTGTCGTTATAATAATCAATAATAATTCTACCAAATGAAACTTTGTTATACAAAAATTTGACAATCGGTAATTGTGAAAGTGAAAAATAGACGGACCGTTAGTTGGCAAGTGATAATCGGCCAAACAACTTTCGGCGAGAAGGCAGGATCCCCTTAGTTATTTCAGTTGTATTTTGGAAGAATACATATTCACTAGACCAATAGAAAGCCTTTGGTAGTGCCTTATAAGTTAAGTAAATCCCATTCACGAAGACAGTGTTAAAGAAAGGTAAAGATTATTAAAACATCCCTATTCGACTTGTATCATGTTTACATTATTAATTATCTATTACTGTATGTTGCCAGTGATGATTTAAGGATCTAAGACGTGATCCTTCACTGCTGGCCGTATGATGACGCTCAAGATCGCTCAGCGAGCTATGGAGAGGGCTTCGCTCGGGTTTTCTCCGCGTGATATCCTCAGAAATGAGGATATTCGCGGTACAACCAGAATAACCAATATAGCCCAACGGATTAGTAAGCTGAAGTAGCAATGGGCCGGTCATATAGCTCGAAGAACCAATAACCGATGGGGAAATAAGGTTCTCGAGTGGCAGTCTCGTACCGGTAGGGGCAGTGTGGGGCGACCTCTCACTATATGGTGTGACTTCCTGGTAAGACATGCAGGAAGTCGATGGACGCAGGTAGCTCAGGTCCGTGATTTGTGGCATACCTTGGGGGAGGCCTATGCTCAGCAGTGGACTTGTGAAGGGCTGTAATGACGATGATCTATTACTGTCTATGGGCCACAGTATCCTCTCACCGTCAGGTGGACTGTATGGTCTTTTATTACTCTTATACTATAAAAAGGCCTCGTTAATGGAAATACCTACAGTATGGTTTTTTTTCTAGAATAGGATGACAAACGAGCACACAGACCGCCTGTTGGTAAGTGGTTGCTATGGCCCATAGACATCTACATCTATCCTCGATTATGAATCAAAATGCAGATGCGTTGTCACCCATGAGGGCTTTGGTGGAATGCCTCGTTTCCACTATAAAGGGTATCCGGTTCTCTACACTCACCATATGAAACACAGAAGCATTAAACTACTATTTGACGCTGGTATTCTGTGAGAGCGGGGTCCTTCCCCGGTCGAGGCGACTCATTCATGCTACAACTATACTACTAATATAACTGCAGCGTGGCTCTACCACACAAAAAACGATTAACCAGTATAACGATTTATGTAATGGAGACATGGATGGCCTCCTCGAACGCGATGATCATACGGCGGTCCATAACCTTGATGGTCCTGAGTATATTTTTTTTATTATATGCGAGCAGCTATGCAGGTCTAGAGAAAGAGACCAGTATCACTGCAACCTATAAGATCTATTGTGGTCGCTGCTATGGCTATAGTTTACGGCTAAGCCCTATGTCTTCAATGAATAGAAGGAGTTGCTTAGCCGTGAGCAATTTCACTTCTTTTGGTTGAAGTACATAGTTCCTCAGATGAGTGTTACGTTTGCGCATTAAGGGTCCGCAATCAGTTAGGATGTGTAGAGGCGTTTCTTCCGTAATGAACAGAACCGACACATCCTTGAGTTGCTTAGTCCCAGGATGGACATGTGCTTTTTAAGACAACAGTGTCCAGTTAGGGCTCTTGCCAGAATGCGCAATTTATTTTTACTTAATCCCAGGACTTATGAAGCGAATTTACGATCAAACGTCCGGATCATACAAAATGACCCTTGCTCTAAAATATTTATATTCTGCAACTCTACGTCTTTCAATACTCACTGTGTTCCGAGAATTGTAATATAATACCAAGAACTACGTCTACTACCAAATTAGAGTAAGCACTAAAATGTCAACATAATGTCTTAACCTTATTACTTAAGAGTTTAAGTTTCATTTTAGAATAAATATTTTTGTAACCTATGACTTTTTATTTTCAAGCGACATTCTAAACGTATTGCTTTAAATCTTTCTCTGATAAAAGGACTTAAATAAATATATTTTGCAATGGTGATTAAACTTTATGTTAGAATGTTATTAAGGTTTATAATAAACTGAAGTTGTTAATGTTATTAAATTTTTTCTAAGATAGATATATGTTTATGTGTGTACAAACATGGCCACTTGTGCGACTTATTTTTGTTCCTGATCCTTAATCTAGTATATAATTGATCGAAGGATTAACGCAACAAATCTGTAGTTGCGTCGTTATGAGCGACGGTCCGTACCGTAATGTAATGGACATTCACGTAGCGACGGCATAATGTGGTAACTTTATGAATATTTCACATGAGCGGCATTTGTAATAAGTTCTGGGTTTTAGTTAATGTTAAAAGTGTTTGCATCAGCAAGTATTAGAGTAGGATGTTTAGACATGCCTAGATTCTTTCCATAATGAAAAATGATGAATTAGTTTGTTCAAGTTAGATCCCTAGTATTTAAATTAACCGCCAAACACTGGGAAAGCCTGAGTATATCGCGTATTGAGAAAACCCAATATTTCCCTTACTGCGAAAAAAGTACAAAGACGTTTTGTATATTATGTAAAATGACGTCAATTTTAAATAGAATTTGATCACGAAAATATAAGACTCACTCAAAGGCGGCAAAAATGAACATAACAAACTCGTTATATTTCTGTAAAGTTTAATAAAGCACACTCTAAGTTGAACATTTCAACAGAACAAAATCAGGGCGCAAATAAAGGAGAACTTGGAAACTGTGTTTTGCAAAGAAATCAAATATCTATATAAAACTTATACTTTTGTTGATTAAATCTCATTTTACAAATATTGCAATTACATGTACTCGTATTTTAGACTGAGTTAATGAATATTGCAATAATGTCTCTATAAAATCGCACCTCTGTTTTACTCCTTCATTTACATCACATTTATTCGTTCATTCGTTTAAAATACAACATTTTTAAATTGTTGTATTTTTAAACGATTATTGCTTAGTTACAACAGTAGAAACCGTTTTTTCCCATCAAAGCAATATTTGTCATCATCATCACCATAACCATCGCTGCCTATCAAAATCAACTACTGAACAAACGACTCCTCTATAGATTACCTCATAGGAGGATATTGATCATAGTTACTATGCAGATGGTCAAACAAAGTTTTTTTTATCATTTTAATTTATCAGAAAAATACTGCTGCCCATTTTCTGGTTAATATTCCTCTGTCACTTCTTACAAGATACTTGCGATGATATGAGGAAGTAAATTTTATTTCGTCACCACTATATGGCGAAAAAGATACAAAATGAGCCTTTAATTATTTATTCGTATTTAGAATTAGGGTGACAAACGAGCACACAGTCTGTTTAATAGAAAGTAAGTATTGTGACACATAGATATCTACATCTATCGTCAATTAAGAATCAAAATACAGATATGTTTTTACCTCTGAGTACTAAGATGGAATACATGTTAACTGCATTAAGGATCACCAGTATCTCTGCACACACCCGAAACTCGGCAGCATTAAGGTGCTATTTTACGCTAGTATTCGGTGAAAAAATGATCTTTTCTGGGTCAAGCCGACTAATTTGAGCATTTGACCATAATGATATTGCGCAGTGGCTTTACCACGTCGATAAATAAAACAATTTCACTCATATCCGTATTCATTTTAAGTATTTATTTTCGGTTGTGTTGGTATTCCGTGCATTCTTAGCCTTGTCTAAGAATGCACGGAATACTATCTATTATTTAAAGTAACAAAACCATCTGTGTAAAAACTTTTCGAAAGCTCGGCACGTTATTGGTTATGCAGCTAATTTAGGTCTACGGTCCATTCAGAAGTTCATCCTATACCTTTAAACGAGCAATTCTTGTATATATATATATATATATATATATATATATATATATATATATATATATATATATATATATATATATATATATATATAATCGGAATCTCGGAAACGGCTCCAACGATTTTCATAACATTTTGTGTGCAGGGAGTTTCGGGGGCAATAAATCGATCTAGCTAGGATTTATTTTTAGAAAATGTCTTTTTGTCCGTGTTTTTAGGCAATGAAAAACTGCTACAATATAGTTAGAATAAGAAGGTAAATTTTGACATTTTATTTAATGATCGCAAATAGCTTAATTGGTATATTGGGCGGTCACAAAATCGTAATACCATGGTTCGAGCCCAGACCGATCAACCGACTTTTTTTAATTTTTTTCAAGTTCCTTTCTTTTTTGAGATAATCTATTTTTCCGAACCCTTTTTTAGTATTTTTTAAAAACACGAAAATTTAAATTAAACTAATTGCACTCATGATTTTTTATTCAAATAACCAGTTCAGTTTTTTCTATTATGTCGCTAAGATCAAAAAATATTATTCGTATTTCATCAGTATGTAATTTGTATCTAAATATAATTTCCAAAACACACGAATTAAAAAAGAACCGAGCGAAAAATACCGAGCAAATCTCAGTCAACCGGGTACTCATAATTATAGGAAACGGCATAGAGCAATGTTTGTTACCCCGTGGGACCCACAAGCTATTCCTAACTAGCCTACAACCAATCGTACATAAGGTGAAGAAACGAAATATTACGTAACTTAAAATTGTCACGTTTCTCAGCAATAATAGATTGGCAATGCATTAAAAAACTTATATTTGATTCCATGACCAGCATAATGTGTAATGGAGATGGCAAAACTTTTTCTTCAATGCATACAATGGAACTGGCAAGACCTTTTTACCAGAGTTATTCTGTAGACATAAGGAAAATGAGGAGGTACACATAGCTTAGGTTTCTTCAACCACAGTAGCCACGTATTTTGCTACCTGGTAGCTGAAGAGCTTACACTGCTTTCGAAATCCCCACTGATTTGGATAATAATGAAAGTTTTGTGTGTGGCCTATTACCCTATAATAATAATAAGGCAAAGTTGATACAAGATTGCTGCTGTTATAGATGAGTATTCTATGACTCATTAAAAAAGCAATGAACATGTTGACAGGACATTGCGGGTGAAAAATATCCAAAGGAAATTTTTTCGTTTAAATAAGAACAGCCAGCCGCCTTATTTTTCTTAAAACTATAATATCATACAACTTACATATCATACTAGCAGGCAGATGTTGTCCTGCCCGAATATAAAATTTCATGGTGATCATTCAAACGATTTCGAAGTCTATTAATCTCAAACAGATATCATTGTAACATGCCTTTTACATTTTTGTAATAATATAAAAGTTTAAAATTTTAAAATAAGTGTTTAAATTTACCGTCCTAGTTACTACTAATAGTAAGTTTAAGTAAGTTTACAAAATAAAAGTAAGTATTTGAAGAAGCATAATGACCTAACTGTAAATGAGTATGTAAACACTAAATACAAATAATGGTTTTCTGGAAAGCACCTGGTTTTAT
This sequence comes from Parnassius smintheus behrii, assembly GCA_036936625.1. Lineage (NCBI taxonomy): Eukaryota > Metazoa > Arthropoda > Insecta > Lepidoptera > Papilionidae > Parnassius > Parnassius smintheus. Next base: position 24,330,352 of record JAUPFT010000010.1, on the reverse strand, counting down.
ATTATTTTAGAAATCATTATCTTGCAACGATCTTCCGGCTCTATTAGTAAGTGACTATCGCTGTCCATGAACAACTGCAACATTAGTGAAAATGCAGGTGCATTGCTGGCCTTTTATAAAGGAGTAAGCTATTTTCGGTTCGGAATATGTATGCCAATAGATAGATAGACCAGAAAATGAAGGCCGGTAGTAAATAATTTGTTTACATATTATACACATAATGTTTATAAAATATAAATATTAAAACATCGAGGGGGGGCAATGGCTGCACCATGCGCAATACTTGTAAAAGCAAAATACCTGCGCGGTTTATTTGTTTCTTCTTCGGCCAGAGAAACCTCATTACGAAGATACGATACGGTAGTAGGTTTAAGAAAAATTACATTTCATAAACGAAATTTTATTTTCTTAAGTCTAATAATAATTCATTAAATGAGAGAAACTTATTAATATAAACTTCCTTTCATTCAAATTTAACGTAGACATTACTATGTACCAGCCTCTTGTTGTATTTGTCACAAATTTACGTTAAGGGCTGTCAACATATTTAGGATTGCCATAGAACTATTAGGCTTAGAACCGCAGTAGGCGCACACAAAGTAAAGCCATTTCAAGTTAGCCTTTTAAGGCTAAGTACGACTTTCGATGCGTCAGTACTCTAGTCCACGTAGTCGTGTAAAGAGCTCGCGCAATTTTGCAAAAAAATGACATACTGTGCTGTGAAAGGGTGTCACAACTCATCAGATAATAATGAAAAAATTTTAAAAATCTCATTTCACTGGTCAATACCGCCTAGCATCTTATATTTTTGTAAAAAATATTTATACATACAAAATAATAAATCGTAAATTTGACAGACGCCAATATAATGAAAATGTTGCTAGGCATAGTAAAATATTTTACCCCATATTTTCTTATCATTGTAATTACATGCGGCCAATATAGGACTATTATTGTTGTATTTTTATTTGTCAAATAAAATACCTACAATATTCACGCGTAGGGTATTTTTATTTATTCTTTAAATACTTGGGTATATAGTTATATAATAAATATTTTAATTTCATGTTTTAATTGCAAAGTGTTTTCTCCTTCCGAATCTTATTACATTTTAATACGAAACGCCCATTCAATAAAGTATGTTACCTTAATTATAAAGTACGTGTCACGTTGTTAGTCCGCGATGGACTCCTAAACTGCTAAACCGAATTTAATCACATTTGCACACCGTGGTTCAACTTGAGAGATAGGATAGTTTTTTTTTTCCCATGATTGACCCACATTTTTTTTTCGAATATAATGATTTTTAATAGGACATGACAAAGGTCGTCGAAAAAAGCAGAACAACGTCTGTCTGGCAAGCTCGTCTTAATATATATAAATTACGTGTAAAGTTGTTTTTCCGCGATGGACTCCTAAACTACTTAACCGACTTTAATCACATTTGCACACCGTGTGCAGTTTGGTCCAACTTGAGAGATAGGATAGTTTTTTGCCCATGAGTGACTCACAGTTTTTTTTTGCGAATTTAAGGATTTTAATTAGGACATGACAAAGGGTCGTCGAAAAGGGCAGAACAACGTCTGCCTGGCATGCTAATATATTTATATAAATATATAACACTACATTTATACTTACCTATATAAATACATCACTTATAACGTAACAATATACTCGTAACGACATAAAAGATTTGTGAATGTATATTATAGCACAAGATATTAAGTATGTAAATAAATTAAATAAAACATTCGTCAAAAATGAGATTGACTTCATTATGACAACCGGACGCCAACTGTTCAGTGATGTCTCAGTGATCACAAGGGTCAAAACTGGCAACGATCACCGAATAGTTAGAGGCACACTGAACCTTAACGTTAAGGTGGAGGGGTCTCGTCTAATGAAGTCAACGCTCTATCCCCCTGGTGCTCTGATCCAGAATCCCGAAACTATTTAGCTCGAGTTACAAAACCGCTTTTAGTACCTAGATGACTGCAATACAGTGAACGATATGAATGACAAGCTCGTGGAAACTATCCATGCGGTCGGAGTTATGTTCTACAAGACCCGACGTAAAAGAACAAAAACTCTCCGATCACACTCTTAATCTCATGGATGTTAAACGGGAGATGAAGCTGCAGTCGTCAGCAGATTTGACAGCATACAGGCAACTGAACAGACAGATCTCCAAATGCATGCGGCGAGACTTACGCAACTTTAATACTGCTCGTATTAAAGAAGCGATCGAGCGGAACAAGGGCTCCAAAGTCTTTGCCAGAGATCTGTCTGCCAGAAAGAGCCAGCTGTCAAAGCTGAAGACTGAGTGTGGCGGCATCGTTTCTGAGATACCTGAGATTTTGAGTGAGATTGAGACGTTCTATGGGCAGCTTCACACATCATCGTTGGAGCCACACGCAAGTGTGAGTAACGATACCAGAGCAAGTCTTATCCGACATTATTCCGATGACATCCCGGACGTCAATCTGAATGAGATTAGAATGGCTCTCCAGCACCTTAAAAACGGCAAGTCCCTGGGCGAGGATGGAATTACAGCATAGCTTCTGAAAGCGGGTGGAACACCGGTACTTAAAGTCCTTCAGAAGCTCTTTAATTCCATCCTCTATGGTGGCACTACTTTCGGAGGCGTGGAGCAGAAGTGCGGTGGTCTTGTTCTTCAAGAAAGGTGACAATACTCTGTTGAAGAACTACAGACCGATATCCCTTCTGAGCCGTGTCTACGTGCTGTTTTCGAGAGTCATTACGAATCGTCTCGCACGCAGACTCGACGACTTCCAGCCACCCGATCAAGCCGGTTTCCGGAAAGGCTTTAGCACCATAGATCACATACATACCCTTCGACAAATTGTACAGAAGTTCGAAGAGTACAATCTGCCACTTTGCCTGGCGTATGTGGACTATGAGAAAGCCTTTGATTCCGTCGAAATTTGGGCGGTGCTACAGTCTCTTCAGCGGTGCCAAGTTGTCTGTCGGTATATCGAAGTTCTGAAGTGTTTGTACACCAGGGCTACGATGGCTATCCGAGTACAGAACCAGAGTATGAAACCTATCCAACTGCAGAGAGGTGTAAGACAGGGTGACTTTATATCCATGAAACTCTTCACCGCTGCATTAGAAGACGTTTTCAAGCTACTGAACTGAAAAGGATACGGTATTAACATCAATGGCGAATACATCACTCACCTTCGATTTGCCGACGATATAGTCCATATGGCAGAATCGCTGAAGGACCTAAGCGCTATGCTCAATGACCTCAATAGTACCTCCCAATGGATAGGTCTTAAGATGAACATGGACAAAACAAAGATCATGTTTAATGTCCATGTCACACCTATGTCGGTAGTTGTTGGGAGCACTAAGCTCGAAGTTGTTGAAGAGTACGTTTACCTGGGACAAATAGTCCGACTAGGTAAGTCCAACTTTAACCGAGAGGTCAATCGACGGATTCAACTCGGCTGGGCAGCATTCGGGAAATTATGTTACAACTTCTCGTCGGGTAAACCTCAAAACCTGAAAACGAAATTGTACAACCAGTGCGTGTTGTCAGTGATGACATATGGAACTGAGACGTGGTGCTTCACTGCCGGCCATATAAGTACACTCAAATTTGCTCAACAAGCTATAGAGAGGGCTATGATCTGGGTTTCTCTGCGTGATAAACTTAGAAATGAGGATATCTGCAGTAGAACCAGAGCGACCGACATAGCCCAACGGATTAGTAAGCTTAAGTGGCAATGGGACGGCCTTATAGCTCGAAGAACCGACAACCGTTGTGGGAAAAAAGGTTCTCGAGTGGCAGCCTCGTACCGGTAGGCGTATTGTAGGGCAACCCCCCACTAGATGGAGTGACGACCTGGTAAGACATGCAAGAAATCGATGGATGTAGGTGTCTCAGGACCGTGCTTTGTGGCGTACTTGGCACCTCCCCCAGGCCTATGTTCAGTTGTGGACTTGTGAAGGACTGATGATGATGATGATGATTAGTCAACAAATATTTAATTTTTAATACAAAAGGCCTATTCAATAAAGTAAATATATAATACTATAAATATATATACTGCAAATGTTTAATACTATATACTTATATAAATATATCACTTCTAACAGAATAATCTAATAACATAATAGATTTCTGTATATATATTATAGCACAAGATTTTACGTATATAAATTATTTAAATAAAACATTAGTTAACAAATATTTGATTTTAATACAAAAGGTCTATTCAATAAAGTTAATATATAATACTATAAATATATATATATATATATATATATATATATATATATATATATATATATATATATATATATATATATATATATATATATATATATGTTGACTAGAAATATATAACACTATCTAAATATATCGCTTCTAACAGAATAATGTAATAACATAATAGATTTGTCAATATATATTATAGCACAAGATAGTAGGTACGTATATAAATAATAATAATAATAATAATAATAATAATAATAATAATATTCCACAACTATCACACAACGCCATCTAGTCCCAAGCTAAGCAGAGCTTGTGTTATGGGTACTAGACAACTGATAAACATACTTATATATTTCTAAAATACATAAATATTATAGATAAATTACACCCAGACACAGAACAAATGATCGTGCTCATCACACAAACATTTGTCTTGGGTGGGAATCGAACCCACGACCTCCGGCTTAGCAGTCAGGGTCACTAACCACTAGACCAACAGGCTTGTCGAAAAATAATTTGAATAAAACATTAGATAACAAATATTTGATTTTTAATACAAAAAGTCTATTCAATAAGGTTAATATATATATATATATATATATATATATATATATATATATATATATATATATATATATATATATATATATATATATATATATATATATATATGTATATAAATAATTTAATTAAAACATTAGTTAACAAATATAAATAAGTTTACATTTCTTTCTTGGCAAATAATTAATAAATAATTTTAAGCGCAACCTAAATATTATTCTATAACTATGTCTACTATTACAATTTCCCCTGTTTTTGAGGAAAACGTCATTTACTTGCAAACATTACTCAATTGCTTGTTTGCGTGTGGGCGAACGTAATTATAGGCTGCTTATACACACATTCATGGCGTTTTTGCTTGAACTTTGAACGGAATTTTGAACGACACTATCACTCTAAGTCTAACTACTCTATGTAGGATTGCTACAAGTGCACATTTGTCATAAAGTAACATGTATTATTGATAGGGACATAAGTGGACATACGCCCGATCTTATTCAAGTGCCAACATAATCCTTCAGCCATTTCCCTAAATCGCCTCCTGTGACACCTATGGGTTAAGGGGAAGTATAATCTCAAATGGCTTAGCAAGATCCTTCGTTATGCCAAATATATTGCAGCATTAATTTTGAAGTAAATATATGGTAAAGTTGAAGATTAATGTTAAGGATTATGTTAGACGAAAACACGATTTCGTATAATTTTCTGGATAGAAAAAAAATCCAAAGTTACCTCCAAAATAAACAAAAAACCGCTGTTATTCATAAAATGCTTTAAATAAGATCATGAAACTTTACATACTAACTGAACTAACTATAAAGCAGTGCTTATGTTATTTACTTTTCTTAAAATACCATTATTTTCACTGTAAAAGGAAATAACCTAAGCTATCGGCCTTTTGTAGCGTGATTCCTGCAGCACAGTCACTTCGCTTCGGCATTTGAACAGGGAGGTTGTGTCGCTTACGATCAGAATATACATTACGCAACAGGACGACGTAAAATTAAAATGGGAAATAACCGTAATAAAAATAAGAAGCGACTGGCATGGCGTTAAGAAACAGGCATAAATATGATAAACCTAATGAAACAAGTGTCTAACGACCTTTCTACTAACAGTATTAGTGATTACAAACGTGTCGGTACATAGCATACGACGCGCGGGCAAGTGGGGACGAAATTAGAATTTGAGCTGAATTACTCTATCCCTTTAAGATAGGGCGATGAATTCACTGACGCGCAATAAATTGTAGGCATATATAATTTCAAGTTAATAGATTTTTTGTAATAAAACGTCATCATTTTAATATTATTTAACTTATTACTACTTCTGCTACATCAGTCTGATTATTAAAAATAAATATAAGCACATATTACGTCGGAATTTGTTATATAATATGGTATCTCAGACTTACTTTGATGTAAGCAAGCGAATCAACTAATTAAAAGGCACCTAGTTTACATCCGTTCTCTGATAAATAAATATTTGTTGCACTTGGAACTAAAACATGAAACTCAGAAATAATAAATCTCTAACGGAAACGACTTTTATCAAGACTTCCTTTCATGTGTAGCGATTAAAACCTTTTTATTGTTATTATTTATCTTACTTTTTAGTTTCGTTTATTTTACTTTTTAATTAAAGATTTTTAAACGTAAATAACTTAATCTTCTGCCATGTGATTAAAGCTATGTAAATAAATTTTGTAAATCATATCGAGACTTTCGAGTGGAGAAAGTTGAGCTTCATAATTATCACATCATAGCAAATGTCAAGGTTATGACTTTATCCGTTAGTGCACCAGCTGATATGCATTAATTGGAATATTTTCCCTTTATCACCACGCTGGTCTAGTAGTACTTTCTTCATACAGAGTCTTGTCCGTCACTCAGCAAGGTCGACCGCATTTTGGAGATTAAAAGTTTGGCAATGCACTTGCAATTCTTCTGGTTTTGCAGATGAGACGAGCAGAGGCACCGGTAGTCATTTACCATCATGTGAACCGCATGGTCGTTTTAGATCAACCACCCTCTTTTTTTAAAGAGGTGGTTTTTGTTACATAAAATTAACATACCCATATTATTTTTATAACAGGTAGCGGTAAGTACAGTCAAAGATTCTGTCACGTATGTTAGAAACAACATACACTTTCTAACTATGGAAGATACAGACCAGCAATAGGAAGTAGAAATTTTTTAACCATTAAGCTATTATGATAGTACAGCTCCCCCATAAATGTTTCAAAAGCGGAAACGTGTGATTTTTGAACTAAGGTTACAGACTTGTTAGAGCCACGCTCAAGCTATAATATCGTTGTGCAGCTATGTTGTTGCACAAATAGGTCGACTCGATCGGGCCGGGACCACGCTCTTACAGACTACCAGCGTAAAATAGCAGCTCAATGCTGCTGTGTTTCGTATTATAAATTTAGATAACCGCAGAGCCTTTTTACTGGAAATGAGGCATTCCATCTTAGTCATCAGGAGAGGCAAAGCATCTGAATTTTGATTCTATATCAAGGATAAATTATGCCTATGGGTCTTAGCAACCACTTACTATCAGGTGAACTATGTTGTCAAATCAATTCAATAAAAAAGTTTCTTAAAGTGAATTAAATAAGAGTGGACGAATTATTTATTCATAGAGAAATCTAAACTATATAATATGTAGTTTAGAATTATCTGTAAAATGTAATTTATGTCAAATACTATAAACATTTATTATTGTTCCTCATGCAATTTTCAATCTTATCTGTTGGTTTATATAAACTTTAATGCGAAGTTGAGCTAAAATAGTGCATAGTCTGGAGAAAAATTGTTCTAATACGAAAACTTCAAGTATTTCCGATCCTCCTGGAGAACATGACTTACGTAAAGGTGAATAGCTGAGAAGGTATGTAGAATATAACTGAAATTAGTAGTACCCACGTAAAACGCTCCGTACCAAAACCGTAATCGTTACGGTACATGCAAAAAATCTTTATATAAATTAATACGCAACAACGCCCACGATCGCTCCATCACCGTCCAATACCATAACGTGCTATGACCGGCTGGAAAACCAATTCATAAGGAGAATATTTGGCAGACTGCCAGATATCGATGCGTTCCGTACATGGCACGCAGCGTCACCGAACTACACTTCGCAGACAGCCATACGTGTTGTATCCGCGTGGATAAGGTAACAGACATCCAAAATAAAAGCAATAATTTTTCTTTATATATGAAATATTTTTTAGCCATTTCTTAAGTATTTTGGTAAAAATATAATTTACAACAACAACATTCTATGTGTAAAGTAGCAGCTTAATGAGATTATAGAGAACTATAGAACCTTTTTAATGATAACAAAGCATTCTATCATTGTACTCAGAACTGATAACGCATCTGTATTTGGATTCTTAATCTAGGATGGATGTAGATGTCTAAATGTCACAGTACAAACAATCCATAGTACGGGCACCATAGTCATACACTTATTGAAACGGGAAAGTGATGAAGTAAACTAGCTTCACTTAACAAACAAGTGGTGAAATTAAAAAAAATTGTACAAACGACTTCAATACTCCTGAATCAATGTATTCAAAGTCAATGAAATACCCATTATTTAACGATAACTCAAAAACTACTGGTCTGATGTTGATCAAATTTTATGTGGGACCACACGAAAAGCATCATAGCTTTTCAATAAAAAAAGAATCATTAAAACCGGTTCACCAAGAAAAAAGTTTTGATGTAACACATAAAAAACCTGCAGTCAAATTGAATACAGGAGGTACCTTTGTGAAGTCCGTAAAAAATATTTTTTTACTGACTTCACAAAGGTACCTCTTCACTGATTTTTTTGCTCTTTTGTGAAACTGTAATTAAATATAATCTTTATTGATAAAGACCTTATTAACCACCCATACATATGTGTACCACCCTGAAGGGTATACTCATGGTTGTGCCTCGATATCTAATTTCGACGTATACCCAGCTAACGAGAACATAAAATAAAAGAAAGAGAGCGAAATTGCAAAACCTATGTGAACAAAGTGCCTTTGATTCATTAGCTATCTATTAGTTTCTTTGGCCACGTCTATTTTATACTATCGATACAGTAAAAAATTTATTTAAAGATGACATACAAAACTTTTCTTGCTACTAGCTTGCACCCACGACTTCGTCTGCACAGAATTTAACAAAAAGTCTGCAGATCTATAATAGTTCTGAGCAAAAATAAAACTGTACAATATGGTATGGTATTTAAAATGCAAATTGATAATCTTTTCATTTCCCTTAATAATGATAACTTATCACTTTTATATCCTTTAACACTTTTTAATTGTAAAATGATATTTATGTTATAGTTAAAAATGTTTAAAATCGATGGCGCATAAAAATTTTAAGAGGTAGAAGATAAAGTGTAAGGATCTTTTTGTGTGAAATTGCTAATCACCGAAGTTTTGTCTAAAACTTTTTGACTCAGGTAGTGACTGGTTAGGACTTTTTGACTCAGGTAGGTAGTGACCTGACTAACTTATATAAAGTTTCGTACAAAACACACGTGTACACACGTACTAAGTAGTTTTTACGAGTATTTAAAGGCCTCAAGGTTTTGGTGGTTCGGGGTAAATGGTAATTTCTATATATATATATATATATATATATATATATATATATATATATATATATATATATATATATATATATATATATATATATATATATATATATATATAAATGGTAATGGTATTCTTTAAGTAAACAAATAAAGAATTTGAATTTAAATTTCTTAAGTTTTTTTTTCATAAAACTGATGTAACAAAAGAACTTATAGTCTATCAGATAATAAATAGCTACAGCAGTTCATGAACAACCACAGCCATTCAAACAATAAAGGTTAAAGATACTTTGTCACCTATGAGGACCAGGGTGGAATATCTCACATAGAGTATTTATACTGGCTGTCTATACCATCCAGACCGGATAAGGTAGTGCAAGCACTGCTATTTAGCGTCAGAATTGGGTGATTGATTACTACCTCGACCGACTCCCAAGAAGAAAAGAAATGCTACTACAAGGATAAACTGATGAATATTTAAAGAAAAGATCGTAATGTAGAACCTCATTTTCTTATGTAACAAATAGTGGGATATTAGTCCAGCAATGGCATATAATAATTAAACAAAATTAAAAAAAAATTATAAATTTTCAATAAGCGAATAGAATATAAAGTACTATAATAGAGGAGAATATTTAAAAAAAAGAAATCTAAGCAACAATTAGGAATGTTGGTTTATGGATTTGCTCATTTGCATGGCCAACAAGAAAATGTGATCATTAGGGCGCCATGTTACCTGTTTAACGAAGAGGCTTACTGTAAATAATTCGTAGCTTTCGTAGGGATATAACTAAAATACCAACTGTACTTCATATATAACAGTGTATCAGATGGCGTAGGGTAGACACATAGACTTAAGTACATGCGACAAAATCCGAGACTACTACATTAGTAAACGTATAGTACAGATTTATAAAATCACGAAATATTGTTCTTCCATTTATTTAAATGCGCACGATTAATAGCCCTTTCATGAATACTCTGAGCTGGCGCAAACGTGTTTGTTGACGGAGCTCACCGACTCTGATCTAGGATTGGACATAAATACAGAATGATACAAAAGTAATCCAACAAATTTTTAATTATGAAGTTAAAAATTACTTAACAATCTAGATTGTAGCGAAGTCTTTTTTATAGAAGAGGGGCAAACGAGCATGCGGCTCACCTGATGTTAAGTGACTACCGCCCATGATCAACTGCAACACCAGGGGAATTGCAGGTACGTTGCCAGCCATTTAGAAAGGAGTAAGCTCTTTTCTTGAAGGTCCCCAGGTCATATCAGTCCGGGAAAATCGCCGGTGATAAACTATTCCACAGAGAGGTCGTACGCGGAAGAAACTCCTTTTGAAATGTACAGTGGTGGACCACCAAGAATCCAGATGGTGTAGATAGTATTGGGATGTTTGCCGCATAGTGCATTCACAAAATTTGGCGGCTGGGATCAATCCGAAAATTCCTCATAACACTCCCCATGGTATATGCGAAAGAAAATGCAAAGAGATGCAACATCTCTTCGCAGCGCCAGTGAATCGAGTCGATCGGAAAGCACTCGGTCGTCGACGATTCGAGACGCTCTGCGCTGGATGCTGTCATGTGGAAGGAGCTGGTACTGGGGAGCCCTAGCCCAGAGATGGGAACAGTATTCCATGTGTGGCCGAACCTGCGCCTTGTAAAGTTGCAGGCGGTGTGCCGGCATGAAATACTGTCCCGCTCTGCTGAGCACGCTAAGTTTTTAGAGGCCAATTTGGCCTTCACTTCCAAGTGACCACGAAACTGCACTCACTATGTCACACGTCACTCGATATGTTGACGCCAAGAATTCCGATCCTGGCTGAGGCACCAAGAGGAGTGCCTCGAAACTTAGGAGATACGACAAAGGGGTTCTTTTTAGCGGTTAACGCGCGAACTTGTGTCTTCGGGGGGTTAAACTGGACTAGATTTAGTCGCCCCCAATCCGAGACTCTGTTCAGCAAAGACTCAACTTCAGACTCAAGTTTTCCCCGGTACTCGGAGACGTTTTCCCGAGAAATATTGGCATGGCCGGTGTAAAGAGCATCACCAGTGCTGTCATCTGCATTGCAATGAATGTTACTGGTTTGCAACATATCATTGATATTGTGACGGCCTATCTTTACTAATAATAATTAAATTCAATATAAGGGGGCGTCAAAAAATAGTCTTAAAAAACATATATTAAACAATAAAGTTACATTAATAAGCACAAAATTAAGATAAATACATTACAGATATTAGACAAATAATATAGTAAATTAAAGGCAAAATATTGTCTTACAGAATAAATAAATTTATTTAAAAACTTGTAAAAATATTTAAAATATAATAATGAATAGAAATACAAGTCGAAAATATTATAAAAATATAGATAAATAACGTTTATAAGATAATTAGAAAATTTGTTTAAAATTCTCTAAGTTGTGGAAGGAGTTCATGTATAAAAGAAAATTTTCATAAGTTGTGGAAGGTGTTCATGTATAGATGTCTTGTATGAAGGAGCTGCTGGAGATACATACCTGCAGTTGTACATATATATGGAGATGTCGGGAGCCCGACTGCTTGAAATACACTAGCACAATGACTAGTCCTATATTAGGGACTTATGATATTAAACTCAATGATACAAAAGCAATACTATAGAAGGTCTCTGTGATGAATTTGCATTAAAATAGTGGGATGGTGGGTTGTAGTCCTATATATTAATGACTTATGAAAGTAAGATCACCAAACCATCAAACGAGTGATTCACCAAACGATATTCGCTGAAGGTCATACAGGTTTACGCACCAACCTCGGCACATCCCGATGAGGAAGTGGAGGAAATGTATGAGGATATTTCCAGAGCCATGCATTCCTCCAAAATCCACTACACGGTGTTGATGGGAGACATCAACGCAAAACTAGGCACAAGAGAAAGCGGTGAGCTGAAGGTAGGGAAATTTGGAGTAGGGCAACGTAACCGAAATGGCCAGCAGCTAGCTGACTTTATGGAGAAAGAGGGACTCTTTATGATGAACTCTCTCTTCCAGAAGCGGCCCCACAGGAAATGGAACTGGTCAAGCCCCGACGGTTCGACAAAAATGAGATTGACTTCATTATGACGACCAGATGCCAAATATTCAGTGATATCTCAGTGAGCGCAAGGGTGAAAACTGGCAGCGATCACCGATTAGAGGCACACTGAACCTAACTGTTAAGTTGGAGAGGTCTCGTCTAATGAAGTCAACGCTCCGTCCCCCTCGTGCTCTAATCCAGAATCCCGAAACTTTTCAGCTCGTGTTACGTAACCGCCTTCGGTGCCTAGAAGATTGCAATGCAGTGGACGATATGAATGACGAGCTCGTGGAAACTGTCCATGCGTTCGGAGCTAAGTTCTACAAGACCCGCCGCAGAAGAACACAAAAACTCTCCGATCACACTCTTAATCTCATGGATGTTAGACGGGAGATAAAGTTGTAGTCGTCAGCAGATTTGACAGCATACAAGCAACTGAACAGACAGATCTCCAAATGCATGCGGCGAGACTTACGCAACTTTAATACTGTTCATATTAAAGAAACGATCGAGCGGAACCAGGGCTCCAAAGTATTTGCCAGAGATCTGTCTGCCAGAAAGAGCCAACTGTCAAAGCTGAAGACTGAGTGTGGCAGCATCGTTTCCGAGACACCTGAGATTTTGAGTGAGATTGAGAGATTCTATGGGCAGCTGTACACATCATCGTTGGAGCCACACGCAAGTGTGAGTAACGATCCAAGAGCAAGCCTTATACGACACTATTCCGATGATATCCCGGACGTCAGTTTGAGCGGGATTAGAATGGCTCTCCATCACCTTGAAATCGGCAAGGCCCCGGGCGAGGATATAATTACCGCGGAGCTTCTGAAAGCGGGTGAAACACCGTTACTTGAAATTCTTCAGAGGCTCTTCAATTCCGTCCTTCATGGTGGCACTACTTCGGAGGCGTGGAGCAGAAGCGCGGTGGTCTTGTTCTTTAAGAAAGGCGACAACGCTCTCTTGAAGAACTACAGGCCGAATTGCCTTCTGAGCCGCGTCTACATGCTATTTTCGAGAGTCATTACGAATCGTCTCGTACGCAGACTGAACGACTTCCAGCCTCCCGAACAAGCCGGTTTCCGAAAAGGTTTCAGTACCATAGACCACATACATACCCTGCGGCAGATTGTACAGAAGTCCGAAGAGTACAATCTGCCACTTTGCCTGGCATATGTGGACTATGAGAAAGCTTTTGATTCCGTCGAAATTTGGGCGGTACTACAGTCCCTTCAGCGTTGCCAAGTTGACTGTCGGTATATCGAAGTGCTGAAGTGTTTGTACAATAGGGCTACGATGGTTATCCGAGTATAGAACCAGAGTTCGAAACTTATCCAACTGCAGAGAGGTGTAAGACAGGGTGATGTTATATCCCTGAAACTCTTCACCGCTACGTTGGAAGACGTTTTCAAGCTACTGGACTGGAAAGGATACGGCTTCAATGGCGAGTACATCACTCACCTTCGATTTGCCGACGATTTAGTCCTTATGGCAGAATTACTGGAGGACCTTAGCACTATGCTCAATGACCTCAATGGTGTCTCCCAACGGTAAGGTTAAAGATCATGTTGATATTCCATGTCACACCTATGCCAATAGTTGTTGGAAGCACTATGCTCGAAGTTGTTGACGAGTACGTTTACCTGGGACAAATAGTCCGACTAGGTAAGTCTAACTTTGACCGAGAGGTCAATCGACGGATTCAAATCGGCTGGGCAGCGTTCGGGAAATTACGATACATCTTCTCGTCAGGTATACCTCAATGTCTGAAAACTAAAGTGTATAACCAGTGCGTTTTGCCAGTGATGACTTACGGATCTGAGACGTGGTCCTGCTGGCCATATGAGAACGCTCAAGATCGCTCAGCGAGCTGTAGAGAGGGCTGTGCTCGGAGTTTCTCTGCGTGATATACTCATAAATGAGGATATCCGCATTAAAATCAGAGTGACCGACATAGCCCAACGGATTAATAAGCTAAAGTGGCAATGGGCCGGCCATATAGCTCGAAGAACCGATTACCGATGGGGAAGAAAGATTCTCGAATGACAGCCTCGTATCGGTAGGCGTAGTTTAGGGTGACCCCCCCCCCCTAGATGGAGTGACGACCTGGTAAGACGTGCAGGAGGTCGAAGGATGCAGGTGGTTCAGGACCGTGCTTTGTGGCGTTACTTGGGGGAGGCCTATGTTCAGCAGTAGACTTGTGGAGGGCTGTAATGATTATGATGATGATGATGATGATGATGAAAGTAAGGTCTGTGATATAAAAGCAATACTATAGAAGGTCTTTAAGATGAATTTGCATTACAATAGTGGGGTCGTGGGTTCGAGTCCTATATATGAATGACTTATGAAAGTAAGGTCTATGATACAAAAGCATTACTATAGAAGGTCTCTATGATGAAATAGCATTACAATAGTAGAATTGTAGGCTGAAGTCCTACATATTAATGACTTATGAAAGTAAGGTCTATGATACAAAAGCACTATTATAGAAGGTCTCCTTGATGCGTAAGCATTATATGGGGTTACAGTCGCACTTTATTGCTCTGAATCTGAACTTATCTTGTAAAATTAACTTATTCTAATGAACAGGAAAAAAAGGTATATTTTTGAGTCATTACAATTTGACAATTTTCAATTTTCTTAGCGGGAAGTTAAAAAAAAACAATATATTGTTAAACAAGCAATTTTATTTCACTTCTTAAATTTAAATTTCACATGGATTACGAAAAACATAATAAACATACATAGACAGATTCACACACTCACAGGCAACAGCAAGGTAAGAGCAGTCGGGTGACCGACTGCTCTTAGTAATGTTGCAAAATGACTAGTCCTTATTAGGGACTTGAAAAAGGATTATTATGGTGGCGTGTATGCTGCTTCACGAGCAATTGGTCCGAGGTAAACTTGGACCCGCTAACCGATGTGTCCTAGACATATCATCTTAGTGCCGGTGGTAAGCAGGTTTGTTGTAACAATACGGCTTTCCCGTGGACATCGCATACCCATACCGTTTGTGGACGACGTCGTAGCGATGCGTCGTCTATCTTTCGGATTAGGATGAGTGTGTTTGGTAGCACTTTTAAGTATAACCAGCATACTGAACATCATGTCTTGGTGCATTAGCGCTATGATACGTGAAGTTTTGTCCGCTGGCGTCTTAGTAGCGTGCTACTATGATACTGTTACGAGCTTGAGGTTCGTGACAATAAAAATTGCCGATAAAATTACCTAAATTAACACTTTAATTTACTTTACACAAATTAAAGTTAAAACACTAATAATTAAACACACTAATTCACTTAATTCCGCTCCGAAGCTTCGCTTGTGTCGCCGAGTTCAACTCTGCCGATCGCATCTTGCAGCGCCTATTTATATAATTAGCAAAGAAGCGTCCCGAACATTCAGGTAAATGCGCGCCAGCCAACGAGTATTCGAGTGTAGATTTTCCAGAAACTTAGTTCTTCGGGTGGCGCTGTCGAAAGATTTGTGATGTCATTTACTGCAAAGCTCCCCTCGCTCTCGTTCTTGACACTAGATGGCGCTAGTGCGCTGATTTGAGCGCGGCGTAACACTGCCCCCTCCTAAGACATGCTCGTCCCGAGCATTATCGGCCCCATAATAACGCGCCAAGCGATCCACATGGACGATCTTAGGAGTCCCTCTTGCGCCTTTCTGTAACGGCTCCGCAATGTCAAGGGATGTCCTATCCCGTGGTGCACCAACATTGTACAATTTCGACGCTCCTCTACTCCGTGCCTAAGGTCCCCTCACAGCCGCACAACTTGTACATGTACGGCACCAATCCTCGACATCTTCACGATAATGGACCCAGTAAAACTGTTCTCGGATCTTCAGTAGAGTTCGTTTACCTCCCAGATGGACTCTTGAACGACCATAATGGCACAGCTGTAGAACATTCGGCACTTTAGCTTTAGGGACAACCATTTATAAACGACAGCTGTCTCCTCGACCATTGTCCCATTTACGGCACAGGACTCCATCCTGAAGCAGCAAGCTGTCCCACTGGGCCCAATAGCTTTTAGTGGTCGAACTCATCGCTGAGACTTCACTCCACTTGGGCTTGGGAGCACTGGCCTTTATCCATTCCAGAATCGGTTTGATGTCCGGATCTTCCTGCTGTGCATGTCGTAGGCTGTCCTTCCACCCGTTACTGAGGTGGTCTGTCCTGAGCATCCTCACGGATACCACTTCCTTACTCTCTTGCCTACCACAATGGTTGCAATCTTCAGGCCAAGGTCTTCTTGACAATACATCTGCGTTACCGTGAGATTTCCCGCTGCAGTGTCTGATAGGAAAGTCGTATTCCTGCTGCTGCTGGGCGGTGCTGTTAGCTGCACTTCCTTTCTGAGACCGTTCACCTTCCCTTCCTAGGGTGTGCTTAGGGCAGCTGGACCGAAGATGGCCCCTATCCCCACAGCCATAGCACACTGGGCTGTATCTTTTATTGTGGTCGCGAACCGTAACTGCTGCAACCTCTCTAGCGTGAGGTGAACGATGATCCTGTCGCCGCCAAGCAGTGCCGTTAGCTGCACTACCCTCCTGATATCGTTCACTTTCCCTTTCTGCGGTTCGCTTAGGGCAGCTGGATCGAAGATGGCCTTTTTCCCCACAGCCATAGCACCTAGAGCTGTACCCTCTGTTGCGGTCGCGAACTGTAGCTGCTGCAACCTCCCTTACGCGATGGGAACGATGATCCTGCCGCACGGCTTCTACCTCCAGTGCATGGGCCAAGGCGTCCTTAAGCGTCTCGTGGTACCCGAGCCTCACAGCAGCTCTGACTTCCAGGTCACGGATGCCGTCGATGAATGTCTGCACCAGGTTCCCTTCAATGAACGCAGGTACAGACCGGTATGCTTTTCGCACCAGCTTCTCCACCTCTAGAGCCCACTGCTGCAGGTTTTCGTTGATGCGCTGCACGCGATCTTTAAGCTGCGCACGAAAGACGTGTTCCAGGTGAGCGTCGCCATATCTCACCTCCAATGCCTCAAGGAGTTGCTCATAAGTCACTTCCTCACCGAGAACTTCCAGAACTGTTAAGGCCTGGTCGCGCAGGCCTAGTGTGAGAGCAGTCATGGCCTGATTTTTATTCCAGCCGTTCGCCTTCATAACAGCTTCGAACTGGATTTTGTAGGCTGACCAGGAAGAAGTCCCGTCGAATGGTGGCACCTTGAACCCACGTAGCGAAGGTGTAGTAGCTACTACGGAAGCTGTTGTTCCATCCCCCAGTTTGAGGTCGTCCAGCGTTTTCTTCACGTCAGCCATTACGTTGTCAACCCGATTGTTTAATTGGTCGATTCGGGTTTCGGCCTCCGACAGGCGGTTGTCATGTTGAGCAACCTTATCCTTCACCTCCCGTATCTCTTTTCCGAAGATAGCGTGAAGGTCCTTCATGAGGAGCATCTGCTCTTCCTTATCGCGTTGTAGTTGCTCTTCTAAACGACGGGCCTGTTCCTCCTGCCGGCGGGCCTGTTCCTCTTGTCCGTTCTGCAGCTGCTCTTTCAACTGATGGGCCTGCTCCTGCAGCATCACCATCGGAGCACCTAAGTCAGGTGCCACAGACGTAGAAGCTGCTGACGGACCGGCTTCCGTGGGCGGCGGCTGGCCCTCAGACATCTGCGGCGTTGCACAACCAAATCTCCTCTGGTCCGTCTCCTGCTGGCGTTGACTTCGGGTACGGACACCCTCCGTTTCCTCCTTAGGTAAAATCGGCATTATTTTATCCCACTTCTGACACCAATTGTTACGAGCTTGAGGTTCGTGACAATAAAAATTGCCGATAAAATTACCTAAATTAACACTTTAATTTACTTTACACAAATTAAAGTTAAAACACTAATAATTAAACACACTAATTCACTTAATTCCGCTCCGAAGCTTCGCTTGTGTCGCCGAGTTCAACTCTGCCGATCGCATCTTGCAGCGCCTATTTATATAATTAGCAAAGAAGCGTCCCGAACATTCAGGTAAATGCGCGCCAGGCAACGAGTATTCGAGTGTAGATTTTCCAGAAACTTAGTTCTTCGGGTGGCGCTGTCGAAAGATTTGTGATGTCATTTACTGCAAAGCTCCCCTCGCTCTCGTTCCTGACACTAGATGGCGCTAGTGCGCTGATTTGAGCGCGGCGTAACAATACGTTGGTGATATTTTTTAGTTAACAACAATACAAACTTTGTTACCAAAGTCGATAAGTGTTGTGAGGGGGTGCCACCCGTATGATAGTTGCATTATCATATAGGAATTCACTATGATCGAAAATGCAGCACACAAATTTTTGATGCTATTGGTTCCAGAACTAACTATGTATGGGCGCAGAGCAATGTCCTTTTGAATACACTAACTGCTCGAAACATTTAATAGTAACAATATTGACACAAAATCAATAGAACTAATAAATTTGTAATAAAATTTTGAAATGGCTTCAAAAATCTATGATCTAAATGACAGAAACCACGTAATGCTGCTATTTATAGATTTCAAAAAAGCGTTTGATACGCTATGACACGATGTGCTCTTAACAAAACTAGTGTAAACAGACGTACACGGCCCAACGTAAAGACTACCTCAATAATCGTAAATATAAAGTAAAAATCTGTGCTGAAATCAGTAATGATATCAATGTTACTCAAGGTACAGGTCAATGTTCGTTGCTTATTGAGCATATGTCAACGATATGGAGCATGTTGTCAAACACTGTTCTTTTTGTTAATACGAGTAAGACTTGTACCTTTTGGCTACCAGTAACTATCTAAAAGAAGCAGCACAATGGATGCAGCAAGGTTTTACGCAGGTATCCAAATGGTGACATGATGTGGGACTTCTCTTGAATGCAACTGAAACCAAAATCATTCAAGTTCACTCAAACTGTTTAAAACACAACAATTATTTTAAGGTCGTTTAACGTTGTAAATGTGGGGCAATCGAACAATTTACGCATCACACTTACTTAGGGTTAAATTTAGACAGTAAATTTAGCTATATATTATACACAAATTCTGTCTGTGATATTTTAAAACCTAAATTTTGTTATAAAATCCTATTGAACATATATAAAGCCTTAGCTGAGACAATCATATCATAAGGAATTTACGTTATGGACGAAACTTTTAGTTATAAACTGAAAAAATATATAAACAACAACACTAATGTTACTAAAACTTATTGTACCCCAAAAATTCTCATTTGACAAAATCACAACTTTCAAGCGAAAACACAAAAAAACACCATATTTTTACAGGTAAACTAATTTATAAATAAATTTTATATGCGTAAAAAGTTTACACTAGCAAAGTACATTGAATTCTAATACACTTAGCCAACCGATTACTGCTTATGCAATATAAATTATATGATAATGACAATTTTCAAGTTAAAACTTAATTAAATAATGAAGCTGTCACCTGATCTATTACAGTCGCACTTTATTGCTTTGAATCATATAACTTATCTTGTGAAATTAACTTATTCTAATGAACAGAAAAATAGATATATTTTTGAGTCATTCTTCGAGTATTCTGTCGACTTACCGCTGTCGACTTATATCTGAAAGAAGGTTAAAGCTTTCAAGGTAATTGATAAGTCGTTTATTTATTTTACCAATTAAAAATTATTATAGACTAGCTGTTACCCGCGGCTTCGCCCGCATGGTCACTGGGAAATGAACTATCCATTGCTTTTTGAATTGAAAGAAACCGTTCCGTCCAAGATGTGTCACACGCAGCCTTGTACCGTTACATAACCAAGGAGCATCTAAATTTCGCATTTAGCATGACTAAGACGCCTAATTTAAATTGAAGCTTTTGTGTGTGGTATGCCCTACACCTGACAACTCTAGAGAATTGAGAAATTCTACGGGATATGAAATGCTCTGTTCTGTGTCCATAACTGTGTCTACTGACAAATACTCTGTTATTTCTCCTGCTACTTTGCTTTATATATCTCAATTTATTTTGTTAACGCTCTCATTTTTTAGTTCAAGAATCGCCCTTTCGCATAACCATTTGTTTTCATGCATGTTGTTCGTTAAATATGAATAAATGCTCGCAATTAATTCGGAATTACTCTGTACTAAATTACAAAAATCTCTCGTCAATTTAATGCAGCCCTCAGCATCCATTTCCAACCGCCCATCGCAAATTTTTAATAGTGTGTCAGCGTAGTTTCCAGCATTGATATCATTATACAAATACACTCTCATATTCGTAGTTAAACCGAATTTTGTCACCTTGTTCCATAGAATAGACGACTTGAGGCATGCTTTAATTTCATCTGCAGGTGTGCCCTTTTGAATGACAGGTAAAGTTTGGCGAAAGTCACCAGCCAGTAAAACCACTATTCCTCCCATTACATCGGTATTGCTGCGCAAATACTGGAGCGTTCGATTTAGTGCTTCTACAGTTTTTTTTTATGCGACATTGTACTTTCGTCCCACACTAAAAGTTTGCATTGTCGTAGCATTATACCTTGTGCACTATTTATGCTAAAGTTGCAGTTCGGTGATTCTTCCTGGGCTAGATTTAGAGGGAGTCTTAAAACAGAATGTGCAGTACGGCCCCCGCTTAGCAGCGTGGCGGCTATACGAGAGGAAGCTACGGCCACAGCAATGTTTTTATCTTTCCGTACTTGCGCTAATAATAAATTTAACAAAAATGTCTTCCCAGTTCCTCCAGGGGCATCTAAAAAGAAAAGTGCACCATTTCCAGATTCATTTTCCTAATACTTTGTCAAAAACTCGTTCTTGTTCGGGAAGCAAGCGGGGTACAAATTCGGCTACTTGCTGCTGCAATGCTGGTATATCGTAGTTGGTTTCACGTATAATTTCATCACTTAGTTCATTTTCGGTTGTTCGCTGAGGACTTATCATTCGAAAGTCACTTAATTTTTTGCCTACCATTGTCATTACTTTATCTTCAATTTTTCCAAGTGCTTCATTATAAATGTGTTCATTGTATGTCGTGTTCGCGTGTCTCTGCTGTAACCTTCGCAAAATATCTTCCGCCATGTACTCTTTATATTTGTCCCACAATTCATGTGCATTAGATAGCCCGCAGGATGATATGAGAGTTGCATAAAGATTCCTAATTTTGGCTGGTGACTGGCACTGCACAGCTTCCTCCCTGGTTTCATCCCAGTGATTATCGTTTTCTAAAAGATGCAGAGCTTCACATGCTTCTCTATAAGTTTCGCATTCCTGGCCATTGAAAGTTTTAAGGTCTTTATATCCTGACCCCGGACTCCGTAGATGGTGTAGCAGCAATCGTATACAGAAACATTAAAAATTAGTTACATGGACGGTATACACACGACCAAGGGCATCCGATGATTTTACACCGGCCAATTTGCAACAGACGCGCCTTGAATACGGCGTTTTCACTCCTACCTAGATGTGTTCCAAGTATAATAGCGGGGGACTTCAGAATATAACAACGTTTTTGCAAACGGGTCGGTTTGACAAAATTGAAAGAAGACTGTAAGTGTAGTTTTTGGCGGTGATGCAATTTTTTCTTGAAAATTTCTTTCCGTGAAATATACACGCTCTCCATTTTCTAAGAACACAGCAAGGTGAGTAACTGTTGGGTACCTTTCGTGTAAAGGGAAGCCAAGGAGACGCCATGCTGCCTCGTTACTGCTGACATAACGCCCTGCTTGAAAGGTCTGTACTTCATTAACCTCATTTATAGGTCTGTACTTCATTTGCCTCACCTTCACTCCTGAGATTAAATATTGCTTGGTCGCTTCCTTTATTTATGTACTTACAGATATACTTCATTGCGCGGACAGAGCTACATGCTTCTACATTAATGTGGGCATTAAATATTTTACATAGAATGGGCGAATACGGAACAATCCAGCTGTTACCTAAGGTTTCGAATGCTCCAGAGCGAGATTTGATTGTAACTTTCCTGCCACCATCTTCGAGAGTTCTGCGTCTGCATAAAGGGTAGCCATTGTCATTGTGCACTATTTCTCTTAATAGCTGTTTAGTGAATTCCTTTGTACATTTTCCTTCTTTCATACAGTGCGATATTGAATTTCGTGCTCCACATGGACCGTGAATCATATTTCGGACGATGGTATCAGACAATTCTTTATCTTGCTCAGGATCCGGAATCTCCGCGCTTATTATGTCGTCTATTTGGCTGGGCCGCAACTTCTCTTTAAGCCATATCCTCATGCGGTAATCCTTTTTTTTTTGCCATTCAATTGAATACATGAAGAACTGCACCTCTCCGAAAATTTTCCCATTGTTAATTACATACATTAATTTTTGTACTTTTAATCTAAATACTCTAGCAACTAAATCGTATCTGTCAGTACTTTTTGGCCCGGCATTAGCTCCTCGGTTATTTCTTTCCATGTGGGATTGCAAGTAAAAGTAACAAAAAGATCACGTCTTCCGTAAGTTCGTACATAGGCGAATGCGTCTTGTGTGTACTCATGTAGGTAGCGGAGACTGTTAACGAATGATGAGGACAGAATTACCATTTTACCTAAATATCTAGGGTTTACATTGGCGTCGCTAGAAACTGCATCTTGTATATAATTCTCAACGCGCAGCTTTTTTTTATTTAAAGATATATAACGGAGACGTTCATTTTATACCTTCACATATATGTCTACCAAAAACTGATGAAATAATTGTCTCAAACGGGCTAAGAGGTTAAAATCATTTTCTTGCAACATCATATGATACGCATAAAAATCCATACATGATACTTTTTTGTTCGGAGTAGGCTCCTTTGTGACCGCGGTAATGAGTGGAATTTTAAAATGATAACCCTCCTGTCCTTTGCAATAAATCAATGGGTATTGCAGAGCGTCATAAAACTTGTGTGTATCGGCTACCCGTTGCAACGTATCATCACGTGCTCGCAAGATAATCTCTATTTCTACTATTTTGTTTATCAAAGGTGCATTGTAGCGCCTTTCATGCTCTCCTCGAGGGGTCCGATCTGCGTGAATGACGACTTTATAACCCTTTTCGGGTAGGTTTTCTAAAGCAGTTTTAAATTTTTTGACTAGAATGTTACGTTCATGCAAGAATCTTTGAATTTTGAACACTGTGTCTCTCTCAACTCCCTGGATAAATTGGCAGCGAAAGTTTATCTCAATTTCTTCGTCACCCATAAAATATACTTGTAAAAATTTATGCTGTTCGTTTTCAGCTGGAAAAAGTGAACCTATTCTATGATAAATTTGCCTTTGCACCGTAAATGTGTGCGAAAATCTTGGCATTATTATTTCCCGGTAAACTCCGAAGGACTTTATTTGAAAGCATGAGTTATATTTCCGTATCCTGTTTAAAAAGCGCCGTGACTCATTAGCATCATATAAAAAGAGAGTTTTCAAAGGTTTTTCTGGTTCCCCAAGTAACGGAAGAGACCCTTTGCCTTTGGAACAGCACATTCCTGCGGTCTCATCTTTCCATTTTAAAGCGCTGCAAAATCGATACGCCTTGTCCATCAGTCCGATAACAACTAACCTGTGATTTTTATAATCAATCAACGGATCATAATTGAATGCTACTTACTTACTTACTTACTTACTTACTTATCGTCACGCACAATCCCTAACGGGGTAGCCAGAGAGAACAGATCGCCAAGTGTCACGATCCTTACATACCTCTTTCGCTTCTTTCAGGTTCATTAACTTCTTCATACATGCACGTCTAGGTATCCGAGTACTCTTGACCCTCCCCTCTTCGAGCAATTTGCTCACATGGTCTTCGAAAGTTAGTCTCGGTCTACCTCGACACCTTTTAATATTTACTTTCGCTCTATATATTTTCTTCACCATTCGGTCTTCACTCATTCGTTCAACGTGTCCAAACCATTGGAGTACGTCCCTATCAATTTTTGTGATAAGGTCATCTTTCAATCCTGCCATATTGCGAATCTCTTCGTTTCGCTTTCGGTCGGCTATGGTAACGCCACACATTTTACGAAGAGATCGCATCTCCACTGCATTCAACTTGCTTTTATGCTTCTTCTGGCATACCCAGGTTTCGCTGCCATATAACAAAGTCGGTACCAACACTGCGTTATGTATTGCAAGGCGTGCACTCTTCACCACGCCTTGCCTTTTTATTAATGCATTCAGGGCACCATTGACTTTGTTTCCGGCAGCGACACGCCTATCCACATCTAAATCACATCTTCCATCCCGGCTGAAAGCACTCCCCAAGTATACAATTTCATTTACCTGTTCTAGACATATAATTATTTATATTTAATTTAATATAATTGAATGCTGCGTCATTAAAAACCGACCAATGGTTTCTTTGAAAATTTTGTCGACGTTCAGCTTGGAGCTGTGAATTTGCATCTTTTCGCGCCTGTGTCTGTTCTGGTGTTTCAGATGCCCTTATAGTGGATTGACGTTCAGCTTGCTCAATGAGTCTGTGTTGAGTTTCATCAGGTGTTTCCGCGGCTCTTAAGGCGTCCTGACGTTCCGCTTGTTCGAATAGCCTTTGCTGACTTTGAGCAAGTGTTTCAGTGGCTCTTAAAGTAGCTTGACGCTCTGCCTGTTCAAGACGCCTTTCCTGACTTTGAGAAGGTGTTTTAGAAGCTCTTAAAGCAGCCTGACGCTCTGTCTGTTCAAGACGCCTTTGCTGACGTTGAGAAGGTGTCTCAGATGCTCTAAAAGTAGCCTGACGCTCTGCTTGTTCTTGCCTTCTCAGTTCAGCATCTTCTAAAGATTCTAGCAATCGAGCTAATCTTTTCGCTTGTCTTTGAGAAGATACTCTTGAAAGGGTGGACTTACGTTTGCGAAGCATTATGAAGTAACAAAAAATCTATTTATAAAAAATGTTAAAATGCCTAAAGGGAATTAAATTACCTTTTTAATATTTTTTTTTTAAAAACAAATCCAAAATATCTAAAAGGAATAAATATTTCTTTCAAATATTTTTAAAATCAAAACAACAAAAGTAATTCAAGACACAACACGAATCCGAAAACGATAGCCAAAAAAATCGAATCAACTTAAACCAAATCGCAGAAAAGCGAAATTGAAAGTGGTAGTCAATATAAATATAACCAACGAAAAATTTGTAAGTGTATAGGTACCGTATACACTATCTATACTATTAATATTCCTTTGAAATATTGTTAAACAACCTAAAATAACGAGAACCAATTCACGATTCTAAATAAACGAAATCCACAATCAAAGCCAGAGTCTAAATATGTATAAAGGAATACCAACCAAATCAACAAAACCGATCCAACAAAATACACAAATCTGAAAATGAAAGCCAATATAAATCCATTCAACCTTAACCAAATCACAAAGCAAATAACACAGAACTGAAATCGAAAGCAGGTAGTCAAATAAGCTACGAAATAGAAACAATTTAAGCGTATAGGTACCGTATGCACTATAAGATGACTATCAACGGCGGGAGTTAAGTACACGTCAGGAAACATTTCGTTACCGCGTTTTAAAAACCTAGTAACGACATCTAGCGGAATAAATTTAAACTATGTATACGTTAGACAAGAACTCTCAAAAATTATTTTATATATTTTAATATTTTTCTTATAATTTTGCACAATTTTTCTTATTGTAATACCGATTCATTCATAACTACATATAAGAACTGTATTCATTTCCGTTCAATAAATATTACTAAGGCTTATTAATAAGGCTTACTAAGAACTGTTTCTACCACAGTTAAGTAATAGTTAAGGGTGAAAGCGTGACAGGTGGTGATAGTATTTCTGATCCATACTTATAATGACGCCTGTAACTCTTGCGGGGTAGGCAGAGCAACAACGGATTACTTAATATCGTCTGCGAGGTTATCGCCTATTCTGTGAATTACAATGCACCAAAACGTTTGAAGAAAATCAGCTGGTGAATTTTGTGTTTTTTATCGCTCTCTTCTCGGTCCTGCGTGGAAAAATACAGAATCACACATTTTTTATCTTAACTTTGGCAAAAAGACCATAATCCAGATATTCTAACCTTCTGTGTTCGTCCGTCGTACCGTCGTCCGTCTTGTAGAATCACGGTGGCGCCACCTAGCTGAATTTAATTTTGCAACATACTCGATTTTCTCACGGGAATGATATTTTTTCCGCTAAAAAGTAGCCTATGTCACTCTACAGCCACCGAACTATCCCCCTACAAAAAATCATGCCATGCCGACGCTCTGTTGCGACGTGAAAGAAGGACAAACTTGTGTAACATATTCGATTTTCCCACGGGAATGAGATGTTTTTCTGCGGAAAAAAGTAGCCTATGTCACTCTACAGCCACCGAACTATTCCCATACCAAAATGCATGCCATGCCGACGCTCTGCTGCGCCGTGAAAGAAGAACAAACTTTGGCAACATATTCTATTTTCCCACGGGAATGAGATGTTTTTCCGCGAAAAAAGTAGCCTATGTCACTCTACAGCCACCGAACTATCCCCTTACAAAAAATCATGCCATGCCGACGCTCTGTTGTGACGTGAATGAAGGACAAACAAACGAACAAACACACTTTCGCATTTATAATATTAAGTATGGATTAGAAATTAAACTTAAAAACATCCTTAATTTTATGATTTTCAATAGATGTCACTACTATCTATTTAAGTAGTAATAATTAGTTACTATAAAATTTATTTATATTTACTAAAATAAAGTAACAAAATCTATAAAAAATGTATATTAGAATTTTCAAATCAATTATAAATTTAATTAAATAACTTTAAAATTGCCGATGAGGAATAATGTCACCACTTTTTGTATTTTACGTTAGATGGCACTGTCTTGAAAAAGTGAATACAACAATAACATTGTAGATCGTCGGCCTGGTTCAATTTATTTCACAACGGATAAAATTAATTTTGGGCTTTATTTATGAATATTTTACTTATTTTTATAAAACACATCAATCCTATAAAATGACAGACAGGCATAAATTCTAAAAACCACAAAGTTTGCTTTAGTGTCCTTTATTTAGTCCCCTGGACTTGTTTTTTCCAGAAAATATTAGGATTACAGACACGACTTTTCTACTGATATATTATATGTATACTCGTAGATTAGTCTCAGAAAATGAAATGACAGAAAGAAGAAAATAATATAGAAAAAGAGTTTTTAATAAAAATATAGGATATTCAGAGATTTAATTAAAAATATTTTAGATAATCTCCAAACGGAAGTTAATTCTATTAGTTATATCAGGATAATTGCAGGGATATATGTTCGTATGATACGAGAATTTACGATGAAGTAAACAAGTTATGATTGCGAAACTTCGGTGTTACTTGCAAGTATAAGTCTCACCTTCATTAACTTATCAAGAACTACATTCTGATATATGGGAAATATGAAACAAAATAAATACTTGTAAAATTTAAAATCCGCAAATTAAATAATGGTAATACTGCTCCCCATCGATGATAGATGATTTATGAGGTCGCCGTTTCTTGTTGCTTAGTTAGTACATTCACCCTTACCAATGCATATTATACTTCTTCATCATTACGACCCTGCATAATTCAATTGCTGAACGTGGACCTCTCTTAAGGGCCTATACTATCTCTAATGGCTTAGCAAGACCCTCCGTTATGCCGAAAATATTGCAGAATTCATTTTTATATAAAAACATTATGGTAAATTTGAGGATTAATGTTAAGAATTATATTAGACAAAAACACGATTCTGTAAAATTTTCTCGATAGAAAAATTATCCAAATTTACCTCCTTACCGAACAATAAATGATGAATGTGAAGTTTCATGGTCTAATTTAAAATATTTTTAATTAGATCAGGAAACTTCACATTCGAACTGAACTGTAAATCAGGGTTTATGCTTTTAATTTTTTTTAAATAACCATTATTTTCACTGTAAAAAAAATTATTGGCTAAACTATTGGCGTCCTGAAGCTTGTTTCCTATCGCCCAATACTTAGCAGACTTGCAAACTTGACAGAGAGTTTTCTAATTTATGAAGTAAACCCCGCACACCTTTAAGTTTACGTTTGGTCGTCTCCGGATTAAGTTTTTTTTATACGATACGGGTGAAAAACGAGCATACAACTCAGCTGATGTTAAGTGGATGCTGTGTTCCATAGACACCTACATATATCCTCGATTAAGAACCAAAATTCTGATGCCTTATCACCCTTCAGGACTAAGATGCAATAAAAAGGGCCTTCAGTTCTCTATACTCACCATAAAAACACAGCAGTATTGATATTTTACGCTGGTACTTTTTGAGAGCGTATTCCTTCCCTGGTTGCTCCGACCCCTTTGTGATACAAACATAGTATGGCTGCAGTATGGCTCCACCACGTACAATAAGACTTAACATTAAGCTGCAATGGATGACGTCTGTTACGCAGTAGTGCTCTGTTATAATGTCCCACCAGACCGAACTTCTTACATGACGTCCAGTCTCAACGAAAACTAGCCATCTGTGCAGGAATTGTAGTGCTTTGTGCACTCTCTATTTGCTCATTCTCATAGTCCGATGGGACGGGAGTCTTATACGACGAGATAGAGATCTGGTGCAGGGCCAACGGCTTTACGTGCATTGCAAATAACGGAGGTGAAATATCACCATCTACCTGACTTCAGTTTGCCTGCTGATGTCTTGATAGAAAAACGCAAAAGGTGATTGTGACGAGACCCAAAATTTGATCACATGATTAAAAGTTACGCTTGCAAACGCTAGAGCATCGAGACAATCATTCATGCTGTAGCTGTTTTATTGCTGTAACACAAATTAGTGGTTTGACTACACAGTCGCGGTGCTCTCATAGAATTCCAAGTCAAAATAGCAGCTATGCTGCTGTTTTGACTTGAATTTCAAGGATGCTGAGTGACAGGGGCTGTAGACCTTTTTACTGGTTACGTATAATGCTAGAGATTTCAACGCATGTGCATTTTGAATATTTAACAAGAATTTGTTAATATTTTGTAGACGAATGTGTGACCCTTTAAAAATTTTACGAAACCAAAAATAATGATTTAGGCATCGCATTAAGTCGTTATAATAAATCGGTCAAAAAATAAGTCGTCAAAGAAGTTTTAACCAATTTCTAAAAAATTTCCCAGTCCACCTGCTGCCTTTTCTACCGGGATCGTAGGTTGCTAACAGAATATAACACGATTTTTTACTATCTGTAATAAAAAGAAGTCACACGTTGCCAAACCAAGTCTCCAAGGAGGATCCTCCTTATATTGTCCTCTCGATCCGTAGGCACGTTGTTATGGTGTAGAATTATTTACTGACTCAATCGGCTTTCCTAGTCTGGAAATCAGATTTACGAAGGATTCACTCCATCTGTTCTAAGCTTAGTCTTTAAAAACAATAGTTAATACTAAAAATTAGTAGTATTGTCGACTTAAAAATAAAAGATGTAAATCATTAAAGAAAATTACTCAAAAATTAACTCCTTTTGCAACTCATTTGTTTTGACGTACGCACATGTTATCTATCAAATTGATTACAGTTGTAAGCTATGATTACTTTTTCATCTGAAGATAGCGATGTTGCAACAGAGGACATTAATTGTATTATATTACTTAGTATTTATTTAACGCACGCCATATAACACGAAGCATTATTAGGTAGTACTTTACTCTCGACACGTCGAGGTTTAGCAATTTTGTGTTCTTAAATGCCTCCATCATAAGCATATTGCACTTACACGATAATATGAGTAGCCGCATATAAATAAAACACATATTTTCTAGAAAATCGCGATGACTCCCGAAACAATTGACGTATCGTGGCCGCGTTTTTTTTATTAGCTTCAGTATTATATCAACTAGTTTTCTATTTAATACATTTAGCCTAGAATGCGTAGTTTGTTCATAAAATGATTTTTAACTTTTATAAGTTTTACTGCTATTAAAAACTTAGAGGCGCTTTCATGTTTCAGACCTTGATTGACAAAGGACAAATACACCGTACAGCCTATATCGATTTTTTACTTTGTGTAATCGATTTATTTTGGTGAACATTATTAATTATTTATTAGTTTTAAATAAAGAAGCCCTAAATTTAAAACACGCAATTTATATATTTTAAAAGTCATGAATATTATTCAACTTTTTCATCAAAATTAAGTTAATCGTTCATGAGCCAAGCACTTTTGGATTTTTCAAATATTTTTGTTTCTTGTGTTAGGGAAAAGGTCGTTACTTTGTTATATTTTCTATTATTTTATAAATGTAAATTACACAAGTTTTTGGTCGATTTCTTATAATTGCTCAGACCTAAGGACATCTGATTATGCGTGGCAAGGAAAATTATTCAAATTTTAAAAATGTTGTAAATTTCTTATTCTGATATATAAATTCTACTATAACTTACACTAATATATAATTTCTGGCACATAAATATAAAATATACAGAATCAGTTATCATGCAAAATAAATTTATATTTAAGCGGAATATATAAATTAATATATTATATAAGCGAAATATAAGCGAAATATATAATTAATATATAAATTTTTATATAGGCGAAATACCACTGGCTGGCTGATTCATCACGAGATCTCTAAAACTACCAGATTGACTTAAAATTTAGTATAGTTACTCATATCACAATGTGACGCAAGACGCACTTACAACGGAGTTTACAATAGTCCCAATAAAAAAAAATATTAATATTTTAGATATATGTTCCGCAATAAGATATTATCTTGCGCCCAGCAAAGCGAGCGGGTATAAGCTACTATTTTATATAGTTATAATTTTTTGTATCCCACTTTCTTGTGTCAACTGCCTCGTTGTCAACAATCACGGGTCGGGCCTAAAAATCAATTATTGAGTTTTTCCGTCAAGAAATTCTTAGTAGTTGCCCGGAGTCACGAAGTTGGCGGTGTTTTAACCCCGTGCCGCGGAAAGCACGTAAAGCCGTTGGTCCTGCGCCTGATCTCTCTCCGGTCGTGTAGGTTTACCATCCCATCGGTTTATGAGAATGAGGGAATAGAGAGTGCACCTGTGCTTGCGCATACACTTGGGCACTATAATCCTGCGCCGATGGCTAGCCTCCGTTGAGGCAGGCCACCGTGACCGAAATTCAGTCTGGAGGACATTATTATAATTTTTTGTGTATTCAGTCACTAGAAGCATATAAAAATGTATCAGTGTTTTCTAATTGGAATCTATTAATTCTTAATTAAAATTACCAACACTATCTTATGTAGTAGCTAGAATGTAAACTTGTAAAGAAAACTTAATTTACCTATATATTGCGCCAATAAACAATAAGTATTGATTTAAATTATCTCAGAATCACTTAAAACATAATATAATAATTTAATATGAACTAATAATTGATAAAACAGAATAGGTATTCTATAAAACATTTACAAAAATAACAGGAAAATACTCTTACAAAAGTGCTGCTGAATGAACATTACGTAAATAACCTAAATTCAGCAAGAAATAAAATATTATTGCGAGATTATTTACTTGAAATTTATTCAGTAAATCTCTGAGCATGTAATAAATCTTAGCAGAATAAGACACATTTTTATTAACCGAACCCGTACAAAAATCTAGGCAATTCACATATATTAGATATTACTCCGCAATTGCGAAATCAAAACCACGATTCTTCTTTCTTCAAAAAGAGCAGAAGCCTATGCCTTTGGTCAGCAGTGTAATCTGCACTTAGGTTTTTCTTATCTTTCTTCTTTTTGTTATCAGGTTGCAAGAAGTCACTGTTGGATATGGACATACAAATGAATCAGATTGCACAACTCCGATGCACCGCACTTTTGACACTACTTTCGTAACACACAATTCGTGTGCTTGAATGTTTATTTCCTATTAGCAGTTGCCCATGACTTCGTTTTCGAAGATTGTCATAACTCTTAGAGTAAGTTAAGTTTTAGAGTTATTAAGGTCTAAAATGTGCCATTTTTATCATTCACTGACTCGTTCATCCAAAACGTAAGCTACTTTTTTGGCATTAAGTTAGATCATGGCGTATACCCGCCTCATCAGTACCGATGTTCAGTGACATACCCAGGTATCGGTATGTGTCAGCCTCGGAAAGGTCTTTTAGTTTATAGGCATGGATAAGTCTATGCCCTCAGAGTTAGTGTACATGAAGGACCGCAAACTTACAATTATATGTCCCCAGCTCCATTCTAATAGAATTGCTAAGGTGAGGCTAATTCCCCAAGATGCGATCGACTGGAACGTATAATTTGAGACCATCCATATAGAAAATGAGGTTCACTTTTGTACCTCCTTTTCGAACCTGGAATCCCCTCCCGAAACCCTCTAGTAAAGTACTGAGAAGGTTCAAAAGGGGCAGAACCAGATTGGTCATAGACAGTCGCCCTGGAAAATACCCCTTCTTATTCTTATACGTTTCTCCGCAGCCATCATCCGCGCATCCAAACGGCAAAGGATCGTACTTCAATGCCCCATACACTGCCTGAGAAAGTCTCTAACAGTACAATCAATCTTTTTGGAGGACCCTCTTTAGCCATGTATGGGGCACCGAGTCGAATGTTTTTATGTAGTCTATCCAGGCGGCGGAGAAGTTCCGAGGGTTGCGCTTAACCACTTTGCCAATGTCCGTGCCAATGAGGAGTGGTTCCTTTGTTCCACGAATACCGCCCCGACATCCATTTTGAGTGCATAATATTACCTGATTTAAGTCCAGGTGATGAGTGACTTTCACGCCCAAAAAAGATCTGTGGTATGTGGTATTCTATTCTTTAAGAAGCAAGTGAGCGCTCCAAGTAGTAATAAGGCTCGAGAGCGACTTCTAGCCGAATGCCTGTTGAAACTCTCGGGCCAGCACAGCACGACACAGCACAAACCCCTTCAGCTAGTGATGCAGCCCTTCGATTCCCGGAGTCTTCCAGTTCGTGGCCCTATAGACCACCTTACACTCTTCTCATGGCTGTTAGACGGGAAATAAAACTGCAGTCTCCAACTGATTTGACAGCACACAGGCAACTGAACAGACGGATCTTCAAAGACATGTGGCAGGACTTACGTGACTTTAATACTGCTCGTATCGAAGAAGCAATCAAGCGGAAAAAGGGCTTCAAAGTCTTTGCAAGACATCTGTCTACCAGACTGAGCCAACTGTCAAAGCTAAAGACCGTGTAGTGTGGGCTCACGGTATCCACTAATGTTATATTTATTATAAATTGAACAGTATTAAATATGACTTGGAATATAACGGTTGTCTCATTTTATAACAACATTACATGGCGACCCTGCCAGTCGGTGCGTGTGCGACTCCACTCGCCACGTGCACCGGCTGGCCACCGATAGTAAAATTATAATAAATACATAAAAAATTGTTAATTAAAAATTATGACACATTCCTGGATTGAGAAAATTATATAAATAATCGTGTAGAGACAGACAGACAGCCATCAAAAATTTATATCATTGTGAATAAAAATTTGTAAAATAAAATTAAAACATAAGAAGTATAAAATCCAAAGGCAAAGAGGCATCAAAAAGGAGATAAGAGGATGAGAGGAATAACTTTTTCACTACGGATAAGAAGAATATTGGTTGAGAAGATCTAAGTTGAAATACGCAATGGTGTTCACATAGGAAATTTTTCATTATAAAGATATGTCATTGACTTACATATTACTAGCGTGAGGACCGGACCGACCGAACAACTAAAACGGACCAATGCGCTGGGACTAAAATTATAGTTTAGGGCCAACGCGAATCGGTCGACGGTGGTGCGCGCGCAGGACAGATTTGTCTGTCACAAATATGTCTAGTTGCGTGGTAAAAGAATGCAAAAATTACGATACAAAGATTTAAAAAAAAAACATGGGATATCGTATCATC
Organism: Parnassius smintheus behrii; assembly: GCA_036936625.1. NCBI lineage: Eukaryota > Metazoa > Arthropoda > Insecta > Lepidoptera > Papilionidae > Parnassius > Parnassius smintheus. The sequence continues at coordinate 24,296,048 of JAUPFT010000010.1, read as the reverse complement.
GGTAAATAACCTTATATTTTACAAAGTTATTTTTTTAAGTTTTATTTTACAGTTAGTTTAGTTACGTTACCAAGATTAGGACAGAGCTGGATTCAGACCATCAAAAATATTGTACTTGGAACGTAAAATTATTTTTTTTAAATTATATCACGTTTGACGTTTCATGTTTCTTTTTTCCCATGTGCCGGGATTTTGACGTCACGCGTCTAGTTTACCTATACGTTTCGTTTTTTGACGATTTTATTATTATTTCTGTTTAACCTACCTAATATAACTATATATATATATATATATATATATATATATATATATATATATATATATATACATATAGTTATATAACCTTATATGTTTTATATTCAATAAGTGTAAAACGAAAAGAGTACAAAAGAAACCATATCTGCTTAATGAATCTGAAAATCTGACTCATAAAATATTTTGAAATTCTGTTTTCAAACCGATTTCTTCTGGAGCATAGAGATTTTATCATGGTAGCCCCTCATCATAATTGTATCAAGGATGCAACATAAATGCATCGATCGAGCATCGATTGATCATGAAGGAAGCTAATTCTAATTTTATTAAAAAAACGCGGTACTCATGTACACTACAGAAATCCTCGATATCGTATGGGTAATATTAAAATGTAAAAGGACCTAATAATAATATAATTTGACCTTTAGGTAAAATTATGGTATTTTCTTACGATATTATGTACTACAAACTATGAAATAATGGAACAATTCGGATAATTATACTACTAAATCCGACCCTGGTTGCCTCTTGTTTTGATATGACATTTGTATTATGACAGATGCGCTACTTATTCTTGTCTGAAAAAGTTATTAGTAAAATATATAAATGGGCCTATCCTTCCTTTTGAAATCGTTGAGATATATACACAATTTTCAAAAACTCGTAACAATCAAGAAAAACAAAAGGGAGATATTTACCAAAACATAAAATTATCATGAATTTAATCGAGTGCCAGTTTTTAGGACTGAATTTTTCGTATACTCCATCTACAAGAAAACAAGAAGTATGTTATTTTCAAGAGACATAATTTTTTTTACTGGAGACTATAATGTGAAAAATATGCTTGATGTGCTACAAAATAATTACTGTATAAAATGCAAATTATATGATTATATTTTTAAGGTGAGTGATTTTAATTATTTATATCTTTTAAAATTCTAATTTCATAAAATTAAAAATATAACAACTTTAGTCAGCAATCATATTTAGATATATTTTTACCATTTTTTATTTTTTAACTCATTTTGTTCATTTAATAGACGGAACACTCTCAATAGAAAGCAAGTGCTATTTGTATATTCATATCCTTATTATTTTAGCGTGATTACTTTAATTATCTATTTGGTTCTAAAATATTTAACATAACGATGAAAAAAAAGAAACTTTATTGGTAGTGAAAATTGCACGTAATCTTTTGCATATAAAGCATCGGAATATTACATGAATTTGATACAGAGTGTTGCATTAATATACACTACTATTGTCTCCTGACTTACCTTCAAAATATTCTCTTTTTACTTTTTCATTTACTTTATCTCCGATTAAAATCCTGTGTTCAAATGATAAATAAGACTTGATAAAATAAACTATTATTTTGTATTACAAAACTGTAAAGTAGTTCGACACTATTTTTGAGATAATTTGATCATAGAATTTAGATAACGTCTCTTATGACTTAATGGACTATTGAAGCTAAGACTTAAAAATAAAAAACAAATAATAAACAACTTATATAAAAAAAATATGAGAAAGAGGATCAAAACATAAAGTTTATGTAGTATGGAAAAAGCAATTGTTTGTACTTTAAAAGTATAAACCGTTTGCACAAAAGAGTAAAATAAAGGATAGAATAAAAAAAATCCTTAGTTAAATTATAAAAAGAAAACTGTATGAGAATGGTAGAATTGATATATGTGATGACACTAAGGTTGTGTTCAAATATATTGGGATGGTGTATATATTTGAAAAAAACAGTAAAATATTATCTTAACTATTTGTAATCGGCTTGATCAAATGACGAATAACTATGGTTGTGTTAATTTTTTTTCTTGAAGAATGTTGAGGTTTTGATATGAAAGGAATATAATAGTATAGATTTTAAATGTTGTAATATATGTTGTATATGTAAAATGATGTAAGTGATGTTTAGATAAATTATTAGAAACTCTGCAGTTTTAATATCGAAATTTTGCTAGTTTGGATTTTGGTTCATTGGAATGAAGGAATTAGGCTATCGTATATTATCATAGCCAATGTTTAGGGTCCAAACTCTGGTTATGTTAATAAACCGATATGCTTAATTGAAATGAGATGGAATGAGATTGAATGAATATAAAAGTAACCGATACAGACAAAGATTTACATTTTTTTTAAATGGTGACCTTGAGAAATAAATGATGGAGAGACACGAGAACGTTTATCACTGGTATAGCATATAGTCCTCAAGAAGGGTATGTTTCCGTGATTTGTCGATGAAATCGGAGTAACAGGTAATAGGTAACAACGGCCTCAGTACAAGTGATGTAACTGAGTTTACTCATATTAGTACTGTTAGGGACCAAAGAAGTTTTAAATTTGTTACCCTTATTAATAAGACATTGTGCCCACATCCTTCGTTGGATCATGGTGCGAACTTTGTTTTCCTCTGTGACAGTTGTTGGAGTCCTTTTAAAAGGGACTTAAAAACGTAGATCTCAAGGTTGTGCGCATAAGCCAAGGTATACTACTACCTTAATATAGTATGATAAAAAAGTGTATGTACCAATAAAATGAAATAATTATAATACCCAAGTAAATGGGGTGCCCTTAAGTATGTATGAAATACCCGCATGATAAATATCATCGAATGAAATACTCGTATAATTGAAGTGAGTTAAAACTTCGATTACCGATATCTAATAAATAAATAGATATATACCTGAATAGAGAGAAATAAAGCTAGCTAAAAGTCAAAAATACTAAGAAAAAAGAAAGAAAGTGCGTACGAGAATTATGAAAAGAAATGATAATAAAAAGACCTAACAATCTACAAACATACAAGGTAATAAGGGGATCCCTGACTAAATCTATAGGGTTGGATAGGTAGTTATTTCGCATTTCTATATTAGAGCCATTAACGCTACACAAAATACTACTAGCAAGTTGCTATAGGGTTCGATTCACACAACTACATGTAAACAAATAAAGATATATCAACCAAATATGATAAATATATTTTTGCGTAAAAATTTACAAGATTTTTCATATTTAGGCACATTGATGCATATTTACAATGATTCTACTTTAAATAAATTCCTTTTTTTGTCTCGTGTTTTTTTTACGTAAAAAGTGTACAATTTTAAATTATATTCGGTTTATATAATGCTTATTGAAATCAAATTAAAAGGTTATCGATATACTATTATTGTACATTTTTGTAATTTAATAGCATTTTTATGTATAAAGGACAACGAAAACATATAATTATGTCATTTGTTTGAAATAAAATTGTGTTTTGCAGTGTCAATAAATATTTTGTCAAACAAACTTGAACTGTGTACCTAGTAGTGTATTCTTTTGTTATATAAAATTATAAATTTCTGTCTTAATTAAGATAAACATATTCCTTAGATGTCATGAAATAATTTATTTTCGAAATTAAACAACTTAAATAATGAATATTGGTTAATGTACATGTGTAAAAGTTATGTTAAAATTGAATGTAACAATCTATAATCACAGGTAAAAAGTACATATTAGGAAAGTTAAATTAATTTTATTTACGATGTCATTTTAATGCATTGTTAAAACTAGGTACCATCATACGACGTAAGCGAAAAACTGTTCCCATGAACGTACAAAGAAATTTAAAACAAAGGTCTCACAAACCGCTTACGTGGCTGGGATTGCACGTTGTATTTAGATTCCTGTTGTTATGTTAACGAGCATGATAACGTATTTCACTACATTATTTGTTTGTTCTTTTCTCTATTGTAAAATGAAATGTAAAATTTTTGGTTTGGTTAAACAATATATAATCGTCTAGCATTAATAGATTGTGACGAAATTATGTATAAGATTGTGACCATTATCATATGTGACATGGGATCGGGACACCAAACAATAATATACCTATAACCTTGAACAAATTAACCACTGGACCTGACATATAAGCGGACGTACCTATACCGGTCTTGTCAGTAACCAGGAAATTCTAGCCTTGGTCGTTTATTTTGCGTCAGTCTCAAGCACTTACTTGTCAACAAAACATCTCCCAAAAATGACTAAATGTTCAGTTAAATGGTGTAAATACTATAGCGGTGGAAGCAGCACTATTTCTTTTCAGTTGTAAGTACATTATTTTATTACATTTATGGTTATTTATCACAAAAATTAATCAAATGTAAAATAAAATTTCGTATTATCCAACTATGTTAAATATAGTTGATATTTCTATGTATTGTTGACATCTGAAAACCATCACAAAATGGCTGGATTATACCATTTAGAACGAGTGACTAAAACTGTGGAGTGAGTCAATTTGACATCAACTATTGCTTGACCATGTCGAAAAATATATCGATATTTGACCATATGACCGAATAAATAATGATGTTTTTTGTACAATAAAATAACACTTAAAAATTCTTATACATATAACAGTATCCTACAATCTGATGTCATTACATTTATTATAATAATTTTTATAATTAAATACAAATATTATAAATGCAAAAATTTTAATTAGTATCTGTACTTAAAATATTTAAACACATAAATTACACGAATTTTTAGATTTTACAGTGACCCTTCTCGGAAGAGAAAGTGGGTAGAAGCAGTTCGTAAAGATGAAACCCGACGAAACACAGCGCCATATGCAGTGTACATTTCGATACTGCCTGTTTTAATACTAATGCAAAGAAACAGAAAATGACACCAATTTAGGCAGTCTCATTGCCCATAAAGACAAGGGAAAACTGATACTTCCCTTAAGTGATACCATAGCTATTTGTTAGCACTGCGAACTCAAATTAGGAAGGGTGTTCAGAATAAAAGACGAAAAAAGATTACACAACAGACTTTCTTCTGCCGAAAGTAACAGAAACATTGCTGCAAGTCCATAAAAATGTCCTGCTTCTTTTATTTTGATTAAAATTTAAATACCGGAAGCTTACCTCACCTTCATTATCCCTTTATTTCCTTTGTTTTACAGCTTATTTACGATACGCCTTTTCTTTCTCATTCGTTCATCGATATATTTTATCGACTACGATCAAACACTAGAAATAGAGTAAACTTCTACGAATTTCGTATCTGTGTTTATATTAACGTATTAAAATCTTCGTGCGTGTTATTCTCCACTTGGTTGAACGTGTTTTCATATGTAGATTTGTGTTTTATGTCGGGTCCAGTGGTTAATTCGTTCAAGCCTATAACATATGCATTAATGACTGTATGAAATAAAATTGAATAAAATTAAAGTGGATGGCTGTATGAAGTTAATGTAATATAATGCCGGTATTGCAAATGGATTGCAAATACACATTGTTTTGAAAAAAAATCGTGATTGTAATTTGTAGTTACAACGTCTTCACTGACTTCACAAAAAGATAAGAAGCAAGAACCATATTGTTTCTTAAGATCGTTCTAAATGGACTCAATTTAAATGAGACTCAAAAAAACCTTTTTATTATTTTTAACTGCGCTATATGCGTATTATTACATATTTTAGTTGGTTACTTTTAGTTTTGTAATTTTCCATAATATTTTATGTTAAAGTTGAATATTATTTTATAGTATTTTTTGTAGTAGTTTATAATGTTCCGTAATAAGACACAATTTTCTTTGTAAATTTTGTAAACCACTTTACATTTTGAATGAATTCCAGATCTACAATTTAAATTAGAAAAGTTAAGTTCCATCTGTATTGAATTTCTTTGTACTAAATATTAATTTGATGTATGTTGTGGTAATTATTTGTATTTTTTGATACAGATATTGTAAAAAAATGTAATTTATACCATTTTTTTTCGAGATGCCGTGGTAGGTGTAGTGTGGGCTCACGGTATCCACTAATATTTATTATAAATTGAACAGTATTAAACAAGACTTGGAACATAACGGTTGTCTCATTTTATAACAACACTAGCTTGCCAGGCAAACGTTGTTCTGCCCTTTTCGATCACCATTTGTCATGTCTTAATAAAATTCTTAAATTCGCAAAAAAAAATTATGGGTCACTCATGGGCAAAAAAACTATTCTATCTCTAAAGTATGACCAAACTGCACACGGTGTGCAAATTTGATTAAAATCTGTTAAGTAGTTTAGGAATCCGTCGCGGACAAACAACGTGACACGTAATTTATCTCAATATATACAAAATTACGTGTCACGTTGTTTATATATTTTAAGACAGCAAACCACCGACCCACCGAACAAGCCGGTTTTCGAAAAGGCATCAGTACCATAGACCACATAAATAACCCGCGACAAATTTTGCAGAAGACCGAAGAGAACAATCTGCCACTTTGTTTGGCGTATGTGGACTATGAGAAATCCTTTGATTCCGCTGAAATTTGGGCGGTGCTATAGTCCCTTCAGCGGTGCCTTTCGGTATATCGAAGTGCTAAAGTATTTGTACAGTAAGGTTATGATTGCTATCCGAGTATAGAACCAGAGTACTAAACCTATCGAACTACAAAGAGGTTGTAAGACACAGACATTTTCAAGCGACTGGACTGGAAAGGATACGGTATTAACATCAATGGTGAGTAAATTACTCACCTTCGTTTTGCTGACGATATAGTCCTTATGGTAGAATTGCTGGAGGATGTGATGACCGGAGCACCTTGCTCAATGACCTCAATAGTGTTTCCCAATGCATAGGTCTTAAGATGAACATGATCAAAACAAAGATCATGTTAATATCCATGTCACACCTATGCTGGTTGTTCTTGGGAGCACTAAGCTTTTAGTTGTTGTCGAGTTGTCGAGTTCGTTTACTTAGGACAAATAGACCAACTAGGTAAGTCCAACTTCAACCGAGAGGTCAATTGGATTCAACTCGGCTGGGGCAGCACTCCGGAATTCACGACACATCTTCTCCTCAGGTATACCTCAAAACCTGAAAACCAGATTGTACAACTAGTGCGTGTTGCCAGTGATGACTTACGGGTCTGAGACATGATCCTTCACTGCTGGCCGTGTGAGGATGCTCAAGTTTGCTCGGCGAGCTATGGAAAGCGGTCAGAGCTAGTCTGCGTGATAAACTTAGAAACGAGGATATCCGCGGTACAACCAGAGTGACCGACATAGCCCAACGGTTTAGTAAACTTAGTTGACAATGGCAGTATGGCCGGCCATATAGCTCGAAGAACCGACATCCGATGGGGAAAAAATTTCTCGAGTGGCTGACTCGTATCAGTAGGCGTAGTGTAGGGTGACCCCCCACTCGATGGTGTTAAGACCTGATCAGACATGCAGGGAGTCGATGGATGCAGGTGGCTCAGGACCGTGCTTTATAGCGTTGCTTGAGGGAGGCCTATGTTCAACAGTGGACTTGTGAAGAGCTGTAATAATGATAATGATGAACGGCCCATATACGCCCCACTGTCAGGCAAAAGACTCCCTTCTTTCTACTGACTTATCAGTTTTCGGGTACATCATCAACTGATGATGTATCCGAAAACTGATCAGATACATATAATTTATGTTAACATTATTATAATCATGACGTGTAAACTGAATTTACTTTGTAAAAAAAAGATTATTTTACCAAATTTTACTTACTAAATTAGAAAAAGTAGGCTAAATTTTTAAATCATCTATTTCTTACGTGCAAGCTTGTGGTACTCATTAGATAACGTTGAATATATTATTTATAGAATATGTAGCAAATAAATAACTATATTTATTAATTATATAGTTTTATAGAATGTGAGTGAAAAACGATCATATATTCCACCTGACGGTAAGTTAGTAGATTCTGTAGTCCATAGACATTTACGTCTATCTTCATTATAAATCGAATGCAGATGCGTTGTCACCCCTGAGGACTAACATAGAATTCCTCGTAGATATTAAAAAAATATTTGAATTTTATAAATAATCCAGATAATGACTTGCCATTAAAATATGGGCGATATTCGATTATGCAGATAAAAGAGTGGGAATTTTTTTTCATGCTGCACTGGACATTATTCTTTCATCACTCTCATTAATCACTTCGTACCACTGCGCGATTGGATTAATGGACGTATGTGATGCTCTTTCCCTGTCTAGTTTTATTTTGTGTTGGCTTATCAATAATAGGCACATATAAAATGTATATAATATATGTAAAGAAACAATTTAAACATTTTTTGTATAAATTTACAGCTATCGTTACTAATGATGTGTAAAAAATGTTATTACACAAAAATATTTATAAAAATAAACTTTTTTATATTACATACATTAACATGACCTTTATTTACTATTTTCAATGACCTTTTACCACCAATGAAATTCCTTTTCCTGTATTTAATGCCCAATTGGAAGCAATATGTGTGTAAAATCCAAATTATTAAAAGTTTGGACCTGGTTACTATAAAATAAGCATTGTGTCTTTTTGCAATAATTGAGCACTTCCGACATTTTTTACAGGAGTAATTATCGTAAGAAGCTTTTTTAAAATTTGGCTGTTTATATAACGTAGAAAATGCAGTATATAATCAAAAAACGAAATTTCATATTATGCTGTCTCCACCACACTTTCAATAGAAATATAATGTAAGAATATAATATTTTGTTGAAACGTCCATTTTACTTCGGGTCAAAAACTTAAATGAGGCAGACAACAAAAAATAGCCTTCTAGCGCATTCTTTAAACAAATTTACCAACAGGATTCAAAAGGAAATTAATTTATTTTTCACACACTTTTAAAATTACAAAATGAATATAAAATAAAATTAAAGGCACAATATTATATTATATATTATAATGATATTAATCTTTAAAATATTTAAATAATATTGCAGTGTAGGTTAGTGTAGTGTGACCATAAGTGGAAATTCGTCCCATTTTGGCAGTTAGTGGCGATGGTCATTACGTTCTTTCATCATCTCATTTGGGCACGACACCGATTTTTTTTTTCATTTATATAGATTGCATTAAATCGCTATTGTTTTAATGGATATATTATTATACCCCATAAAGTCATTTTGTCGCTGACCTGAGAAAACATTTTCAGTCAATGGAATAAGTATCAGAAAGAGCATACAGCTGTTCTATTAGTAAGTGACGCACATTAACTATAGGGATTCTTTTTTTTTTACAACTATAACACATTTTAAGCACGTTACCATGTTGTCGCTGTCGCGATTGCATCCGTTGTAAATTATAAGTAAATAGTAAGTTGTATATTCGTTTATGTGGCGTTTTGTAAAAAGATTATAACAGGAAACTTGGATTTTTTACCAACAATCCAATTTAATTAAATTTTAAAGTAGAGAATAATAAAAGTAGAGATAAAATTTTTAATATACTCATGCTCAACTTGGCAAATTAAAAAAATTGTTTAACCAATTGGCTAATGTTTAGACTAGCTTTGTGTTTACATTAGACGATTCGGCTAATTTTTCTTTTATCATTAAATTGATGGTGTTTTATGACGTCCTCCAGACATTTGAATTTTGGTAGCCTTTCTCAAAGGAGCCCCTGCACAGGATGGAATTTCCTTGGACAAGCTTCCACTTGACACACGCACACACACACACACACACACACACACACACACACGCGCGCGCGCGCGCGCGCGTGCACACGTACGCACACACTCACTCACGTAAACACTTTTTCTGTTCTTTCACTCGGTACGGTATAACACAGTCCTATTGACTGACTGATCAGTTATCGGGTCGCCAAATATACTTTATGTTTACGTGGTAGAGCCATACTGCAGCTATATTAATTGTATAGTTGTAGTACGAATGGCTCGGGTCGACCGGGGTAGAGCCACGCTCTTACAGAATATCAGCGTAATATAGCAGCTTAATGCTGCTGTGCTTCGTATGGTGAGTGTAGAAAACCAGAGACCATTTTTACTGGAAACGAGGCATTCCATCGCAGCAGCAACCACTTACCATCAGGTGGACTGTGTGCTCGCTTGTCACCCTTTTCCTATATAAAAAAGATGTCTATGGGTCACAGCATCCACTTACCATCAGGTGCACAACGTGCTCTTGTGTAACCCTTATTATGTAAAAAAAAAACATTATTATAAATATGACTTGTAACCTAAGTCTAATTTGTAAAAAAAAACTATTTTACCAAATTTCACCTTAAATTCTGAACTAAGACAGTTATACGCAGGAGAGCAAGATCAACTTACATAACCCAGCGGATCAGCAGGGTGAAGCGGAAATCAAAATGGCTAATAAAGTTTGAAAAACCGACTAGACTGTACTATTAAGTATTCTGTAACTTTAGATGGAAGCCTCGTAATGGCAAGCGCAGTGTCGGGAAACTCTCCCACTAGGTAGAGCGACGACTCGATGAGTGCAGGTAGCTCAGCACCGTGAATAATCAATAATGGTTATGTCGATGAATTCAATTTGTAATAAAAATCTAAAAATATAAATGCCTTTAAGATATGTAACGAGCATTCATGACATTTAGTCTTCAATAAAAAGATAATAAGATATAGTACCTAATAATGAAAAATACTGTACCGTAAAAATAATGGTAAAAATTTAAGAATTGTTGAACTAAACTGAAATTAACTGTATTTTTACAAAATGTAACTTGCCAATAAATGTGAAAATTGCCAATAAATAATAATTATAGGTATATCCGTTACCGTGTCAGCATCGGTGTTAGAATATTCACTATCCCATGTAATCCCGTAGTTGTCGCAAGACAGAGGGAATCAAATCAGGAAATGGGCAGAAGCATCATCCTAATAAAAACTACAGAAAAATAATTAAAAAAACTGCGATTGCGAATCTACAAAGTGTAAAAATAATAATAATATATTAAATATACGGTAATCAATCTGTTTAGACTTTCGTTGATTTCTAAATAAACTATACGAGAAACTTATTTTTTATTTTGCAATTTTTCACACAAAATAATATTAAAATATTTATTTATCATGGCTTTTTATTTCAATTCTTTTGTTTTTGTTTTTCATAGTTAGTTCTTTCGACACACGTTTACAGTCTACGAATACGATGACAATATGATAAATTAAAATATTTCACGGGCTGAGTCAAATAACAGTCATGGGAACGTTAACTATTCTTCTAAATATTTTCTTTTAATTTATTCGTTTTTGTTTATTGATTTATTTGCACGAATTAGGGCGATATATTAATGAGAAATGTCTAAATGATATTAAAGAGATAACAAATAAGTCAAAGAGAAGTGTTAGGTATCGTTGTATTAGAAAAATTATGTTACTTTTAAAATATCCATTTTTTGCACGTACGCTTGTGGTACTCATTAGATAACGTTGAAAACATTATTTACGGAATATGTAACAAATATATAACTTCCGGTAGTGTTTGGAAGAAACCATCATGATTATTGATTTCTTAAGTTTACGCGAACACTACACATTGAATAAAACTTTATATACGGAATTTATCACGTTTAACTATCGTATTTTTAATTCCCGACATTTCGGGATCTTCACGGAGGGACTAAGATGTTTGACGTACCGATGTCATAGTTATTCCGGCTACCTTCAGTTTTAATATTAATTTTCATCATCATGATTGTTTGTTTTATAGAATATGAGTGACAAACGATCACACATTCCTTTGATTTGATTCCATTGATGATAAGTGAGTAGATGCTGTAGCCCATAGACATTTTACATCTATCCTAATTATAAATCGAATGCAGATGCAATGTCACTCCTAAGAACTAACGTAGAATTCCTTGTTGCCATTAAGAAAAAATTATTTCAATTTTATAAATAATCCAGATAACTGTTTGCCACAAAACATATGAACTCTATTCGATTATGCAGAGAAAAGAGTGGAAATTTAATTACATGTTGCCCTGGACATAATTCATTAACCACTCTCATCAATCACTTCGTAAAGCTAGGCGATCAGATCAATTGACAAATGTGATGCTCTTCCTCTGTCTCGTTTTATTTTGTGCTGCCTTATCAGTCAACTCTCGAAGCTTTTAACTATTCATATTAACATCTAAATATTACTACAAAATTTTCAATAACAGGCACGTGTAACGTGTATATAATTCATCTAAAGAAGCAATTTAAACATTGTTTAAATTTACAGCTATCGTGAATAATGATGTGTAAAAAAGTTGTTATTGGACCAAAATATTTATAAAAATAAATTATTTCATATTACAAACATTAACATGACATTTATTTACTGTTTTCAATGACCTTTTACTTCCAATGAAATTGCGTTTCCTGTGTTTAATGCCCAGTTGAGGGCAATACGTGTGTAACATCAAAATTATCAAAATTTTGGACCTGTTGTTGTAATGCAAATCTTCGATACTATCGCACGAATGCTGTATCGGATATGAGTATTAGTTGTTCATATATCGGATATGAGTTTAAGCAATTTACGTGTTTTATCGGACACTTCCAGCGTTTTAACAAGATTAATCATCGTCAGAAACTTTTATAAATTTTTGGCTGTTTATATTTCGTAGAAAATACATTTAATAAAGAAAAAAATTCCAATTCTGTCTCCACCACACTTTAAATAAAAATAAAAATGTTGGAATGTAATATTTTACTGAAACGTCCATTTTAATTCGGGTCAAAAACTTAAATGAGGCAGGCAAAAAAATAGCCTTCAAGTGCTTTCTTCGAACTTTATCAACAGGTGTCTGAAGGAAATTAATTTATTTTTCACACTTTAGAAATTACAAAATTAATATAAAATAAACAAAAAGGCACAAAATTATATTATTTTTTATAATGGTATTAATCTTTAAAATATTTCAATAATATTGCAGTGAAGATTAGTGTAGTGTGACCATAAGTAAAAATTTGTCCCATTTTGGCAGTAAGTGGCGATGGTCATTACGTATTGTCATCATCTCACTTTGCCACGACACCGATTTTTTTTTTTCATTTATATAGATTGCATTAAATCGCCATTGTTTTAATGGGTGTATTATTATTCAGTCATTTTGTCGCTTGCCAGATCGTTCAGGGAGTTCATTAGCAGATAAAAGGGACACATATGTATAAAATTTTGTCACATTAGTATACAAAAAGTATTTACTTTACATTCATGTTTTAACTTCAAATAATAAACATAATTTATTTAAATTTGTACTCTTTTTAATAAACGTATTACGAAGGTTATCCAGTGAAACCCTCGTGCTAGTGAGTGGAGTAGAGTGGACATGCAGGAAGCCGATGCATGGGGCTCAGGAAAATGTTTTGTGATATTCTTTAGGGTGGCGTATTTGACTGTAATGATGATGATAAATAAAGTAGTTTATTTGTCTGTTTTTTAAATAATTTTAGTTTTGTAGTTACAACGTTAAGTAATGTTGTTATGTTTTTGTAGTTTCCATCCTATCTATGACAGAAAATTTTAAATGTGAGTCGTTAAATTGATAAGGATAGGCTGACCTAGAAAATCTTGTAGTATAGTCATGCTGCAGGTGTAATATAATATATTCAGAACAAATGGTATGGTTCGATCGGGAATAAAATCACCGTAAAATAGCAGCATAAGGCTACTGTGTTATGTGTTTTTTTAACTATTATGTCAGTGACTACTATCTCACTTGAATGTGATGCAGCCGAAAATGGAGGAGGGCCCTGACTGGTGCCATCTTAGTCCATTGGGGTGACAATGCATCTGCATTCTGAATTTTAAATAAGATGTAGATATCCGAGGATTCTCGCATCTAAAAATATTATTTGGTTGCCACATTTTTAGTTCCAGACAATAGTATTAATTACAATTGAGTAAGTAAATTATGATAAAATTAATTATTGATCGTGGCGTAGCGGTTTTGTAACATTCACTATAAACCAAAAGTAAAGCAGAAATAAAACAGAGATAGGCAGTAACGCTTAATAATAACGACAATAAAAAAAGAAACTGCGATTGCTAATGATCCTGATAAGCGTGGCAGCAATGGCAAATATTCCCTTTGAGGCAGTCTATGATGGAGGCCTATGTTCAGCAATGGACTTTTGATAGGCTGTAACGGTAACTTTTTTTCTTTGTTACAAGTAAATCAACAGATCGCCGTTTAAAAGATAAGTAAATAATGAATTCATCATTTTAAAATATAATTTACAGTCACTATTTATATTACAACCGATTTTAATCCTTCATGAAATAATAAAACATTATATATGTTTTATTATTATCATATTTCTATAAATTGAATAAAACTATTATTTACGGATTTTATCGCGTTTAAATTACAACTATCGTTTATTTTTGTTATCCCAACGTTTCGGGTGCTTTACAGCACCCATGGTCACAGGGGTGGCGGGGGGTGGGGGGGGGGGGGTGTGCGTGCTTGCGTAAATTTAAGAAATCATTATATTTCTATATATTTTATTATTTCATGAAACATAAAAAATGTAAGCTTTTTGGATCATTACTCGAGGTAGAAAAGGAACTGTTAAATAAAAATCTGTCAACCTTCGAGTACACCGCTGCCACTTGTACATTTTTACGACATCGTAAAGTTCCTACAGGTCTTTTTTTTCATTACTTACCTACAGCTGTTTTGGCGAGTTTTCTTTCATTTTTAACTTAAAACACGATTGTTGTTATTTACCAAAAATATTTTATCGTATCAACAGCTTTTAAATTTAAGTTTTGCGTTCATTTTGATCATAAAAACATCATTAAATAGTATACTACGTAATATTCCGGTGTTCATAATTATTCTCTTTCTGAGTGGCTAGGCCGATTATGATAAAACTTTTACTGAGTACTTATGGGGTAACCTGGATGGTTCTTAGCTATAACTGGGCCTGGTATTTGGTACTGTTGTTATGATCTAGAAAATATTTGTGCGAAGCCGGGGTGGCTCGGATCGGCTGCATCGGCAGCGTATAATAATCCACTACTCTTTAATATTATCTTGCGAGTATCGTGAGAGGCTGCAGAGGAAGAATTCTTTAAAGTGGCGTAAGATAATCTACTTCGTCATTATATGGGTGTCATGATGCAATAGCAATGATCGTTTATCTATGTTCGTGAATTAACCTTCAAAAATGAAGATTTTTATAAAAACTAATAAATACCCTTATTTTACCCCCTTATGGAAGGAATATCGTAAAATTTTTCGAAGTGATTGTAGACATTATAGAATAGACTTACTAACATAATTTCAAACAATATACGACGCCGGTGATGATGAAACAGTTAATTAGGAAATGTTGTTTTGTTGATACCTAATGATATTTAAAATGTAAGCAAATAAATAAAATAATATAATGAATTTTAACGTGTTCATTTAACGCGTACGAACAATAAGTTAAAATCAAACTAATAACATATAATACATAAATATAATAACTTTTTATGCGCGTTCTTGTTTGTAATCTTTATTCTATAAAAACTATTTAACGTGATACGTATTAGGTGGTGAAAGTTAGAAAAACTTTATAGGTAATATAAAATATTCAGCTGTGGAATACAAAGGAAACATCCTGTGATGTTGATATATAGGCAGACTATATTAGACAGGCCCGTTGGTCTAGTGGTTAGTGACCCTGACTGCTACGCCGGAGGTCGTGAGTACGATTCCCACCCAGGACAAATGTTTGTGTGATGAGCACGATCATTTGTTCTGTATCTGGGTGTAATTTATCTATAATATTTATGTATTTAGAAATATATATAAGTATGTTTATCAGTTGTCTAGTACCCATAACACAAGCTCTGCTTAGCTTGGGACTAGATGGCGTTGTGTGATAGTTGTGGAATATTATTATTATTATTAATATTATTATTAAGGTCCGGATATTTTTGAATTGTCATCATATCTAAGGAAGTTAATTGGCATTAATTTGTAATAGTATATGATTCTTAACGTTTCCGTATAATTGAGCGTTAGATCAGTAACAAAGCGTTAATTAAGATTAACGATGGCACAGAACAGTACGAGACGTTTGTAGCGGTGGATTGAGTGTCTTGCTATAAACAATGCCAGCACATATATCTTTTGCAGTTGTATTGACACTATCATCCAAAACAATATATCATACTACTGAGATTACTACGTCAGATTTGATAGACCACAAATCCTCGCTAAAGAACACCGATTCCTTCCAATGATGATTCGCGAGGCTATTGAAATCAAAAAACATCCTAATTTCAATAGAGAAGATGGCTGGGTGCTACCATCTGCTTAGCATCCTATAATAAATAAAATTAAATCCCAACCCAAGCATACAACTGCAAGATTTCAAGATACCATAAGTTCATACTGTGTAGATCGGAACAAAAGTTAAATTCCAATCTATGGTAACCGCGGTTAACTATAACATCTGGACGTTGAACATCTCAGTCCCGCCCGTGACCATGAGTGCTGTAAAGCGTTCGAAACGCCGGGTATTTAAAAAGTTAAATATACGCGATAAGTTCCATTAAAAGTAGGATTATTTCAATACTTATAATTTATTAATGTCTTTTCTATCGCGCTTTGTGGTTAAGCCAATGCCACATTGGTTTTTTTTTAATATTTTGGGCAATGGTTACTTCGGATCTATTGTGTATATAGTCATTTCATTACCTATAATCATTCCAACTGTATGCTTAGTGAAAAATATGGAGTAGTCAACATTGAGGAAGCGTAATTTTAGTAGAAATGAAGAAAATGAAAAAATTAGTCCAGCCTTCAAGGTTAACCAGGCTGCGATCATTTGACAACAAGGTCTGAAATTCAAGAAGATCCTTAATTATTTCAATATAGGTTTAAGGAGTACCATCAAATGTAACGGTAATTATATATCAGCTTTTAATTTGGATTAACCTTATGGCTTGGGGTTTTAAAGAGTTCACAATTAACCCATATGAATAATTCCAGGCGAAAATACATGCCAGATTCTTATTGATGTTATCAACTGCTTGAGCAAAATCGATCGCTTCATTTTGTTAATATATTTGAAGAACATTGAAAGAGAGAAGCTATTTGTGACGAAGATTGCGAATAAAAGATGATGTATATGCCACTTTGCGAAAATTTACAAATATTATGAAACTAATTATCTATATCTATAAACGTAAATAAAATTGTAGTGACTGTCTATAATACTGAAATAACTGTATTATATTTGATTACATTTTTTATAGAATAAGAGTGACAAACGGGCTGACGGACGGACGGACAACGAAGTGATCCCATAAAGGTTCCGTTTTTTTTTGAGGTACGGTTCCCTTAAAGACATATTTTGGCGTAGAAATTACGAATAATGTAAGCTAACGTCAAATTAAGAGTTAAAATATTTTTGTTAAAAACTAGCTGTGCCTGCGGTTTCATTTGCATAGAATCTAATTTATTTCTTATAAGTTTTATTACTTTGTGCCTACTTCATCATTTCTTATAAACTTCATCATTGTTGCAACTCGAACAGTAGTATAGATATTTTTATACTTTCTTATGACATTCTCTTAAAAGTTCCGTAGCGAAGCGATCATTTTTATCGGAAAACGAGTGTCGGGATCTCCGCGGGAGGTCCATGTGCTATAATTTTTTTAAGTTTCTTATATGTGCGGCGAAGGTGGAACACAATAGGGTTTTAGTCGGTGCGAATCTAAGATACCCCGCGAAGTGGGTATACATTTCCGAAACAAAAAGGTTTCATCAAATTGCATGACATTTACGTAGCAATATCTGTACTTTGTGATAAGTAATGCAGCTTTAATCAGTTTCAATTACTTGGCCCGATCAGACTGTCAATATTCATATTATCAAATCAGTTTAAATAGCCTCTTCCTGTAATGTGAGGAGGTCTGTGCCCAGCCACAGAATAAATAATAGTACTGCGTACGGAAGTTGCAGTCCTTTGATGTTGACATAAACATAAACACTCACGCCTGTCACCCAGAGGGGTAGGCAGAGACTACAGTCTTCCATTTGGCACGATCCTGACACACCTCTCTCGCCTCCTTCACATCCATACACCTACGCATGCATGCTCGTCGGTTAAGGGTACTCCTTGATGTTGACTGCTGCTTAATTATTATTAATTGGATTAATCGCGCACACAAGCTAAATAACACTTTATCGCTGCGCGCGTGTTTCCTTATTACTTTGAATCTTTACCTCTTCCTATGTCACGGTGAACTTTCCGTGGTTACTAAGGTCTGCCAATAAAGAGTAAAAAAATACATTGCAAAATGGTGATTAAGTTACTTAGGTGGAGTACAATTTCTAACTATGATCTACCGACCATATTTTTTTGACCTATGTGAGTTCTGTGATGCCCAATGTAAGCAACTTGCAAGGCCACTAGAAGGGAATCGCCATGCTTGGCTCGGAGGAAATAAGTAGATAGTGTAAACAACAAATAAACCTGAACTACGATTCCTAACAGAAATGTGATCGTATCCTACTTAGTTAAAAATCTTGTTAGTAAACAGAGTTTTAATTTTAGACGTATATAGGTATGTATATAGATACTTGGTTAGTGAAGTAAATTTCGACTAGGTTTCTTAAGTACTTAGGTATTATTTCTGTAGTTAAATAACTACTTAATTCTTTTTTCAAATAAAATATGAAATAAATTCACCTTCCATAACTTCCTACTAAAAACCTTCAGTAACTTAAAGAATGATATATCCAAAACCTAGCACCGATCCACGCAACAACTATAGTAGGAACGAAGTTTTGCCATTATAATTTATCAAATAGGTAATATACAACAAATATATAATTTTAAATTACATTAAAACTTTTTCAACTATTTCATCCTACACTTAAATATACTAAACACTAAACAAAAACTATTTCAACAAGTATTTACAAAAAATATTTGCGTAAACAGCGTTAAAAACTTTAACGTTCACTCGCTTAGAATGCGCTAACTCCGACTGTGTATTGTAGCTTTGGGCGCTTGGCGTTTATAGGTAATTATTTCATGCAGGTAGCAAAAGTAACAGAGGTCTGGCCCAGCTGTGGGACGTATATAAGATGTACTTTTAAGTATGAATATAGCCCTGATTATTCACTTAGTCAATAGTTGTACATATTATATTCTTTTTAGTACTATTTGTTTAATATTAAAAAAAAAACACTTAAAATAACCGAAACATGCCATTGACATCTGTTAAAATCTTATAAGGAAACTACTGGATTGGGGTCTAAATAACAGTTATTTCAAAAATAATTTGTCTTTGTTAAATTCTTGTTTAACAATATCACAACTTTCAATCGAAAACATTAAGAAACAACATATTTTAATGTAAACATTTCACTGTAGCAAAATACATGGAAAATACATTAAACCAACAGATAACTGCTGAAACAGCTTATGCAAAATAATTCATATAGAAATGAAACCTGACCAACAAATATTGAACATGTTTCAAGTAATAATTTGATAAAATAACGAAGCCTTCACTTCCGATCAGCTGTTGAATTACACTCGCACTTAATTGCTTTAAATCAAATATAGAATAGGTACTTAGTGTTAAAAATAACTCATTCCAATGAACAGAAAAATAGGTATGTTTTTGAGTCGTTCAAGATAATTTCTGAAAGAAAATAGTTTAAGTTTACTTCAAAGTGCTCAGACTCAAATTGATATTTAGAAAAGAAATATCACGGCGAACATTTCGGTCTGGAGGTGAAGAAAACTTAATATATTACACAATAAATGTAAGCTATCTACTTAGCAAACTCAATAATTACTTAAAATGAAATATAAAATCTACGGTTAAAAACCCGCTTGCCAAGTGTAAAATCTATAGCGAATATCCCCTATGAAATAATGTATTGGGGAAGTTTATGTTCAGCGCTGGACTTACTGTGGGCTGTAACTATAATGGTAACGGTACTAAGTAAACTAGTATGTTAATAGATTTCTAATTATAACTTTACGAACGTGTTTATTTTTTACCTTTCCTGTTGTCATGCACTACATACAAAAATGTAAAACTACATTATCCATACTAAATAAATTCTCAAATAAGGCTCATATATTTGCGTTGCTTGTATAGATCAGTCATACAAATTATAAATGTCAATTAACAGAATCACAATTTGAATGTTACCGTATTTACTATATTTAAAGTATTAGCTGCATTATCGTAGAACACTATACTTCTTTTTGCTTCAATAGTATGACAGAGCGGTGTCACTTATCTTCATTTTCATTTTCACTTTCACTTCACTTTTCTTTTCTTTTATGATTCACTTATCTTATTATGATTTTGATAATATACTAGGTATTTATTTATATGTACATTAAAGTAAATTACAGCAATTATTATATACGTAACATTAAATAAAAACTATAATATAGAAAAACTCACACTAAAAATTTAAATACTCAAAAATTCCTGCTCCCCGTGGTATAGTGCCAAGAACGCTGGCTGCGTTTCCTCGCTGAATAGCTAAACTTAGCCTTTGAGCGAGGAAAGAACCAACCCTCTTGTCACCAGCCAACGACCAGCGACTGGATACAGTTCCTATAGGAACTTCACTGCTCGCGGACCCCACGAACCAATAGTATTATATAAGGAAATGAGGTCAATTATGATGTATTTTATTATCTGACTTCAAAAAAATGAGTTAATTGTCAGTTTGACTGAGATTATATAATAAGCTCCCGTGCAAGCGTCAGGTTCCCTGACGATTTATATAAAACATTCTATATGTACACAGCGCACACGATTGTGATATTTCATGACGGAAACATTTACTGACATTCAATTCGAAAAAGCAAAACCAGTATTCGGAATGGAGAACGGAAAAGTCAAACCATCTCGAACGCAGCTCTCGTGTATATTGTGTGAGCCGCCACGGCCGCACGCAAACGTAAATTTTCATTCCGAATATTCCAGTTGCCCATAGCGAATGTCATACCCTCAGGGAAAAGGACCTAACATGAAACATTAATTTTACAGTAGGGCAAAGATACGTTTGTATGTCGTAAATTTTACTTATTTTATTAACGTAAAAGCATTAAATATACATTAAATTTGGAGAAAAAATATACTATAATGTTATGAATATTTTGATTACGTTTAACACATAGAAGTTCTTAAAATAAAACTATGTTTTATTACTTTTCGTAATAAGTTCGTAGGTTAATTACTGGAATCGCTGATATTTTATTAATAGTAAAAGTATAATTTTCAAAGTAGTCTCATATAATTTTCAACCAAATTGAATACGATCAATATAGTCAGCCGGTCAATATTGTTCATCAAACCTGTATTCCATTTCATATACTTCTTATTCTCCTCCATCATCCCATAAAAGTTCACAGTTGAACTTAACATAATATTACGTCTAGATAGAAAGTTGTGGGCAAATGTACGTAGAAAATAATATCTGCAATTTAAAGCCAGTGTCCGCTGCGCATCTGCTTAGCAACAATTATGACTCCATGATAATAAAAAATACAAAAAATAAGTGTAGTCTCAAGAAAAAAATAATTAAATTTCAACATTTTTTTAAATTTTTTCATGTGTTACATGTATTAACTTAACTTACAACTGAGATTTTGAGTGAGATTGAGAGGGGATAACTCCGGGCATCTGTATATGTCACTGTTGGAGCCACACGCAAGTGTGAGTAGCAATCCAAGAACAAGCCTCGTCTGACACTATTCCGATGATATCTCAGACATCAGTCCGAGCTGGATTACAATGGCTCTCCAGCACCTTAAAAACGGTAAGATCCCAGGCGAGGATTGAATTATAGCGGAGCTTCTGAAAGCGGTGGAACACCGGTACTTAAATTCATTCAGAAGCTCTTCAATTCCGTGCTTCATGGTGGCATTACTCCGGAGTCGTGGAGAAGTGCGATGGTCTTGTTCTTCAAAGTGACAACGCTCTCTTGAGGAACTACTGACCAATTTCCCTTCTGAATCGCCTCTACGTGCTGTTTTCGACAGTTATTACGAATCCTATCGCACTCAGACTCGACGGCTTCCAGCCTTTCGAACAAGCCGGTTTCTGAAAAGGCTTCAGTACTTAAACCACATACATAGCCTGGGCATATTTTACAGAAGACTGAAGAGTACAATCTGCCACTAAGCCCGGCGTATGTGGACTACGAGAAAGCCTTTGATTCCGTCGAAATTTGGGTGGTGCTACAACCTTTTCAGCGATGCCAAGTTGACTGACTATCTGTCGGTATATCGAAGTTCTAAAGTGTTTGTACAGTAGGGTTACGATGGCTGTCTGAGTACAGAAACAAAGTACAAAATCTATCCAACTGCAGAGAGGTGTAAGCCAGGGTGACGTTATATCCCCGAAACTTTTCATCGCTACATTGGAATGTTGGATGATTTCAAGCTACTAGACTGAAAATGATACGGTATTACCATCAATGATTAAAACATCACTCACCTTCAATTTGCCGACGATATAGTCCTTATAGTAATACTATAATAATTTAATATGAAACAATAATAGAAAAACAATATCGGTATTTTATAAAACTCTTACAAAAATAATAGGAAAAGAAATGCCATTGAATTAACATTACGTGAATAAGCTAAATATATATTACTACTTACTATAATTAGCAGGAAGCGTATTATTGCAAGATTATTTACTTGAAATATATTCAATAAATCTCTGAGCGTGTAATAAATCTTAGCAGAATAAGACACATTTCGACTAACCGAACGAATAGTACATATCTACGCGGTCTGTATTAATTTAGATATTTATTATAAAACTACGGAGAAATCAAACCGTGATTCTTCTTTCTTCGAAAAGATAAGAAACCTATACTCAGCAGTAAAATCTACATGTAGGCTTTTCTACACTTTTTTATCAGATTACGGGCACTGTTGGGCATGGACATTCAAATCAATCAGGTTTCAGCGTCAGATGTATCCAACATATGACGTTAATCTAGTAGCACACAATTTTTCATGCTGAATGAATATTTATTTTCTGCTGGAAACTACTTTGTCTATGTCTAATGTTATTAAACTAAGTTTGTATAAAAAGGGTTATTATAATATTAAGGAATTTATGGATGATAATAACCCCTGGGAAGGGTGATCACTACCAAGCTATTTCTAATTTGTCTTGTGTTGCTAATTGTAAACATGATTGTAAGCTATTATTGGAAAAAAATAGTCCCGCTGGGTTTCTTGCTGGTTCTTCCCAGGACAGAGGTTTTTTTTTTGCGAACCAGCGGTAAATGAAAAAAGTGACTTTCAATAAGTTCGAGGGGTGATCCAAAAGTAATGATAATGAAAATAAAACACGATAATTAAAGTTAAAATAATATTTTATTTTTCTACATAGTCTCCTAAGAAATCAATACATTTAGTCCATCTTTTTAAGGTGACGTTAGATTAACATGCAACAATTTTCGTGATGTAAAACCACATTTGGTTAAACTATTGCAAGCAATGTTGCATGATAATAGATCCTATATAAGGGACCTAAAAACAACTCCATGAATTGCGCCCTCCTTTCTGCCAAGGAGGGTCGCGTTCGTATACGGCTTAGAGATCTCTACTCAGATCGTTAAGCCATTTCCTAAAAGGCGGTGTTTAGTGGGTAAAAGTCTCCACATAACCACGCAGCCAGCTGCGTGGTATGCTATGAGCATTCACCGCCTCCCTCCCCCGCTTTCCGGAGGGTTACCCATATTTGCTTCGGGCGCAAAAAAAAAAAAACTCCATGAAAACATCCAGGCAGTGGAATATGAGGTCCACCGCCGGAACTCACCCCCACTGCCTCCGACACTGTGTCCAAAGATGAGATTTACTATCACCAAAAGACAAAAGACCGAAAAGGCACCGGGTGCGGATGGCATCACCAATCAAGCCTTTAAACATTTTCCGGAGCCATTCTTTGACCTTATTAGCCATAATCTTTAACGCCTGCTTCGATCTCAGCTACTTTTCCACCATGTGGAAAGAGGCAACTGTCATTGGCATTCCCAAGCCAAGTAAGTCTCACTACCTACCTTTCAGTCACCGTCTCATCAGCCTCCTCAAGGCTATAAGCAAACTATTCGAACGCGTCTTCCTCACACGCATGAGGCGCCATTTATTTCCAACAGACGGCGATCCTCTTGTCATCCCCCACCAATTTGGTTTCCGATCGAAAAACTCATAACCCCAACAAGTTCACTGAAATATATCCTCAGCTATTTTTATCTTCGTCGTCAAAAAATTATCGCGGTCTTTTTCGCCACTGTTAAAGCATTTGATAGAGTCTGGCATGAATGCCTTATCTACAAACTTTACAATTTAGGCCTCCCCGATCATCTTGTCCGTCTTATGGCCTCCTACGTGGAGGATCGTACCTTTTATTTCAGACACGAAGGCACGCTCTCCTCTCCGGCTCATGTCAAAGCTGGTGTCCCTCACGGCTCCGTGCTTGCCTCCCTGTTATATATACTGTTCACCAACGATATTCCTATCCCGTCAAATGGTGTTCAGCTCTTCCTCTTTGTTAATGACACAGCCCCTTACTCTAAAGACAATTTACTCTTACAGATCCGGAACAAGATCCAAAAGTCAGTTAGTGACATAGTATCGATGTGAACCCGGAGAAGAGCCCCGCCATTTGCCTCGAGCATAAACAACGTCACCACACTACTATTCCGCCTATCCGGATGATAGGAACCCCTGTCCCTTGGCAAAAGACCGCCAAGTACTTAGACATCACCCTTAAGACGAGGCTCACTTTCGACACCCATATCAAGAAAGTAACTCGCAACGCGCGATTTTACCTGGGTAGGCTCAAAAGAATGCTGGGCTGACACAGGAAAATGTTTCTCCGCAATAAGTGAACCCTATACGACCTGTATACCACCAGTCATGACCTAAGCAGCCCCAATTTATGCTCATGCTAAACCAAGCATTCTAAACGAACTTCAAATAGTTCAAAGCCTATTGTCTTTGACTGACTGAAAGACTGTTGTCGGTCTACGAACGCACCCTCTTTCGTCTGCAACGCCGACCTTCACCGAGACTTAGAGCAACCGACAATCTACTTATTTCTAAAATCACGCTCTGAGAAATTCTTTGAAGCTTCAGTCACACTCAAACCACCTCATTCGTGAGGCAACTTCCTATGCAGCCCCACTTCCCTATCGCTATCGAGTTCGCAGGTCGAGAAACGCTCTGATACCTCGCCCCCCCAACAAGCTATCGGCGTACCTGAACTGCCTCTTGGCGGCCCAGGCTGAGTTTTATCCTAATTCGTAAGCTGCCTTTGTAAGGCGCGCAAGACCCTACCAGGTTAAAGCCAGTCCCAAATGGTGTTTAAGGGGTAGGCACTCTAGGTTACTCAGTGAGTCCCACATAACCACGCAGCCGGCTGCGTGGTACGCTTAGAGTATTCACCACCACGCTCCCCTTTTAGGGTCTTTGAGTTGCTTCTGGGCACAAAAAAAACGTGGTAGAGCCATGCTGCAATTATATTAGTAGTATAGTTGTAGCACGAATGGGTCGGACCGGGGAAGGACCACGCTCTCACAGAATACCAGCGTGAAATAGTAGCTTAATGCTGCTGTATTTCGTATGGTGAGTGTAGAGAACCGGAGACCCTTTTTACTGGAAATGAGGCATTCCATCTCAGTCCTCACGGGTGACAACGCATCTGCATTTTGATTTGTAATGGAAGATAGATGTAGATGTCTATGGGCCGCAGCAACCACTTACCATCAGGTGGACTGTGTGCTCGTTTGTCACCCTATTCTATAAAAAAAAAACTCTTTAAAATGTACCTGAATGCTATATAGCTGTGATCTTGAACGCGAGTTTTAATTGACCATTTTATTTTCCTATGTGAGGGAGACCATATTCACAATCAAGAATTTGGTCTATTACCATAACCATATAAAATATCGTTTCTCACGACACGCATGAAGCGTAAGGTGATGGTTGATTGCTAAAACGTGACAAAAAGAATAGTAACAAGCAATTAATATCTGACGAAAAATGATTAGAAATTGATAGAAAAAATGGTGTAAGGGAAGCTGCTACCCCACATCATTCTTTGAGCGTTATTAGAGGCGACAGAAGGAGGTGAAATAGGAGTTGAGTAGCAGCATATTCCTGATAACAACTCGAAATATAAAATATAGTCGATACCCCACCTATCAAGTACGCCATGCTACAAATGCATACATTTCATTAAAAAAATACTTTTTCTTATTTAGTAATATAGACTATTTAGATATAGCACCTTTTTTAAATTCGAAAAATTATAGCTAAAGATAATATTAACGGCTTTACTAAAAATTATTCAAAATTGTGTATTTTTTGAATTATAGATATAAATAGTATTAATAAAAAAATCATTTGTCTTCTAAAAAGCGGTAGCAATGTGTTTAATGTAGGCCTATACATTATTCATTAAACCGCATCATGAATCAGCCCGTCCAAGCGCGTATTCACTTCCACGGACGGATATGCAGCTTCCAATGATACGCTTCGAAGTATTTAATTAAAGTAAGAGTATTTCATTTCAACGGGCCAATAACTGAGAACACACTTACGTGTTAACGTCAAACAAATCTATTAACTGAAATGTTTTCATTTTTAGTTCATAGTTTTTAAACGACACAGAAACACGATACTATAAAACTAAGAAGGGTTACTAAGAAAGGCAAACTATTGTGAAACGGTACAATGAAAATGCATAAAGCTTTCATAAAAAAATAAAGATCGACTGCAAAAAGAAATTCAAAAAATAATAATTTCCACCTAACAGTACTACCTAATAATTCTTTTTTTGTAGTATGTGGGTGACAAACGAGCACACACTCCACCAGATGCTGTGGACTACATATATATATATATATATATATACTACTACTACTATACGGACCAAAATACAAAAACACAAAAACCGGATTCTTCGATCAAACTTATAAAGTTTAGATTCCTAAAACAATAATAGGTTAAAGAAAGACCATTGTCCGTTCTCATCAGATCATTTTTTTTTGATATCAAATGAGAAAAATGAGAAATCACTCATCTTTCGTCTTCCAAAAAAAAAAAAAACTTTATCATAAATTCTTATCTATATATCTTTAATTAATCTGTCCACTAATATGTATTAGCACCGACTTCAGAAGCCATTTCTCCTTTTTACTGGAATAAAGGCATTCCATTTTAGTCGTCAGGACTGACAACGCATCTGCATTTTGCGTCTTGATTAGATAATACATTTATATATATATATATATATATATATATATATATATATATATATATATATATATATATATATATATATATAATATAAATATATATATATATATATATATATATATATATGTATAAAAATTTATAAATAAAGTTTTTTTTTTTTTGGAAGACGAAAGATGAGTGATTTCTCATTTTACTCATTTGATATCAAAAAAAATGATCTGATGAGAACGGACAATGGTCTTTCTTTAACCTATTATTGCTTTAGGAATCTAAACTTTATAAGTTTGATCGAAGAATCCGGTTTTTGTGTTTTTGTATTTTGGTCCGTATAGTACAAAATCGAATAATCTACACTTTGTGAATTGCTAAGAGGCAATGATTTATTATGTGGTCACTTAACAATATTTCTCAGTTGGGGATGATCTGAAAAATCCTTGCTTGATGAATCGCTAACTAACCGTCTTTGAATTTATAACAGCCATAAAAATCCTTGGTAAAAGCAGCATGCAAATTTGAAGAACTAATATGACCATTAAAGAGACAACGAAAATACTTGGTATTGATCCGTTAAAATTTTGGCTATTAGCATCTGCTCTTTTATTTCCAACTGTTCAATTTCATCTCAATTTCTATCCAATTGGGGTTCCACGTTTATCAAATCGATCTCGTAATCAGTGCAAATTTATACGGACAGATTTATATTCGCAACAGCTATTTTTTGAGCATGCAAAGGGGTGGGAAGACTATCTACTCTTAAGTAATGTGAATATCTACTGTTACTACGAATATATTTGATTTTCTTGGATTCAAAACATTGTCAATGATTTATAAGTTATCCATAGCAAAAAATTGAATACTCTTACAATTTTCTTGTAACTAGTTCATCAGCTCCGTTAATTATTCCCAACAGATGTTTGCAAACACGTTCGGCAGTTGTAATAGAAAGTTTTCCTATTTTAAACATTAAACGTTACGATTCCGGTTATTTGAAAATTCATTTTTCACTAAAAATTCAAAAATCTTTGTAAAACTTTAGTGAATATGTACGACTTGTGCTCAATTTTTTATTATATATTCTTCATCAAACTTTAAAATTTGGAAACAAATTCATCACATTAAATTTGCTTGTGGTTTAGGTTATGAAATTACTCAGATTTAAAACAAATTTCCATCTAAAATCGGAAATTTTTTAGGTGGCCAGAGGCGCGATCCCCCCCCCCCCCACCTCCCTCCTCTTAACATGATAGGGGAATTAAGTAAAGATCTACCCCTGAAGGGTACCAGCACCCCTGGAGAATCCCTCGCTGAACATTCACGACCAAATTACTCTACTCCTGGGCGTGGGTGCTCAGGCTGCCCCACGTATTCTGGGGGGGGGGGGCAAACTGAGTAACAAGATAAAGGCGACCTCTGCCACGCTATCCGTGAATTTATGCAGTATCAGGGGACTTCATTCTAACCTAAACGCCGTCCACTACCATTTCGAGACGGCGAGGCCGGCTCTACTTTTTCTGACCTAGACGCAGGTGTCCTCTCCAGCTAATGCTTCGTATCTCTCCTGCCCGCGGTACAAACTGGAACACTCTTTTGTGCCTCGGGCTGTAGCCCACCCAGCGACAGCGACGACCATCTCTATAGGTCCAATAGCGGTAATGCCGAAACAGACCGACTCTTCGACCACGTCCAAATGGCTACAGATTCTTTGCTACAGCAGATGATCCCCTCCGCAGAGATGGTGATCCTCGGCGATTTTAATGCCCACCACGTCGAGTGGCTTGGTTCACGCTTAGATGATTATGCGGGGAGATCTGTTCATGATTTTGCCGTGGCATATGGTCTGACACAAATGGTTACTTCGCCTACGCGGCCTATGCACCTTCCCTGTTGGACCTTCTGCTGGCTTCTCATCCAGACGGATATGAGATTTCCGTCGACACCACTTTAGGCTCCTCAGACCATTGTCTTGTCCATAGTGTGGTGCCACTCACGCCGAAATCGCGGTCGCATTCTGCAGCTACCGGTTACCGCCGTGTTTGGCACTAAAGGTCAGCCGATTGGGATATCATGCGGTCTTCTATTGCATCCTACCCTTGGGGGCGGGTGTGCTTCTCGCCGGACGATCCCAACGTTGTTGCTGATTCTGTAGCTGATGTGGTACTTCAGGGTATGGAACTTTTTATTCATTCCTCTGTGGTGCCCACCGGTGGTAAATCTCAGCCATGGTTTGGTCGCTCCTGTAAAATAACATCATGCTATAAGGAGGAGTGCTACCAACCCTGAGCTGACGCATTAATATCCCGGGATGTAAACACCAGCGCTCTAAATAAGAACTATAATTCCGGTTTCAAGTCCTTAAAAAGAGTCATTGCCAAGGCAAATTCAGAGCACATAGACAGAATTGGCAAGAAACTAGTTCGATCAGACTCATAGTTTTATTTTTGACAAATACAGAACATTAGTTTTATAAATACCATCGCGTTGTATCTATTTACATTGCCCATTCAAGTTTTCAGTACCATTCCCATCCCATTCCCGTTGACGTTTCCGTTCCCGTGTTCTACATTAACATTCCCACTATAATTTCTATTATCATTACCATTGCTACTATCATTTCCATTTCCATCACCAGTAGAATAACGCTTACCATTCCTATTTCTATTTCCATTTCCATTCCAATTCCCATTTCCGTTCTCGTTACCGTTTCTCATTCCCATTCCCAATCTCATTCCAATTCTCATTTCCATTCCCACTCCCATGCCCATTCTTATTCCCTTTCCAATTACTATTACAATTACTATTAACAATTCTATTCTAATTTCCATTTCCATTTCCAAATCCGTTTTCATTCCGATTATCATAACCATTTCCATTACTTTTACCATTCTTATTTTCATGAACATGACTATCATCGTTACCATTACCTTCATCATTGCCATCATAATTACCATTTTCATTACCATCATCATTGAATCATAATTACTATCTTAATTACCATCATTTTTGATCAATATCATGATAACCATCATTCATCGATTTCATTATCATCACCATTGACATTAATATAACCATACCATTGTCTCGATGATTCCTAATCCCATTTCCGTTCACATTACCCTTCTCTTTTCTATTTCTATTCGCATTATTCTTTCTATTTCCATCACTATTACCATTACATTTAAATTTATATTTTTACTACCGTTACCACTACCATTACCTTTATCATCACGATTCATTTTCCATTCCCTTTAGGTGTACTATTCCTTTTACCATACTCATCACTATTTTCGTTCCTGTCACCAAATTCTACTTTAAGCAGCTCGAATCAAGCAGCAGTGCCTGTGTGCAATTATGCAAGTGTTTTCAATAAAATTGTGACCTAGATAAGCCGTTGTGCAATTTCTGTTAAGATGTGATTTTAAAGTAGTGAATAAAAAATTATAATGAAAATTATTTGAGAAAAATCATGTCTTATTCATACGAAAATAGCCCTTTCAGTCGGAGCACCATTATATCTCGGATTCCGCCAAGAACGCCTCAACCCCCACACCATGATGCTGCAGACCATGTAGAATTTTTAGCCACCAGTGATATTAAAAATTGGTTGACCTCAATCGAACAGTGCCTTAATAAAGTTTGCCATATTGCCTAGAAAGGAAAACTAAACTCTGAACAAAAGCTAAGAATGAATTCCCTATAGCGAAAGGTTGGTAAAGGTCGTTAAAGCAAAAGACAATTTTAAGGGGTTTAAGGGTACACTAGTCACTAATTCTTCCATACAAACGTAGTCTAGCGATTACTCCACTGTTTGATGATGTACGTTCAAAATAAAAAATGATTTCAATTTGTCTCATCATTATCTAGCCCTGTACGGAAACAAAAAAGTAAAAAAAGAATACGTTTAAAAGTTATGAGCGTCGAAAATTCCAAATTTTAACACATCTTTGGGCGGAAATATATACCATAAGAAGAACGAAACTTGCAAAACAGTTACCATACAGGGATAGACTAGTTGTTCAAAATGCAAATAGTTTTATTTTGAACAGATACATTCAATAGATTTTTCATGACATCCAGATTCCCAAACGTCTGTTTATAAAATTTCGCGCGCCCGTTTATTGTTATAAAACATCTTGCCTTTCGTTACAAATTGCATCCCCGATCAGTGGGACTGACGAAGGAGGGGGGGGGGCGCAGCGCGCACCCACACATGCTCACTAAGTTAGCCGATGCTATCTATTTATGGTTGTAATACCTACATATCTACATCTTTATTTAGAAAAATCGCTTCCTTTTGTTCGTGTCCACCGCTGAAGCCGGGCCGAATATAGCTGCTAAAATGTACCCATAAGTTTGTTGAAGCACATTTAGTTAAAATTGAAAACAGGTAGATAGGTATATAGGTAATAATGAACTTTCGATACAGGTAGTACATTAGGTACTTAACTACTTTAATTTGCTAACTAACGAAAACATCTCATTCACACATAAGCACGATTATCGAAAATCTTTAAATTATCTATTAATTTAATGAGAATAGGTAATTTTTAAATTTTCGATAATGATAATTGTGTTTACTTATAGGAATCTGATATCCTAATACTCGTATACCAAATCCAATTTATGTAAGTACATAAGATTCTAAGAAGGGCAATTTATCACTGACTGCCCTTCTTCTTTAATTTGTTTCGCAGGTTGTTTTTTTTTTAAAACACTTTAACACGACAAAAACATGAAACTGAGAAGAAGCACCCAATCTGTCGAAACAAACTAAGCGAGTTCAGTCCTAGTATTATATTGGTCATGTCATATGAGAACCAGGCAGTTGTCTAATATGGTCCTTTGAAGAAAGAACCATAGAGATGTGAGTAGACATCTAAGTACTTTTTAGGATTCCGTACCCGAAGGGTAACCAACAGCACCCTATTACGAAGCTTCCGCTGTCTGTGTGTCTGTCTGTCAGCGGGCTGTATCTCATGATCCGTAACAGGTAGATGGTTGAAATTTTCACAGAACGTGTATTTCTGTTGCCGCTATAACAAAAAATAGTAAAAACAAATTTGAAATTAAGGGGTTACCTACTAGAAAAAAAACGTGTATTTTTGGCTTTTTTGATCGATAATAATATTATGTATATACTAAATCTTGTACGATGGTACGGAAGGTCGGAAGTCCGATTCACACTTGGCAAATATATGTTTATATTTAACCTTACCTCAGACCTACTCATATTTTTATATACAGTTTCTGAGTCGACGTTTTCCACTAGGAACGAATAAAAAAGATTTGAAAATATTTGCGAAAGATGCACACTTCCGACACTCACATCACAATCTCGCCTCGGCTGGGCTCGGCTCGGCCACCCGAAACTACTCGTTACTTTGTGACATGAAGTCGTAATATATACATTCGTACCTAGATGCCTACTACTAAAGAAAGAAGTAGTAGCTTTTATAATATTATAGTATATTTTGGATTGAATTTAATTTTTTACAGAATAATACGAACTATATAAAAACTAAGGAGCGTATCCAATCTACCTCAAATATTGGGTAATGAATACAGATAAGTACACATAGGATCTAGTTTATAAGTTGTACATATTTTATAGCTTCCGTTATCAATAGCATAAACAGGCCAAGCCCCCTAGCCTACAAACGTTTCGTAACAAATCTCTTTCTACAATCGCACCTTTTATTTGTTTGGACTGACCACCTGACTCGTTCAATGATGTCATTCCCATACAGTGTTTAGTTTTCAATTAGCGTTATCTATCATAACATAAATCTAAATTTTATTTATATTTTGCTAATTGTGTCTGTATTGTGAATTTGATTTATAATCGATCTCTAAATTGTAGTTTTCTTCTAGTTACTTACCTTGTCTAGACGTGTTCTTCTGTAAGGAAGTCTGTTCTGTTAGTATTCCGTGTAGGTACGTTACTATTTTGACAGATGTTTGCGCTTGTTAATGCAGTGACACAATGCATATTGTTGATAACTTTCTAAGTACTAAGAGGCACGCCGTGTAGTGGCGGTTAAGAATATCCACTACCCCATATCTTCCCGTGGGTGTCGTAAAAGGCGACAGAGGGAGACAGGCAGGAGATGAGCAGCAGCATCTTCCTGACAAAAGCAACTGTACGACAAAAAAAACTGCGGTTGCCAACCCGCTCGCCAAGCGTGGCAACTATGGCAATATACCCCCCATGAACAATTCCACAAATAGACAGCCCCCAGTCCCCGGCGGCCCCGCTATTCCTGGCTACGGTGGCGACCATGGTAACCGCGGGGCAGGGGTGCTAAGAATCTCCGGTGGAGGTTCGGATGCCACCTACGACGACTCGACCTGGTAACATATAACGCACGCACACTGAGGACTGACGAGAAGATCCTGGAGCTGGAAGAAGAGATAGACAAGTTGCGCTGGAGTATTATAGGATTATCCGAGGTCCGAAGAGAGGGGGAGGACACGGTGATTCTCGAATCCGGCAACTTGTTCTATCACCGGGAGGGCGACCATCTGTCCCAAGGAGGTGTCGGATTTATCGTCCACAAGTCTCTCGTCAACAACGTTGTAAAGGTTGGGAGTGTGTCGACGAGGGTCGCGTACCTGATACTCAGAATCACCAAACGGTATTCGCTGAAGGTCATACAGGTTTACGCACCAACCTCGGCACATCCCGATGAAGAGGTGGAGGAAATGTATGAGGATATTTCCAAAGCCATGCATTCCTCCAAAACCCACTACACGGTGTTGATGGGAGACTTCAACGCAAAACTAGGCACAAGAGAAAGCGGTGAGCTGAAGTTAGGGAAATTTGGAGTAGGGCACCGGAACCGAAGGGGCCAGCAGCTGGTTGACTTTATGGAGAAAGAGGGACTCTTTATGATGAACTCTTTCTTCCAGAAGCGGCCCCACAGGAAGTGGACCTGATCGAGCCCCGACGGTTCGACAAAAAATGAGATTGACTTCATTATGACGACCAGACGCCAACTGTTCAGTGATGTCTCAGTGATCGCAAGGGTGAAAACTGGCAGCGATCACCGAATGGTTAGAGGCACACTGAACCTAAACGTTAAGTTGGAGAGGTCTCGTCTAATGAAGTCAACGCTCCGTCCCCCTCGTGCTCTAATCCAGAATCCCGAAAACTTTCAGCTCGAGTTACACAACCGCTTTCAGTGCCTACAAGATTGCAATGCAGTGGACGATATGAATGACAAGCTCGTGGAAACTGTCCATGCGGTCGGAGCTAAGTTCTGCAAGACCCGCCGCAGAAGAACACAAAAACTCTCCGATCACACTCTTAATCTCATGGCTGTTAGACGGGAGATGAGGCTGCAATCGTCAACAGATTTGACAGCGTACAGGCAACTGAACAGACAGATCTCCAAATGCATGCGGCGAGACTTACGCAACTTTAATACTGCTCGTATTAAAGAAGCGATCGAGCGGAACCAGGGCTCCAAAGTCTTTGCCAGAGATCTGTCTGCCCGTAAGAGCCAACTGTCAAAGCTGAAGACTGAGTGTGGCAGCATCGTTTCCGGGACACCTGAGATTTTGAGTGAGATTGAGAGGTTCTATGGGCAGCTGTACACATCATCGTTGGAGCCACACGCAAGTGTGAGTAACGATCCAAGAGCAAGTCTTATCCGACACTATTCCGATGATATCCCGGACGTCAGTCTAAGCGAGATTAGAATGGCTCTCCAGCACCTTAAAAACGGCAGGGCCCCAGGCGAGGATGGAATTACAGCGGAGCTTCTGAAAGCGGGTGGAACACCGGTACTTGAAGTCCTTCAGAAGCTCTTCAATTCCGTCCTCCATGGTGGCACTACTCCAGAGGCGTGGAGCAGAAGTGCGGTGGTCTTGTTCTTTAAGAAAGGCGACAACGCTCTCTTGAAGAACTACAGACTGATTTCCCTTCTGAGC
This sequence comes from Parnassius smintheus behrii, assembly GCA_036936625.1. Lineage (NCBI taxonomy): Eukaryota > Metazoa > Arthropoda > Insecta > Lepidoptera > Papilionidae > Parnassius > Parnassius smintheus. The sequence continues at coordinate 24,260,774 of JAUPFT010000010.1, read as the reverse complement.
TGCTTTCGAGAGTCATTACGAATCGTCTCGCACGCAGACTCGACGACTTCCGGCCTCCCGAACAAGCCGGTTTCCAAAAAGGCTTCAGTACTGGTAACGCCAGTTAACAATCTACTTTATCAACATTACATTACATATCGCAATGAGTTCGTCCTAAAAATGTCCATTAAAAATGGAGACGCCAGCAACTTAAGGTATCTTCGATAAAGATTTAGTGGACTGTAATTTTGGTGCATACGGCAAAGGGGAAAATAAATAGGTGGGATAGCACGCACTGACCTGATGAGGGCTGCCGCGCCTTCCTCCTGGAGTGTCTGCTATATAGCGAGCTCGCCACGTGGTTCGGCGCACACGCACTCTCGGAACAGTCTCGTGAAGTCCCACACTCTCCACCTTTGCCCTTACGGGGGCGTCTCACACTTTTATGAGTTACAAAGACACAATGTCTGATGCGGTGAATATTAAACATAAACAGGAGAACTCAATGTTCGTCCTGCGCGGTTTGCGGTTAATGTACATAAGACGCGACGGGCGGCCGTGCGTTACGGATGGCGTAATATCACTTAGTATAATGACGCGCGCCGAGATCCTCTTTTTCACCTCGGCGGCAGCGCGTGCGGTAGGAAAGGGAAGGAAGGAAGGAAACAAAAAATATGCACTAGTCATGTTGATAAAGTACATATAACTTAGGACGAACTCAATGCGATATGTAATGTAATGTTGATAAAGTAGATTGTTAACTGGCGTTACCATTTCCTCCCGCCCTTAAAGGGTCACCTTTAAAAGACAACCGTAATATAAAAAGTAAAAGGAAAACAAATAAATAAGCGGTATATAAAGTGAGAGGATGCGCTCAATGCGCATGTCTCATCTACTAACCTTACTTGGTAAGCGAGAAAATGTATACATAAATATAATATTGCGGTTTAATACTTTTTTAATATATATAAATATAAACTTAATTCCTAATTTAGATAAATAATTATAATCAAAATAATCGTGATTTATTGTCTTGGGAGAGGGCAAATACGAGCAACAGGACGGAGATATGTTCCCTTAGTAGTTCTCACGGTCACTACTCGAACTACGCCATCCTTCGAAGGATGAACAGACTCGACAATCGCTAATGGCCAAGCAAGGGGCGGTTCATTATCATTTATCACAATTACAACCATGCCTGGTACGATAGCCGTAGACGGGGTGTTCCACTTCTGACGAACTTGTAATCCGTGAAGGTATTCCGTCCTCCACCGGTCCCAAAACGACTGAACTAATTTATCCAGTAAAGAATGCCTGTATAACAGACTGGTAGAGTCAGATTTGACTTTGGGTGCGGGTAATGACAATAAAGGTGCGGTATTCAAAAAATGACTCGGAGTAAGAGCTGAAGGCTCTGCAGGATCAGAACTCAATACTGTCAAGGGCCGCGAGTTTAGCAAGCACTCAATTTGCGCAAGAACAGTATTAAGCTCTTCGTATGAAAGTAACTGATGTCCGATAACTCGGAACAGATGCGTTTTTACGACTTTGATCATACTCTCCCAGGCACCTCCAAAATGAGGAGAGTTGGGACAGATGAACTTCCATGTTATACGATTCTCAGCACACTCTTGCTCAAGCTTTGGGCGGTATTCAACGTTTAGAAATTTATAGAGATCGCGAAGATACGAAGCGGCACCTTTTAAATTCGTTCCATTATCCGAATATAAAAACTGAATCGGCCCTCGTCTAGAGAGGAAACGTTTAAGCGCAGCGAGGAAACTAGAACTACTAAGATCTGTAGCGATTTCTATATGTACAGCTCGAGTCGTGAGGCATGTGAAAACACATAAGTACGCCTTCTCGCTGCGTACACCACGACGACGTACAGGAGTGTATGCGATAGGACCGGCATAATCGCAGCCCGTGTGTGTAAATGCCTTAATAGCTTGTCTTACACGACTATGGGGAAGATCAGCCATCAAAGGGTAAAATGGACGGGGTCTAAGCCGGAAACATATATTACACTTGTAGACTCTGCTTCTCACAGTGCGGCGTGCGGGAAGTATCTAAAATTTTTGACGGAGCAATGACAATAACAATTCAGGCCCAGCGTGTAAATTTTAATATGATAATAGTCAATGATCATGTTCACTACATGATCACTGCGCGGGAGTTTAATTGGATGTTTTTGTGTGTAATCTAATGCGGAGTTCGAAAGACGACCACCAATGCAGATTAAACCATTCTCAATAAAAGGCCTTAAACGATTGAAAGCGGGCGAGTAAGGTTTGTTACCTTCAATATTTAAATATTCCACTGCAAAATGCTGTTTTTGCAGGGCGCGGAGGATTATAACCTCAGAGAAACTGAGATCATCAGCAGTCACTACAGTAGTGCTGCGACGGGGCAATAATTTAGCAAACTTACACACGTACGCAATTATACGTAGAAGTTTACTCCAAGAAGAGATGCGGAATGCGAGCTCATAAATCGCAGAATTACAGACGGATGTGCACACAGTGTGCGACAAAATCTTCTTCTCAGGCATATTTGCAATAACCTCATTGTCTAAAGTACGAAGAGGCCATTGAGATGGATCAAACGAAGTCCACTGAGGCCCATGGAGCCACAGGGGGTTTGAAACTAATTTATTTGGCGTAACGCCACGTGAAAGTATGTCAGCGGGATTCTCAGTACCTGCGACATGATAAAAGTTATCAGCGCGAATATTGTCGGTAATCTGAACAACGCGGTTTGCAACAAAGGTCTGCCACTTGTGTGGCGAACTCTTTATCCAGTACAGAGCTACTTTTGAATCTACAAAGGCATAGACTGATATTGCAAGGTCAAGAGAATAATTGTCGAGTACTCTGCGAAGCAATTTTGAGAGTAAAACCGCTCCACAAAGCTCAAGGCGTGCAATAGATAGTGGTTTCGTCGGTGCGACTTTAGTCTTTGCACAAATCAACTGGACGGTGTTACCATTGACGCTCTTTACATGTATGTAGACTACGGCACCGTATGCGTGCTCGCTGGCGTCGGAAAACCCCAGGAGTGACGCAGTACAGTTTTTGGATACACCAACATGTCGCGGGATACGTAAATCATTAAGAGCTGGTAATTCAGCACAGAATTGCCTCCATATCTTAATAATTGGCGGTGGTGGTATGTCGTCCCAATCTAAATTAAGTTGCCAAAGCTGCTTTATTAACAATTTGGCGTACGCGACTGTGGGAGCAACGAAACCCATTATGTCCCACAGGCGAGCGACAGTAGATAAGATGGCGCGCTTAGTGCACGTCACATCAGCGGGAACAGATATCTTAAAATAAAAGGCGTCACTATCGGTAGACCAATGCAAGCCTAGTATTTTATGTGGCATTGATTTATCGAACTCTACTTCTCCTGTAATTTTATGGGGAGTAGGGAGGTCATCTAAAACAGATCGACGGTTGCTATGCCATTTTATCAGGTCCCATTGGGCACCCTTGAATAAGTCTATCAGCTGCCGAGAGGTCTCACTGGCCTCGGATTCACTGGGCATAGAGAACGCGATGTCGTCCATATATAGCGAAGTAAATGCGATACGACTCGCAAGCGGATACTTTGCGCCGTCATCAATGAGCTGTCTTACCGTGCGCAATGCATGGTATGGACTCGAAGTTAAACCGAAGCACACGCGATTGAAGTGCTATAACACAAGTGGGTCTTGTGGACGGAAGCGGTATAGGAAGCATTGGTAACGACGATCAGAATCGCGAACAACTATTTGCAAAAATTGTTGGCGACAGTCGGCTGTCATAGCGATTGGATGTAAGCGGAAAGTTAAAATTATATTGAACAAGTCGCCTTGCAAATTTGGTCCTGAATGCAGAATATCATTTAATGATCGCCCAGTGCTAGTCTTACTGCTAGCATCCAGGACGATGCGCAGACGCGTTGACTTCTTATCTTCGCGTAAGACTCCATGATGCGGTATGACATATATTGGAGCGGGTTCATGAGAGTCATACGGCGGTGCGGGGGATATATAATTTTTAGCTAAGTATTCCTTTATGACGTCATCATATGCTAACCTTAATGTAGGCGAGGCTTGAAGTTTCCTCTCCAAGCATATGAATCGTCGTCGAGAGGTTTCATAAGAATCTCCGAGAGAGTAAACGTCATCTTTAAATGGCAGGCCAATAATATATCTACCAGTAAAAGGATCGCGGGATGTCGTAGATTTATAAAACTCTTCACATTCAATGTCTGAAGGACACTGAATGGGCGGTACGGAGGGTGGCTGTTCAAGCTCCCAAAATCGTTGCACTAATTTGTCAACGATAGGAGACTCTAGAACTGAGCAGCACGTTAAAGAATGATTTACCTGAAGTGTCGGCACTGAGCCCATAATAACGTAACCAAATACCGTACTCAAAGCTGAGGGCCCGGACAAGTCGTTAGACGAATAAATTACGTCTGGACACAGTAAGTGCGGGAAAAGGGATGCGCCTATCAAAACATCAATTTTATTAGGCATGCTATAACATTCATCAGCGAGTCTTATGCCATGGAAGTGTGATAAGACAGATGTGTCTACCACAGCGGTGGGCAAAAGGTCGGTGATTTGATCAACAACTAGCGTTGAAATATTGAAGTTAATATTCGAGTCGAATCGTGAGAAAATTTTAATATCAATCGATTTCGATTTTACAATTTTTTCAACTCCACCGAATCCCTTTACTACAGTACATTCGGTATCGTGTTGTTGAACGCCTAAACGATGACAGCACTCTTTAGTCATAAAATGGCTTTGAGCCGCGGAGTCTAATAATATACGAATAATTTGTTTCTCTCCCTTAGCATCGTAAGCAAATACTTGAGCGGTTGATAATAAAACAGTTCTCTGCGAACGACTTGCGCGCGCGGGAGGCGGTGAACGTTGAGAAACATTCTTGAACGAAGTACACAGCGCGACGTCTGAACGCGCACCTGCGGTGAGGGGTGGCGAGTGTGCGGGCGCGGGGGTTGTAGACTTCAGTGTAACTGGCTGAAGCGGTGGAGAACGCGCCAGCGCAGGGGAAGCATTATCGCTTCTGCGGTGGAAGTGCAACAATGTGTGATGTTTAAATTTACAAACTCGACAACTATAATTTGAAGAGCAACTAGACACTCGATGACTTAAACTGAGACAATTCACACATGCATTGTTACTCTTTACGCATATAAATCGTTCCTGCGGCGTCATTTTATTAAAGTCTGCACACTTAAATAGGTGCTGATGCACAATATTATCGCACAGACACTTTGAGCAAGTAGTCGTCGTGCTTACGTACGCCTGATACTTCGGCGACGAAGTATTATTACAGCGACGATTATTACCGTTACCTCGTCGATTGTTTGGTGCGCTATTAGAATTTGTACTAGAATCGGTGCGTTGCAAAACTTTGGAGCGGGTCTTAATAAAATTTACTAAATCATCAAAGGTAGGTACCATCGAGTTATGACTATATTCGAAAGAGCGATTGGTATCCGGGTCCAGCTTCTTAAGCGCGATATGAAGAACAATTAAGTCCGCGAGATTATCTAACTTCAAGTTTTGTAAAGCGCGCACTGCACTTATAAAGTTATCAGTAAATAAATCAAAATTATTTGCGGTGGCCGATTGCAATGGCTTAAATTCGAACATCTGATTAATATATGTAGATGCTAGCATACGCCGGTCTTCATATTTGTCAACGAGTGCTTGCAATACACATACACATTTTATAATTTTCAGCGCAAGGAGTTATACCTGAGCATACAGATAGGGCTTTGCCCGTTAGTTTACCTAGCAAATAGTATAACTTTTCAGCGTCGGTAAGCGATGTGTTGTCATGGACGGTTGATTTAAAGCTAGCATAAAATAAAGGCCATGAGCGAATGTCACCCGAAAATGGCATAAGTTCGAAAGGCGGAAGTGTGAATCTGGCTTTAGATGGTGTACTAGTACTTTGTGAATTAGATTGCGAATATTGTAAATAAAGCCTATTTATTCTACCGCAAAGAGACTCAAACGCAATGAGGCTGTTATAATCAGGTTTAGCAATAGGGTTTATTTTTAATAAATGTGAATTATAATTATCTAAGACCTGTTTAAACTCAATACGTAAAGCATTAATATTAGAACTTCCATCAAGAAAACGCTCCATCGTGGAAGTGTTCGTGTAGATGTCCGAGGACATATCATATATTTTTTGCACTATTTCAAATAAAGCATCTCGTTTAGCTAACAATAAAACCAACTCAGCATCAGGTGTGCCCTCATTATCCGAGGAATCGCTATTATTCGATGCTATTTGTTTTTTAGGCGGCATTACAAGTTAAGTTATGCGGCAAAAATAATATAATTATAAGCGGGTAGTCTGTAAGCGACCTCGCTACGCGGTTGAATTATTTAATATTAGTTTTGTTAACGATGAACTTTAATTGTTAACTTTTATAATAATTATGAAGTTATTTATAACGAATATAATGCTTAAATATATGTGCAAATAATAAATGTCATTTAACAGTATAATCTATAGATGTAGTTAAAAGTTGATGACGTGATGTGAACATACAACAAATAATTTATATAGATAATTATATGCTTATTCATTCTATGAATATAGTTTTAAAATTACTATGAATGTCACCTATTAGGACCTATTCTAGTGTTCTAATAAGGGCGGGGTTAATCCGAAGTCGGATTAAAATATAAATAATTAATTATATAAACGCTTATTACGATAACGATCTAATAAGGGCGGAAAGTCAAGGTCAATCCAGCGAGAAGTGACCATTAAAAATGGAGACGCCAGCAACTTAAGGTATCTTCGATAAAGATTTAGTGGACTGTAATTTTGGTGCATACGGCAAAGGGGAAAATAAATAGGTGGGATAGCACGCACTGACCTGATGAGGGCTGCCGCGCCTTCCTCCTGGAGTGTCTGCTATATAGCGAGCTCGCCACGTGGTTCGGCGCACACGCACTCTCGGAACAGTCTCGTGAAGTCCCACACTCTCCACCTTTGCCCTTACGGGGGCGTCTCACACTTTTATGAGTTACAAAGACACAATGTCTGATGCGGTGAATATTAAACATAAACAGGAGAACTCAATGTTCGTCCTGCGCGGTTTGCGGTTAATGTACATAAGACGCGACGGGCGGCCGTGCGTTGCGGATGGCGTAATATCACTTAGTATAATGACGCGCGCTGAGATCCTCTTTTTCACCTCAGCGGCAGCGCGTGCGGTAAGAAAGGGAAGGAAGGAAGGAAACAAAAAATATGCACTAGTCATGTTGATAAAGTAGATATAACTTAGGACGAACTCAATGCGATATGTAATGTAATGTTGATAAAGTAGATTGTTAACTGGCGTTACCAAGTACCATAGACCACATACATACCCTGCGGCAGATTGTACAGAAGACTGAAGAGTACAATTTGCCACTTTGCCTGGCGTATGTGGACTATGAGAAAGCCTTTGATTCCGTCGAAATTTGGGCTGTGCTGCAGTCCCTTCAGCGGTGCCAAGTTGACTGTCTGTATATCGAAGTGCTGAAGTGTTTGTACAGTAGGGCTACGATGGCTATCCGAGTACAGAACCAGAGCTCGAAACCTATCCAACTGCAGAGAGGTGTAAGACAGGGTGACGTTATATCCCCTAAAATCTTCACCGCTGCTTTGGAAGACGTTTTCAAGCTACTGGACTGGAAAGGATACGGTATTAACATCAATGGCGAGTACATCACTCACCTTCGATTTGCCGATGATATAGTCCTTATGGCAGAATCGCTGGAGGACTTAAGCACTATGCTCAATTACCTCAATAGTGCCTCCCAACGGATAGGTCTTAAGATGAACATGGACAAAACAAAGATCATGTTTAATGTCCATGTCACACCTATGCCGGTAGTTGTTGGGAGCACTATGACGAGTACGTTTACCTGGGACAAATAGTCCGACTAGGTAAGTCCAACTTCGACCGAGAGGTCAATCGACGGATTCAACTCGGCTGGGCAGCGTTCGGAAAATTACGACATATCTTCTCGTCAGGTATACCTCAATCTCTAAAAACTAGATTGTACAACCAGTGCGTGTTGCCAGTGATGACTTACGGATCTGAGACGTGGTCCTTCACTGCTGGCCGTATGAGGACGCTCAAGGTCGCTCAGCGAGCTATGGAGAGGGCTATGCTCGGAGTTTCTCTGCGTGATAGACTCAGAAATGAGGATATCCGCAGTAAAACCAGAGTGACCGACATAGCCCAACGGATTAGTAAGCTGAAGTGGCAATGGGCCGGCCATATAGCTCGAAGAACCGATAACCGATGGCGAAGAAAGGTTCTCGAGTGGCAGCCTCGTACCGGTAGGCGTAGTGTAGGGCGACTCCCCACTAGATGGAGTGACGACCTGGTAAGATATGCAGGAAGTCGATGAATGCAGGTGGCTCAGGACCGTGCTTTGTGGCATTACTTGGGGGAGGCCTATGTTCAGCAGTGGACTTGTGAAGGGCTGTAATGATGATGAATGATGAAGAGGCAATTATCGGCATATCTCAATAATCTCATAAAGTGTCTCAAAGCCGGTATTTATACTAGCTCTCTATACCATTATGACCGAAAAAGAAGGGCACTGAAGCACTGTTTAAAGTGGCAGAATTATGTGCTTGGTTACTGCCTCGCCCGACTCCCAGAAATAAAAGTAATCCTAGCACCTGGAAAAACTGATGAATATTTAAATAAAAGATCGAAACAAAGAAACTCATTTTCTTGTGTAACACTAGGTAGGACAGATATATAGATAGGTAGTCAAGCAATGGCTTAGAACAGTTACGTAAAACTCAAAAATTTTGATAACTTTACCATAAGCGAATAAATAACTATCGTAGATCGTAGTTAATGAGGTTATTCAATGCCAGGAGAAAATAAATCTCGGCAATGTTTCGGAATGTTAGTTTATGGTTTTGTTTATTTGCATAACCAACATGAAAATGTGATTACTAGTGCGCCATATTACGTGTTCAGCGAAGAGGCTTACTCTTAATTAATTCGTAGCTCTCGTAGGGGTATTAACTAAATACCGACGGTGCTTCTTATATCACAGCGTATCAGAGGGCAAAGAGTAGGAAATAGGACACACGGAAATGAAATCAGATTCACAATGTTGTCTAAAGAAGGATTTAAGTGATTAAGTGTTACGACAGTCGTTCTTTCAATTCTTGTTTCTAAAATAATATTCAATATGTTTTTAAACTTCATTTTCATTTAAGGTATTCGTTTATAATAAAAGAATATTAAGTTAATTGCTCATTACTCTTTTATAGTTGGAACAACAAATAAAATAAAATGATACGAAATTAAAACTCTTTATTTTTCATGTAAGAAATCAAAATTTCAAACATACACATTTTTAACCTTCTACCATTTCTAAATGAGAGTCGTCTGTTTAGACAAAATTCTGAGAAAAATGTGAACACTAAGTTCTGATAAACGGGTTTGCAAATCCGGGCAGATTAGCCTGCACAATTAGCACTTGTTTACAAGTATGACGCATGTGGCAGCCATCGCCCTCCTCGACCATTTAAAGAGTAGTGGTAGACCGACCACACCATGCCACCGGTAGCAAAGATTTTGGAGCACTGGTAATATTTACTACCAAGACTTGTTTGCAACACAATTGAGCTTTCTTCCTGATTTTTAAAACTGCATCAATTTTAAGCAGTATTTATAATTTTAGGCATGTGTATTTTTTTTGTTTTCATAATATGTAGTGTTGTCTATGATAGTAATAATGTTAAAAGAAATGGTAAAGGTAATATTTGTAATAATGGGAAAAATTTATTATATATTAAAAATATATTGTAGAATAATGGGTAAAGGTAATATTTATAATTAAGGAATGGTAATAGAAATAAATATTAATTTAATAATTATATAAATTTTTATTTCAATCAACAGAACCAGAACCTGAACAACAAATCTGCATCTCAGGTGTATATGCTAAAAGATACATTTCTTTATATATAAAATGACTAACGTACCTACACCTACTAATTAGGGTTATTTCGGTAAAATGTATCATCATTAATTTACATATGATGTTAATTGACCTTAAATAATCAGCGAGTTTTCCGTATCATCGTATGACAAATTTTGTAAACATGATAGAATTACATTTTTACAATCTGCCATTTTCAATGGATACATATACAAAAATGCATTTCCTGATAATACAGAAAAGAGCAAAGTAGGTAATGTAAAATAATCTATACATTAAAGAATGCCTTGGTCTTGTTTATATTGTTATGTTAGTTTGAATTACTTTATCCTTTCTTCTTTTATGAGTGACCTCTCTTCTCTGGGGTAATTTTAAGTGCTACGTAGACTTAGCCATCAGCCGCCGTAGAGTCTACATTACCTGAAGATGCCTCGTGTAGAGGCGAAACACGTGTCGTATTATCGTCGATGGTGTGTCTTACATGGAATAGTGGTGTTGGGAGTAGTAGTGACGGAGTTAGTGCATGCAATCGAGAGAGCGCGGGAGGTGCTCTTCATCCAGGTAAGACACTTCATTGTATTTATTTAGCGGAGGGTTGCGAAAAAAATTATATTTTTATTTTTTATTATAATGGACTTCCGCAAAGTAACGCCTGATTCTATCAATTATCATAAAGAATAAGACGAACGGTGGTGCTCTTAGGCTCCTGAATAATAACCTATGGAATTAATGTACCTAGTATCAGCGGTCTTCTTAGCCGGGCATTCAGGATCACTTATTTTGTGGTTGGCAAACAATAAGGTTATAAAAACAACCGATTAAAGGACAAAATTTTTAAAATATTTATATATTAATGGCATGAGTATCAAACGGATATAAAAACAGATAAAGAAAATGATATCAAATCGGGAAGACTGTGTCTGGCCTTATAAGTTGCGCTTTTCTTTATCTTCAAAAAATTTCCAACTGCTTTCAGTAAAATATGAGAAAATATTGTGTTTTTTTAATAAATCCTGTAAATAGTTTGTTTTTATTTTTAGTTTAGTTCATTTTTATCGTTATGAAAAGTGACCACCGCAGTCCATGAGAATCTGCTTCACCATGCGGTGAAGGTATTAGTCGCACCTGTCCGGAAATATCGTTGTTGGCAGCATTTATTATATATATATATATATATATATATATATATATATAATAAATGCTGCCATATATATATATATATATATATAATACCTGTTTATACCTTTACTATTACCTATATATATACCTTATTGCGTTAGTTTGATCAGCTATCTTCAAAACTTAAAAAAATGAATAGATGTTGGAAATCAAAATGCGTTAAGCTACCAAAAGGCAAATCTGTCAGCAGTTCATCCAACCAAACAAGGTATCACATATTACCTTCCATTGTGTCGTGATTATACTCTGAGATTGCAATTTTTTTTTGACTTGTTTCAGGACTTTTCCGAAAAGCATAACAGAAACCACCTTGATGTCATTTTTAATATAATGCAAGAAATAAACATAAACTAAAATCAATTTTAAGAAAGGTGTAAAACAAATAAAGGTTTCACCCTTTACTGTGGGAGATGCAAAAGTCCGTAGATATTGAGAAAATATTTTTTTATTAAATATCCACTAATAAACATTTAATTGCAAATTAATGCGTTTGTTGTGTTTTTAAAAACACAAAAAACGCATTAATATCAAATAGAAATAATTTATGTGACAATAATGTAACGTTATTACATACAAGAAATATAGATCGTCAAAAGATAGTAAAAGATCATACTAAACCGCTACAAGATGTATTCCAAATCTTAATAAATCGTAAATTTTATGTACGTTAATAAACAAACAAAAAAAATTATATCTCGAAATCAACGCGCGTCCGCAATATACACATACAGAACTAGAACAAAAAATGGAATATATATCGGTCATTAAAGTTTTAACCTGAAAATTCGGTATTGGTTTTGTACAATTGAGCCATTAAAATAAGTCTAATTTTGCCTTTTTTAATTTTGTTATAGAAAGTTTCATATGGTGGCAGCCTTAGAGAATCCATTACCCCATTTTTTCCCGCAGGTGTTTTAAGAGCGACAATGTTTAATACCAGAAATAAGAATCTTATGACTTCCGATAGATGTCGGTATAATCATCTCGTTTACTCTACACGTAAAAAGTATCAAGACCGGCGATAGGGAGCAGTGTCAAAGATGCGAAAATCCGTCTGCCAAGCGTGACAATTCAGGTAAATTTCTCCCTGCAACAAAGGAAATCTAAGTTTAGCAGTGGATTTTCACGGGTGGATAAAGATGAGTAGTGGACAATTATAGTGTAAAAATTACTTCATTTTCTAAAGACCTTTATAGTAAGTTACGCACAGGTGAAGTTTTGAAGCTAAAGGAATTAATTAGGGTCTTTCATTAAAATCAAGGTAATGTCTCAGAAAATTTGACCTCTACCCCGTCTCAGGCCACCTTGTTTGCCTAATTGTAAATGACACGCGTTAAACAGTTCAGCTTATTAACAAGAAGGCTATGTTTGCGAACTGCGAGGTACTTACTGTTCTTAGTAAATTTGATATCATATATTATCAAATATTTATATTTAAGAAGACATACATATAGACATTCATACATACATTATGTCACGCGTCTAAATCGCGATGGGATAGATAAAGTTCAAAAAGCAGCAAGCTACTCTGACTACGTTTGGTTGAAAAAAAGTTGAAAAACAAAAATGGCACATTTTTTTTGTTTTAAGTCAACATAAGTACCATAAATAAAAGCAAAGTAATTTAAGAAAAGCATGTTCGATAATATTATTTTCATGTATTATTCGTCGATGGTAGCATAAGAAAATCTGTCATCCTATTTCGTCTTATGGGTTCTAAAAAAATTATGGTTTGATAAACGAATTATGTTAAAGATATTACTAGACGAATATATTTGAAAAATCCCTTAAATCATGGTGTGCCCAAAAGAAAACTAGGTACCGATATATATTATGCTATAAACTTTAAGAAAGAAGTTTGTGAATAATTTCGTTTTAGAAGTTTTTCAGTTAATCAGACCAGCGTCAAAACTCAAGATTTCTGTTACCGCGATTTACAATCAATCTTAAACTGGTTTCGGATACACATCCGGAATAACTAACCACGTCCGGTTTCTTTCTTAGAACTCTTATTAAAGTCCGGAGTTTCACCACAATTTGCGTGCATTGTACGTGCCAATGGGGTTGGCAACTGTCAAAGTGGCGCTAGCGTAGGTTGTTCCCAAAACATTGCATTTTTCTATGGTCGAATTCAGAAATTAATTTCAAACAGTTACAATGACACGCTGTATTGTCTCTAAATGCTCTGAAGTCGGAACCCACCAAATACCGAAGGACAAAAAAATACGAAGGCTTTGGTTAAAAGCCATTCGTCGTGAAAAATTAATTCCTACGAAAAGTACGAGGTTATGTGGTAATCACTTTGTAGAAAGGGATTATGAAATAACAAGTAAATACACAGGTAAGCTGATCATAATGTAAAGTTTTGACTATTATCTTTTCAATCATCCCTACACTCCATAATTGTAATTTGCAATGTTAAAAATCATGTCTTGTTCTAGGAGTTAAACACCTACATAAATTCTTGAAGAAAGGAGCTATACCATCTGTTTTTCCTTGGAATACGCAACCAATTTCTGAGAACGCGAAGGCTAGAAAAGAAAGATTGGTACATCGCAACCTCATGAAAAGACAGCTTTTTGATATACCTTCAAGTACACAACATTGTGAAGATAATATATTGCCACTTGAAGGAGATATTGGTGTGCCTCAAGACTGCAATGTATCTCAAGAGCTTCTGGTTGAACATAGTTCTCCAATACCTGCATCTGTTATGCCAAACCACAACACTTGTAGTACACAAACATCTAATATATTAAGATTGTTCTCTACAGAGCTATTACTCGCAGACAACGAGACAGTGCATTTTTATACTGGGTTGGACACGTTAGAAAAATTTTATTTAATTATCAGTACCCTTTTGCCTATGGCACATGATATTAAGTACCGTTGGAGTAGAGTTGTTTCCTTGACGGTAGAGGATCAGTTTCTAATGCTATTAATTAAGCTTAGAAGAAATACAACTGATTTTGAGTTAGGTAAAATGTTTGGTGTAAGCAAAGCTGAAGTGTCAAATGTTATAGTGACGTGGATAAATTTTGTTAGTGATATTTGGAGCTTAATAGACATTTGGCCTAAGCGCAATTTAGTAAATTTTTATATGCCTGATAGTTTTAAAAAATATTATCCTTCAACCAGGCTTATACTAGATGGAACTGAAATAGAAATACAAAAGCCTACTCAGCCCAATGACCAAAGAGCCACTTTTAGTACTTACAAACACAAGAATACCCTAAAATTTTTAGTTGGTGCCTCACCAGGTGGTCTCATAACATATTGTTCAAGTGCATATGCCGGTTCAGTGAGTGACAGACAAATTGTAGAACGTAGCAAGTTATTTGATATTTGTGATTCTGGGGATAGCATCATGGCAGACAGGGGCTTTAACGTGCAAGATTTGTTTGCCTGTAAGGGAATTGGGATAAATATTCCTACCTTTTTAAAAGGAAAATCTCAAATTCCTGGTGTACAATTAAAATTAGACCAACAGTTGGCTAGACAAAGAGTCCACATAGAAAGACTTATAGGATTAATAAAAACCTATAGTATATTAAAGCATGAACTCAATCATTTCTATGTTCCCTTAGCATCAAAATTTTTTTATATGTATTATGTTGTGTAATTTTAGAGAAGGTATAGTAAATAAAACAAAATAATTTAATATCATACATTATGCAGGTAATCCCAGAAAATGTCCAAATTTATTAAACAAGTTTAAATGTTTTATTAAGAAAAAATTGTACAAAAAGAGCTATTATAATATAATAGAATACATAAATTAAAATAACCCCCTAAAATAATACATAAATGGGAATGAAGTGATCGTCACCATTGTTCATTGAAAAATTGTATGAAATTGTAAATTAAATATGTTTAAAAAAAGGTCCCGCTGGGTTTCTTGCTGGTTCTTCCCAGGACAGAGGTTTCTTTTTGAACCAGTGGTAAATAAAAAAATAACTCAAATGAGCAAAATAATGTATACTGAATAAAAATCATTCATTTCATTTCATACCAATGTGTTTTATTTTGTTCCAAAGTTCTCATAATAGTTGAAATAGATATATTTTTCAAATAATGCTTTTTTAAATATAGGATAAAAGGAATCTAGTTTTAATAACATTGAATTTATAAAATAATTATCTTTTTCAATATAAATTACTTTCAAATCCCTGTAGGTATATATAATAAGGTTGCAGTATGTTCTGTCTGAACAGTACAACTGTCCTTGAATTTGGAAATAATATGGGCTAGTTTTTTTAATGTTAAAGTGTCATTATTTTTTTCTAAATAGGGAACTGTAATGGTATTTATTTCTTGGTATCGGCTTGAATAGGGACACTTGATTTCCATAATTGTTTCTTGTCCCAGTAACCCATCAGGAGAAGCAGCAAGATATGGTCTTTCTAAACTAATAAAAATACCACTTGGTTCTACTGTGAGATCGTATTCAGCTGCATATTTGATAAGAGCTGTTGGTTCGTTAATTATACCATGGCTTGTTGCTCTTGTCATAAATGGTTTTCTATTTAATATTTCTTCGGCAAATTTACACATTGTACTTGACTTAAGGTGACAAATGGTATGAAAGTTGCTTGCAGTAAGCCTTACTTGGCGGTATGCATGCCATTCAGGACACTCATTTTGGCCAGTGGTAATATTTTGTATATTATTAATTTCTTCTTGAGTGATTGAAGACAATTTTAAATCATTTAAAAGTTTCTGGTCTGGACTTATTTCAATATAATGATGGTCATGTACTAATGCATATGAGTTTGCTGGTTCATAAAGTTGTTTAATTGGCATCCTGGAATTCGGAAATTTTAATATTATATTTCTTATCCTGTTATTATAATTTTCTTTGTCCATATTTTTTAATGGATATGGCTCAAAAATCAAATTATGTTTATTTTTCCTGCGATACATTTTTTCTGCTTTCACAGGACTACCTGTGTAAGGTTTTCTTGGAACATGGAACTGCTGCAGTTTTTGAGTGCATACTTCTTGAAGCAAAAGAATTTTTTGATTAACAATGTTCTCAATGCCTAGTAAAAGGACTGCAACATGTTTGCACACTGCATTTATTCCACTTCCAGCCGGGCACTCACAATGTGATGCTTCAGGATTTCCATTTTTATTTAATTTTACATCTACTTCATACTGCAGATTCTTCATAGTTTTTCTGCAGTAACCTTTAATAAAAGTATTTTGACCAACAATAGAAGATCTTGCCATCAGTAAGTGTCGTGTCTCATATAGCTGTGTAGCCATTGCTAATTTTTTCTCTGTGCTAAAAAACAAAGAATTATGTACTTACTTAGTTAAATAAAAGTATGGAAGAAATTTCATTATTAACAGATTTAACTTTTATCTTTACTTACTAACATAGATAATGCCTTATCAATATCTTGTCCAAAGGTGGCAGAATTGTATGACTGTTTATATCTCGATACGATTCTTTTGATGGTAGCTCCATTTTAGGTTCGTCGTCGTCTACGCATTCAGATCGACCAAAATTAAAGTTTTGGTCATAAAGCTCTAACCTGAAATTACCACGAAATCTTTACATTTACAAAGTCATTATGTTCAAGAATGTTACTTTGCATAGTGCCCTTTGATCTACAACGACTATAAACTTCGATTAAGGCGTGTTTGATGAATAACAGAGCAAAACTAGATACCTTTCAATGAGGTCCGCTTTTCTTCCTCGTAAGGAAGCACCGCGTTTTTTCAATTCGTCTTTCAGTTCCTTGACTATTTATATATATAATATATATTATTATGTAACTTAATAGCGAATAAAGTGAATAATGAGCTTAATGACGGGCGGGTATCAATAATGGGAGTCATTTTAAAATAGCTGATATTTGCGAAATTTATATCCATCTATGATGATATCAGACTTTTAGTTTTGATAGCGTTACATTTTTTTTAATTTTTATACTAATGTTAATACATGTATTAATTGACGTGGTAGCTCAGATGGTAAGCGCTCGCTGTAAATTTCACAGCTTCAAATTCATAGCTACAGCTATATATACAGGCTGTAGCTATGAATTAATTAAAGATACATATGTATACATTTATCAATTGAATAAAAGTTACTACGCTATCAACTAACAGGTAATCGTTCAATCATCTATTAGATGTTCATATTTCATGAAGTTGGTCCAGTCAATCTTAACTTGGACACTAAAATGTAATTCGCTTCAGTCAATTGTGGTCAAACCAAACAAATCGTAACATATATATTTTTTATAGTATTGGAACGCGCATTTCCCATCATTATCTTAAAAGCAGTTCCAGAATATTGCCTCTCTTTTATTATTCTCATAATACTTAAGTGGATTTTTCTTCTTGTGTACGGAAAAATTAACATTTATTGTAACAGCTTAAGCTTTATCAGATAAGATTTATGCAAGCTTTCCTTTTAATAATATTTAGTACGAATTTACAAAATGTTTACTTATACATTTTTTTTCTATTAACCTATGTGTCCGGTCACCGGTGTCGGAGCTTTCAATGCTATAAAATATAATCAATTTCGTCTACAAATCATGTCTCAAATCTCATTTAGACCTAGCTGTATTTAAATGGCAGCCATTTAAATTTTTCAGTGTCACCACCTCGACCCCGCGAATTAAAATTACAATATTCACTGATGTAGAAGTCCTACATTCTTAAAAGATGTCTCATTGGATAGATAAAGATACCCGTAATAAAACAAAAGCAAAATTGTATTTAAATCCTAAAAAGACAAAAAAGAAAAAAATGTAAAAAAATCGGTTATTTTTTCACATTTTCGACTTTAATGAAAAAAGGAAGTCATTTGCCTAATGATGTTTTACATTTATCAGATAGATCAGAATATTTCCTTACCAAAAACATAAAAATCTTTATGGTAAATTAAATAGTTTAAGAATTGTACTTTATCAAACACGACCTATTAAAAGCGCAAGCTGCACGTGCAGGATCATGTATAATAGTTCAAGTAGACGTGGGCGTTATTTCACGTCACTAGATACAGTAACTGGCTACGCGGCATGTAACCGAATCACTAGTTTCGAGTCGTATTAGAACTAGTGATTTTTGTAAATGCGTTACTTATTACTGTTAACCGTGATTATTGCGAGAGTCGACTGTCGGCCGGTCAAACGCAAAGCGCACATGTGGCATACAACAATAAACAAAACAGCGTTTGTAACAGTATTATTGTACTTTTAATTTTCATACGTAAGACTATATACATATACAGTAAAATAGAGTAATCTCTGTTTCTAAGTAATTTCAACGGTCGATTCCGGGAAGCGGGAGTCACATTGAACTTAAGTAAAATAATTTTTAAAACATTTTTGACGGAGTCATGAACTCGTTTATTCATAAAATCAAAATAAAACTAAAAATATATACAAAAAATTTCAATGTTTATAATATTATAAAACTTAAAAACTGTATGTAAATAGCCAAACAAACAAACAAATTAATTGTACAGTGTAAATAAAAGTGCAAAAACAAATGATAGTGAAAACGTTGAAAAAGTGTAAATAAACTGTAAATGTCAATAATCATTGTATAAACAATCAAATTGACTTGCCTGCATTAATAATTTTATGAAAATCTTAGTGTCATAGTAAACGCAAATCAATCATAAATACATTTAATGCAGTCAGTCCTAAACCTGAATAAAGTATGAAGGGAAGTTAATTTATTGATTTAACAGTATACAGTTACTGTATAGCTACAAGTACAGATTGTGATTAAATTTGTTTTCGTTTCGTGTGTAACTGTATAGTTGGTGGTGATATTTATGCAAACAATCACAGTAGCCGAACAAAAATAGCCAGTTACAAAAATCACTAGTTTTGAAACATGTGACGCCGACCGAGTCACTGGTTCCGTTACGTTTCTTGAAAATGACGTAACGACCCACGTCTAAGTTCAAGAGCAGGTAAAAAAACCCATAGCCCATTATTTGATGTTCTAAACAAGTGTACTTGGGACAACAAAAACAGTCGTCCCTCGCCACGCGTTGTGATTACACTACTTTTGCCCCACTAAGATCGCTTGTTGTTGTTATTGTTAAAAAAAATCCGTTTTGTGGAACTTTTTAAGTTTGTAATGAAGTTTCTAGTTATTTTGATATTTTCAAAATTGAGAAAAATGAGATTCGAGACATGATTTGTTGATGAAATTGATTATATTTTATAGCATTAAAAGCTCCGACACCGGTAACCGGACACGTTGTATATTCGTAGTAGTATAAGTTCATTAATTACCATTTCCAGATGATTATTTAAAAGTAAAACTATCGGTTGTGGTATTGGAAGTCAGAAGTGAAAACTTCTTATATTCACAAACTTGTAAACATTATTTTTGGGTTGTTAAGAAATATTTTTGAAGTATGACATAAGTGATTCCATTATATCATAGAGTATCATAGAGTATCATAAAAATAATATTTACTTTTATGTTATATGTGTGTTAGAGAAAGAGAGAGAGAGAGAGAGAGAGAGAGAGAGAGAGGGAAACTGTGCTTCAGTCAGTAATATGAAAATCATCCAGTACATAGCGGTATAGTACATTTCTACGGGCTAGTGATAAAGAGGATTGGCCATGTAAGAGCGACGTAAGACAATCGACACTACCCTATACGTAGGTGAAAACTAAACCAGGAAATGAACAGCAGTATCTTACTGATTATAGCTATAATACAAGTAAAAAAGCTGAGATTGCCAACACATTTTCCAAGCGTGGCAACTATGGCATTTGTCTCCTGCCCCTTACGATATACAAAACGCAAACGTGCGCTTATCCCCGGCGGCCGAACCGTTCTTGACTCCTATGGCAAATTCGTAAATGGAACAGGATTGAGGAAGAATCCAAGTACGTTTAAGTCAAAAAAAGAAGATTCTAGAGCTAGAGGTAGAGATAATAAAAGTACATTGGAATATTATAGAACTTTCTGAAGACTGAAGCCAGAAGGTAAAATAACGAGGTGATAGAACAAGCTACGATAAGCAACAATTTTAGAACAAACAAACGGATTTATCGTCCACAAGTCTCTCGTTAACAACTTTGTGAAGTTCGAAAGTGTGTCGACGAGTGTTGCGTACCTCGTACGCAGTTGCCAAGCAGCATTCGTACTGTTATACGGGACCTCGTAATTTAGGTTTTAAAAAAAACACTTTTATTTCATAATAAGAAATAGTAATATAAAAAAAATATAAAATTAAGAAAATGATAAATGTTACAATATTTAATTGGCCCGGAGTCGAAACTGGCAGACACGCGAGGATACAGAGAGAGATGTTAGGAATTCAGCGGCCGGGCAGAGACTGACTGCCCACCGGGAGCGGGAAGCAGAGCTGCCTTTAGATGATGTCATGACTAATTAGTGGAAATCTATATAATCAATAATTATCCAAGACTAAGGGTTTTCCCTAGCATTGGGGAATCGTAACAGCCCCCCGATTTAGAGTAAACTACACCCTTAAAAGTGGAGTTTATGTTAATGAAGTGTGAATTAGCAGATTCGAAGAGAGGGTCCCGTGTTAACGTTTGAGGGGTTAATGTCATCTAATTCAGTGTCATTATTTTCAGGAGTTTTATTTGTTCTAGATTTCATTATTTTCTTGTGTATGCCAGTTTCATACATCTTATAAACGATAAAGCAAATAATAAAAATTACAATTACAATTGTGATACCTGAATAATATTTTTGATACAGAACAATATGCGGTTTTTCAATTATACTGTTAAGGCTTTTCAGGATTTCAGGATCATCATAAGCTAAGGAATCTAAGTTAACATTCTTAAGATTAACTACAGGTAAGTTCGATACAATATTATTATACGCTACAATATTACAACAGGAATCATTTAAAATATTAAAATTAGGTACAATGGTTTTCAGTTGAATTTCATGATTTTCGTGTGGTGTTAAACGAGTGTCCTTACAGTAGGCGATACATTCAGGAGGTAAGTGCAATATACCGTTTCCACTAAATTCAATTTCAGTAATTTGGGAGTTATTACATTCAATACTTATTTTAGTTTTTTCAGACATTACAAATAACCATCTATTATAACGTAGTGGCTGCCAGATGCTTACATGACCATGAATGAATTTGGTTTCACAAATCGAAGGGATTGAGGTGAGTACTTTTGTAATAATTTCCGTTTCACAGGAATGTGTCGCGGAAGAGGAATATAGTATTGGCGTTTGACAAAGGTAATGATCATTTTTGATTACTTTACAATAGTCTAGATTGTCTAACTTACAATACATTGATCTATCTCTGCTTATACCAATATATTTAGAGGATGGGATGATGGGCGAATACGATTCAGGGTTATTTTTATCATGAGGGACTAGTGACGGTAAGTTGTGATATATGTTTAAGTGTATAGGATTAATGAGAGGGATTTTTACTGCAAACACTATTTTTTCTTTATTGAAGTAACTAGAAATCTCTGATATGTTTAAAATAATGTGCATTTTGTCGAGATTTAAAGGAATTGGAAACTGTTTGGATTCGGGTAAAAATCTGTAGTTTTCGACTAATTCGGTGTACAATTCTTTAGGTGTTAGGATAGTGGGATATAGGATATTATATTTACTAAACATGATAGCGTTAATTATGTCCTCAACTTTAAAGGACAAGGCTAGGAGGCTATTTTCTATCATGGAAGTTAATTCCAGCATGCGAGACCTAATACCTAGTTCCTTTGAGACGTAAGTCAGGTTTAGAATGTCTTGTGACAATCCATCAATTGCATTTTTCAGATGGTTTTCATTTAGCTTAATTCTGTACAGAGTTTCATTAAAAGATCTAAGCGAAGAAGTAGTGACTAATATATTTTCCTTCATCAGGAGGGCTAGCTTCTTTTGGTCTGTTTCTACCTCTGCGATGGCATTGTCGTATCGGATGGCGTCGTCTTCATCCATTGTGCCGAATAACTTTTTTGATACAGTGCCTATGCATCCTAGAAGTGCAGACCTTTTGGTCTGGCGAGACGTAAGATGAAAGATGGCTTCGTTATCATGGGCTATATCATTATAACGGGTGTTCAGCGGTTCAAAGAGATTAGTGCATTCTAAGCGATCAAAGACTTTGCCATCATTACATACTTGTTTGGATTTATCGAGGAGAAGACGCAGATTTAGAATATGTGGATTAATAAAAGATACATCGTATGGGATAACTACACTAAGATAACTATCAACTAAACTTAAGGAACCTAAGGGGTCGAAGTAGATACCAGGACTGTTCGTTAAGGACGTAATGAACTCTTGCCCCAGCGCGGAATAACTGTAATAGAATATGATTAAGATTAATAATATGTGTATAATTAGGGCTACGTTTCAGATCTAGAAGCTAGTTTAACTTCGTCATAGTGATGTGTCACATGACGTCTATTTATGAGTAAAGTCAAGGTGTTTCTGCCATTGATTTTTACGACTTTATACGGTCCTTTCCAAATAGGCGAGAGGGCTTTACGCAGACGCACATGATTTTTGAGATAAACGTAATCTCCGACTTTGTACTGAACAGGCCGTGAACGGGTGTCGTAATATTGTTTAGATCTCTCCTTAGATCTTTGTATGTTTTCTAAGGCTTTTTCGCGTGAAAGTTTTAGACGGTGGTGTAAAGATTTGAGATATTCCGGATAAGTAAGATCAGCTTGTAATTCAAAGACGGAGTCCGGGATGAAAGGTTTCTGACCGAAAAGGAGCTCGTATGGTGTGAAGTTAGTAGTGGAATGGGTTGAGGTGTTGTATGCTAACATAGCGGTGTATACGTACTTATGCCAGTCGGAATGATTTTCATTAACATAGGACTTAAGGTATTCCTTAAGCGTGGAGTGGCTGCGTTCAAGTGCACCTTGAGTTTGGGGATGGTATGGGGAAGACCAGATTTGTTTAATTTTCAGGAAGTTGCAGGTTCTTTTGAATAATTCTGTGGTGAAGTTTGTGCCTTGGTCGGTTAAAATAGACTTTGGGATGCCGAAAACGGAAATAAAGTGCACTAGACATTCACATGTCTCTTCTGCAGTTGCATTAGTGATAGGATAAGCGAGGTAATATTTGGTGAGGTCGTCCTGTAACGTGACAATAAATTTAAATTTATTAAGACCAGCTTCTGGAAGTGGACCTACAAGATCGAGGCTGACACGTTCAAATGGCTTGGTAGAGGTTGTAGTTATTTGCATAGGTGATTTATTAATTTGTCTTAGGGCTTTGTTACTTTGGCATAGGGAGCAATTCTTTACATAAGTTTCGATATCAGTTCGCATATTTTTCCAGAAATATCTCTCTTTTACTCGATTATACATTCGCGCGGATCCCAAATGTCCGGCAATTGGAATGTCGTGGTTTTCGCGGAGTATTTTAGGTATCTCGGAGGGTGTAGGGTAAATTATAGTGTTGTGATAAATATGAACTGATATTTGAGTATTGTTAAAGATATAGCCGAACATGTTGTAAATTTTCATTTCCATTCCAATTTCCAGATGTATCTGTCGAAAGGATTTTGGAAATCGGTAATGGCTAAATTTAGGTTGGAATCGGTGGAATTACGTAATATTTCGCATCGAAGATTTAGTAGGCTTTTATAAATATCTTCATAAGGGCTATTATGAAAATGGTATACTTTGGTGAACAGGAGATATATAGTTTTTCCCTTGTGGTCAAATGAGATGAAGGAGTAAAGAGTTCTTTCCCTGTCTAAGAGTTCTTGAGAATTTTCTAGGTTGCCTAGGATTTCTTCTACATGAGGGTTGGAGTCGTCGAGGTCGATGGAGGTAGGTATGACAATGATTTTGCAGTTGGTTTTCAGGATGCTTTCGTTATGTTCAAGAATGTTAGCGTTACTATTAAAGTTTTTGTTACTCATTGTTTTTAGGAATTTGCTATAATTATCGTCGCGAGAAGGATTTGGTGTGAGATCTTGTGATTTGTTGGATGTGGTAGGTGTAGGAGGGTCGTCAATTCCTGGTAATGAATCGTCGTTTTCTAAGAGGTCTACAGAAGGTAGTCTATCATCGAGGTCTAAGGGATCAGTAGGTAATTGGATATCAAGATCGTCGAGAGTCAGAGGGCTAAATTGAGGTGTGGAATTATCTTCATTTTGATTAGAGGTGGATGGGATAGGATCAGAGTCTGATGGCTGAATTGGGTTTACAGGATATCGGGATAGGGCGTCAGCAGCGGCATTGAGTTTTCCTTTTTGATATTCGATTTCGTATTCATATTCCATTAGTTTTAAGCGCCATCTTTGTAATTTGCTACTAGGATCTTTATGATTGAACAACCACTTTAGTGGTCTATGGTCAGTAATGATTTTGAATTTTCGTCCATAGAGATATGGGCGGAATGTTTTACAACCGAATAAAATAGCAAGGAGTTCTTTTTCAGTGGTGTTATAGTTACATTCGCTTTTGTTGAGGGTTCGAGAGGCAAAAGCTATTGGCTTATCCTTGCCAATTGGACCTTGACTGAGTACAGCGCCGATAGCATAATTTGAGGCATCACACGTTAAGATGAAAGGGATGGAGAAATCTGGATAAATGAGGATGGGAGCAGAGGTAAGTTTGTGTTTTAATTCGTCGAAGGCGACTTGTTGTTGGTTTTCCCATAGGAAGGGGACATCCTTTTTTAGGAGTTGGGTTAAGGGTTTGGCAATTTTAGAGAAATTAGCAATGAAACGGCGATAATAGGATACAAGACCGAGGAATGACTTAATGTCCTTTGGGGACTTGGGAGTAGGAAATTGAGTTACTGCTTTAACTTTTTCAGGGTTAGGTTTTACACCATCTTTAGTAATTTGATGGCCAAGATATGCGACTTCACGTCGGAGAAACTCGCACTTGTCAGGTTGGAGTTTTAGATTGTAGTTTCGAAGCCGTTGGAATACTGACGAAAGGTTATCGATGTGAGAGTTCAAGTCATGAGAATATATGACGATGTCGTCAAGGTAGACAAAACACCGTATGCCTTGGAGGCCAGTGAGAGCGGTGTTCATCAGTCGCTGGAAAGTGGCAGGAGCGTTTTTTAAGCTAAACGGCATCCTGGTGAATTGGTAGTGTCCTTGTGGTACACTAAAAGCTGTTTTAGGAGCATCTTCCTCATTGATTAAAATTTGGTGAAATCCTGACGCAAGATCAAGGGTTGAGAAGTATTTGCTCTGTCCTAGCTGATCTAAAATTTCGGATATCTGTGGTATGGGATAGCTGTCACCAACAGTGATGTCATTTAGTTTCCGATAGTCGATAACTATACGCCATTTTTGTTGTCCGGATGCATCGATCTTCTTTGGGACAATCCAGATTGGTGAAGACCATGGAGACTCTGAATGTTTTATGATTCCCTGGTCGAGCATTTGGTCAATTTGTTTTTGAACTTCTTGTTTATGTATTTCTGGGAACCGATAAGATTTTACGTTTATGGGGTTTTGATCACTAGTTTTTATGTTATGTTTTAGAGCATTCGTGTGGGAAAGTTTATCGCCAGGAATAAAGAATATATCCGAATATTCAGAGCAAACATCGTGAAGGGCGTTTGCCTCTTCAGAATTGAGGTGGGAGATTCTAAGTAAGTTTAATACTTCTTGTGTTCGAAGATAGGAATCTGTGTTTTTTAAATGACAAACTGTGTGAGTGTTTACTGGGTCGAGAGGTTGGGTTAAAGAATTTAAGGGAATTAGTGTAAAATCGAGATTTGATTGAAGGGTTATAGGAGTTTCAGAGGTATTAATTACTGATAAATTAATTCTTTTATTTTCTTTGACCGCGACTACGCAATTAGCGATAAGCAAATCTTCATGATAGTATTGATCTAGTACAAGTCCTTCTTTTACTTCAGGGTTGGAAACAGAGCATTCTATGACGGTTTCGGATCTGGGGGGAATTACATAAGTAGGTTCATTAAAATATAATTTTATTTCATTTTTGCCTATTTTCAAAATTTCACGAGTGTAGTCGATTGTGCAGCCGAAAGCGATTAGCATATCGGTGCCAACTATACCATCATAAGGTAAGTTTATTTGAGGTATTATATGGAATCTGTGTGTGATGCAATTTTTGTCGTTTATTTTTATCTCAAGTGGGAAATGGCCCATTGTAGGTGAAGCTTGATCGATAGGGTCGATACCTTTTAGAAAAATTATTTCTGTTGCGATGTCGACTGGTTTTTGTACAGAGGATCGTTTTAGTAGGCTAACAGTTGCACCGGAGTCTATAAGGAGAGATAGGGTTGTGTCTGAAACCGAGGAATGCACGAGGATATGGGGTAAGCGTTTCTTTAAAGGACCTATATTAATTTCGTAATAGGTTAGGTAGGTTTCAGGAATAGGATGAGGACCGGTTGAGTCTGAGGTGGATTTAGCAAGTACGGAATGATCTATCTTACGTTTGATGAGGTCGGTGGATACGGAGGATACAGCGGTGCGACTAGGTTGCAAGTCCTTATTATTAGCGAGTGCAGAGGATACAGCGGGAATAGAGGATACGGTGGGTGCAAAGGATACGGTGGATGCAGAGGATACAGTGGGAGCAGAGGATACAGCGGGTGCAGAGGGTACAGCGGATGCAGAGGATACGGCGGATGCATAGCTACGATTTATTCGCGAATCCCTATTACTAGGGGATACAGAGGATACAGAGGGAACAGTGGATACAGTGTCGCGTTTATTTCGCGAGTCCCTATTATAAGGGGATGCAGAGGATACAGTGGATACAGTGTCGCGTTTATTTCACGAGTCCCTATTATAAGGGGATGCAGAGGATACAGTGGATACAGTGTTGCGTTCATTTCGCATGTCCCTGTCGTAAGGGGATACAGAGGATACAGTGGATACAGCGTTGCGATTATTTCGCGTGTCTCTGTCGTAAGGGGATACAGAGGATACAGTGGATACAGTGTTGCGGTTATTTCGCGTGTCCCTGTCGTAAGGGGATACAGAGGATACAGTGGATGTAGTATTGGTGCCTTTGATATGGTAACGTTTTGGAAATTGATGTTTGGGTCTCACGAGACACCACCGTGAGCCCGCTATGCGTTTAAATCATTGTTTGATTTATCCTGATTTTCTGTATATTCACTGTTTTCATTAACATTTACCGCGTGGATTTGAGCTTGATTATTTTGATAACGCCTTGGAGATAGTCCGCGATTACTTTGGTTTCTAAAGCGGTTATTATTAAATTCACGTTTCCTACATTCCTCAATAGTGTGGCCCACGTTTTTACAGTAACGGCACACGGGAGGCCCTGAAGTAGACGGCCTTTGACTGTTAGCATTATTTGAATAGCCTCGCTGTGTTGGATTTCGAGCTTGCTGGGATTGACGTTGAGGCCAACGTCCTTGACTAGGTGAACCGGTGTGGATTGCCGAAGGATTACGTTTAAAGGAGGTTTGCAATATTTTTTCTTCAGATACAGCGAAGCCAATGGCTTCATTTAGAGTTTCAGGATCACGGCATCTGACTACCGTTGACAATCGAGGATTTAAGCCACTTACAAATGTATGCAATGCTAGGTCTTGCATTGCAGCGACACGGCCAGTCAGTTCACCTTTCTTTTTCGTTGGTATGGAGATGTTAATTTCTGTTAATAGTTTTGATAAGCAAGTTTCTACGCGTAGTGCGAACTGATTGACTGTTTCGCCATTAATTTGACAACAATCTTGGAGATCTGAGAGTAGTGCAGCATAGTGTTTTTTTTCGCCAAATTGATTTTTGAGAAACTCTTCTAACTGTTGCCAGTTCTCGAACTCTTTGATGGAGCACGCACTTTCAGCACGGCCTTCGAGTTGGCTTAGAATAAATTTTAATATTATGTCTTGTTGAGACGGTGACGCAAGACTTATTGCATTTCTGCAATTGTTTAAAAATGCATTCAATTTTTCGCGACTTCCATCGAATTTATTAATAAATTTGCTTAAAAAGTTCATGTCGATTTCTTTTACTTCCTTAGACATGGCAATAGGCTCGTCTTTGGGCATAGCAAGTTAGTCAAAACAGCGAGTACGAGGCACAAATTATACAGCTTTATATAACAGTAGCACTGTACAGTAGATGTACAGGCGCCAAAGATGCTGTATAATAGCGCTATTACACTGCAGATTATGTCTTGTAAGTAACTTTTAAAGATAAGCACTCCAAATTAAATTTTGAACGGAATTAGATATGATAAAACAAAAAGAACTTAAGATTCAATAACTAGATTTTATTTATATAATTTATTGAATGTTGGTAACATTTAATGTCAGAGTAAAAAATATATTTTAACATATTAATATTATATTAGGATTGGAGTTGAGTTAAATGGTAATAATTGAATTGACAGTGCAAAATTAGATTTACATTAAACTTGTGTATGTTTTCTATCAAAAAGTTGCAGCTCCAGATATAACCTAATAATTGAACAAAATACTAAATACGGCAACTAAATATCTGTTGTATAGGTAAGAATTAAAAACAATATCAAATTAATGGATATGAACGCACATTATTCATTAAGTGATCATTAATCAAACTGAAAATAATGGTATAGGTTAAAACTTATGTCTAATATTCCTTAAATTATATTCTAAACTTTGTTTTTAATAATAAAATAGATTCAATAGACAATACAAAATATTTTATACATAATAAAAATATATAACGGACACATTTTAAAAAGAAAAATGCTTATAAGCTAGGGACCATTTCATTCTACTCAAAGACTTTACCAAAATGAATCGCTACGTCAATATGAATAAAATAACAAAATCTGCTGAAAATAATAGTGTTATTAACGGTGTCTCAAATTATAAGAAAGGAAAAATTCCGTTCTATTTTAAACCAATCAATAAAAAATTGGTAATAACGTTACTACTAACAACTAGTTTTTTCACTAATGAGAACGTTCGGAATATTTTTCATATTAATATACAAAGTTTATTCATTCCGTGATTCCGAGCCGATATTATGAAACCCGAAACAACCGGGTTAAAAAATTTGACGCTCTAAGCTACAGAGCTACCGTGTCGTTCATTATTTAGTTTTTTGTTCTATTCCTGCCAGTTCATTACAACCAATTCATTAGAAGCAATTCATTATGTGACGGCTCAATATTATTATTAATAATTAAATTCAATATAAAGGGGCGTCAAAAATAGTTTTAAAACATATATATTAAGCAATAAAGTTAAATTAATAAACATAAAGTTAATATATTTCCGACATTATCCCAATAACATAGCAAATTAAAGGCAAAATTATTGTTTCTCGTAATAAGTAAATTTATTATAAAAAACTTGTAAAAATATTTAAAATAAAATAAATAATAGAAATACAAGTCAAAAAATATTATAAAATTAAGTTAAATAACGTTTATAAGATAATTAGAAAATTTGTTAAAAATTGTTTAAGTCATGGGAGGTGTTCGTGTATAAAAGAAAATTTTTCTAAGTTGTGGAAGGAGTTCACGTATAGATGAAATTTTCTAAGTTGTTGAAGGAGTTCATGTATTAAAGAAAATTTTCCTAAGTTATGGAAGGTGTTCACGTATAGAC